>JALDNG010000002.1:10395000-10475000 GCA_024349245.1 Neodontobutis hainanensis | reverse complement strand
CATGATATAGGTGAGAGGAGCCAGCTGCTGATGTTAGCGCAAGGTCTTTTTTCCCTCATGCACGGGCCACTTCCCCATCCACAGCAAATGACTCCCCCATTTTATCATTGTTTCAGTTTAACCTTTGACCCCACACGGGAAACTAAATAATGAATTCCATATTTCCCTATGGTGGCCAGGAGGATTGGCTGAAAGACTATCAATCAAAGCCAATGGTCACATGACTGACTACTGACACACACACACACACACACACACACACACACACACACACACACACACACACACACACACACACACACACACACACACACACACAGATGATAAAAGACATGATGAGCATAGGGCACAAATGTATTGAATCAGAATGAAATTCAAAATACACTGTAACTGTTACTAGAAAATACTACTAAATAAAATAAAGGTCTCAAAATTGTGTAGTCTACAATGTTGTGAGAAAATATAAAGCAGTATTTTAAAAGAAAGCCAAAAAGTTTGAAAACCTCAGGTGTATAAATTACACCAAAACCATGACCCCACTTTCATTAGTAAAAAATAAAAAATTAACAACTTTCGGAAAGTATTGCTACAGATAAGAACCGTGTGAAAAATCGATGGGGGAACTCAGTTGTCAGTATGACGTTGTGCTGACTAACTCTCAGAGGAGAGTGGCAGAGTGAGAGGAGGTTTTTAAGGACGCCCACTGGAGATAAGAGACCATTCACATGAGAACAAGGCTAGCCCTTTTTATTTTTTTTGTCTAAAGTCACCAAATCTTGAAAGGAACAGACTTGAGTATTTGGCTTCCTCCTAGATGAGACTGGGATGACAGCTCAGGGCCTGGCACAGAGCATTCTCAACAGTGGGAAAAGGGGAACGGGACGAGCAGAGTAATCTCCTCCTAAGCCTTGCCTATTTATCACGGAGGTAATGATAAGAATCAGATTTAGAGGTGAACCCTGAGATGGGTCAGAGCCTCACACAGGCAGAAACGCGATCTGCAGGAGAGCACTGATAACCCAGGACAATACGGGGGACGCCTGTCAGATAAATAAAACAAACGGTCCACCACTATAAAAGAGGGCCCACGTGGCATCCGCTCCACACACAACAAACACACCAACACTATGAATAGGAAGAGAGTGATAGCTAAAAAAAGGAATGAGAAGGATTCTAAGGAAGAGGTAATAGAGATGACTAATTTTGTGGTGACAGTCAGGGACCAGCACAGATGTGCACTGTCAGCTTAAGTTTGTATTTATGAGCTCGGCTCATAGGGTTTATTTCCCAGTGCCAAAAAACACAACATGTTGTATCAAACCCATACTTTTGTGGTGCATTAAAAGTTCCCCCCGGTGACCTCGTTCTGAATACAGTGCTACAGTGGTTAAATTCCAGAAAAAAAACAAAGCACACTTATGACAAATGTTGGACATGTTGGCGAATAGAAAATTCATACAGAACCAGACAGTCTATAACACTTAATCTAACAAGATTAAAGAATTTGTTGCAACTTGACCATTCATCAAACATTTAGTGTCCATGTTTTTGTTTTGTAATAAAAGTACTTGTGTTGCATATAGATACACATGCTTTTATTATTAGTGGTGGGCGTCTTAAGCGCATTGTTCTGTGGTCAATATGTCGCCCGGTGAGGTCACTCAATGGTCGCAGGGACCCAGGGGCACCAGTGAGGAACAGCGCGTGTCCTCAGAGAATCTCGCCTCTTTAACACGTGTGAGGTCATGTTTTCCAAAACCATGCATGTTCTCATGTTTACTGTTGCCACCAGTGCACTGTATCAACATGACTGTGGAGTTATGAAAATATACTGCCCAACACATCCTGTGCCATCTAGCGAACAATGGAGGAAAACATTTGGACACTGTACAGGTTTGTAAATGAGCGTTGTGTGGGCAGTGTTGTCATTCATACAAACTCAGATTGGGAGGTGGACAGTTTCCCACCCACACAGGAGATTAATGAGCAGAGCTGCTATGCATAGATGACTGATGACTTGGATGGAAAGGTTAGGAACCCAATTGCCATTGTCACCTCAGTGTCTCTGGTGAATCACTGGTTCATGTCATCCAACACTAAAGTATCAGCTCAGTGTTACAAGTGATTAAGTTGACACTATGACGTTTTACAGACTTTAGGCTTCAATTGTTGACGTCATTAAAGCCAGAATCCAGATAAACCACATGTGAACTGTGGAAATGCATTTTATGTCATCCAGTATCAGAGAAATATGTGCTTGAGCTACTTGTTTTCATTTTATGATTTCATGCAGTTATGAATGGACTGGATGTAAGTTGGGTTGGTGGATTTGGAAACGGCTGTAACAGAAGTGTGGTGAAATTACTATTTTCTGCTTTTAACAATACCACCAACCATATTTTGTAAAGTGAGATGAAAAGAGTACCTCCTTTGGGTTTGCCTAAATAAGACATCCACTTACACTATATGCAAAAGCTTTAAAATGGTTTGATTTACAGGAAGTTCAATCCAAACACCAGCATGTGACTGCAATGACTCACAGGATCACACAACTTTGAGGCTCTGCTGTTTATATCTCCCATGAGATCATGCCTTACTCATATCAGAAAAACACACAATTACAAAGCCAGTGACTATGACGTCAAAAGTGTTCATATAATAACACAGCAATAAAATTTTATGATTTAGTTTCTGACTTATGTATTACACAAAACAACAGGATACTTCCTGCTTATTTTGAATTTTTACGTTACACCACCATAAAGTGATTCACACTAACCCCGCCCTTGCATTCCACAACGTTTGATGTGTTTTTAGAAAGCTATCATAATGTACACATTTGACCCCCATATGCCATTGCCTGTCTTTTTTGACCGTTAACAGAACTTATTTCTCTCATTTAGAGAAAGTTCCTTTTCCTAGAACACAGAGGTTTTCCCCTTTTGCTCTCTGCTCCCCTTTCTTCTCGTTCCTCTTTCTTTGACTCCCTGCCTCTTGTATCCTTGTGTCTGCAGCTGTATTTTTAATCAAGTGAGGGATCCATAGAGAAATGGGCATTTCTTTCAGAGCATTACATTCTTCCCCCTCCTGTCTGCACTCATGGATCACTGGTTAGCTTAGAAATACAGCCGGCACAAAAGAAGCAGCTGACATGTGGAGCTTAATGGTAATAATGGCCATTTTTAAGCCCAATCAATCACATTTAGTGGACATCTCCATTTTTGCCCATGAAAAGGTGTAAATAATAACAATACCAATAAAAAAAAGAAAAGGGCAGGAAAATGGTGGTTGGTGGGGAGAAAAATCCACCTTGGTAAATATTTTAACTGCTTATTAAGATTTGGAGCACACAACAAAAGGAGCATCTGTGCTTGACGGAGCACAGTGAAAGGATCGACACAGATGGTTCTTAGAAGCAAACAGTGAAAACTGATCCATGAACTGCCCAAAGTAAAAGACATTTATTTAACCATTTATTTATTGTGTGTGTGTCCAGCCTGTATTAAAGTGTAGACGTGTACAGATGCACTTGCTTTTTAGCTCTACAGTGCGTGTGTTTGATGCAAATTGATCTGCAGCACTAAAAGTCTCAATGTTGCACCAAAAGAAGTCCTGAGAAGACAGAATTCTTTAGACAGCCTATAAAATGTGCAATGAATAGCTCAGTTTGTTTATCTTCGTAAGGTTCAGATATTTCAATGTCTCTTTGCCTCAGTTTTTTATGAGTCTCTGTGACTTCTGCCGCGATTCTTAGGCACGCAACACACTGGGCAAAAAGGAGGGGGCAGTCAGGTTGTCTTTGCACAACAATGTACCTAATTGCAGCCAAGTCCCCTGCCATTTTCTCATATATTAGCAGAAAGAAAGGTACATCAAAACACTCAATTACTACAGGGTACTCTTGAATGGCTTACTTAAAGTTTAAATTACTCCCACTTTGGTTCCGTCCTTCAGAATAATTAAGGTACATGTAATAAGAGAGAGCAGAGAACATAGCTTTTTCACAAGATAATATGGAAAATTTTACAGCTTTCATCCCTTCCTAATCCTCCCTGTTCTTTTATCTTGTTGGCTTTTTATTGGCTGTGCAGCTCCTGGGAACTTTACCCTAATAAAAAACAATCCTGCGGAATTTTCCAGAGAATTTTTGCACTATTTAAAAAGATAGTCATGCACTTTGTTGGTTGGATTGAACAAAATTCTGTAAATACAGTAGGCATGTGGGCGAGCTGTAGCCTTTGGTGGTAAATAAAAGAGTGATGGTAATGGCAAGGATTCTGGATGCTCTAATCTGGGCTAGAGAAGGGTCCTACAGACTTTGTTACAAGAAAACAGATGCACCAAAGCTGAAGAGAATTTATGTGATTTTTCTGTCTGTATGCTCCAACAGAGGTCACTTTTTAAATCTTTGTCGAGGTAATACATTAAATTTCATCTACAAAAGCTCTGTTCATTTTCAAAATCAAACTCATAAAAGCATCATATAAGCAATAACTGAAGAGAGCCCTTGTAGAAAATTTACATATTAATCCAATGTTAAAATTCCTCCTCTATTAAAACCTTTATTGGCCAAAATAAAACTGAAAATGCTTCATGACAAAATGAATCTCTCCTCTGCCAAGACTTTGATCAGAACAAGCTGCGTGCAATGGGCATAAATTCACACCTACCTGTGTCGCAGCCTGGTGAGTGATGCAGAGGCTATTGGCTGTACAAAGAAGCACCAGCATCACCTGCTGCAGAGTAAAGTTTCACTCGCATCAGTTGTAAAATGATTTTAGGTCAGAGGATTAGGGAAATGACATGGCAGCTTTTGAGGGAGAACATTAGTAGGTTTGATATTTAAAAGGCAGACAAAGACAATACAATGTTTATGGTTTAAGGTAATGCTTTGTAGTATATTTAACAGAAAGGCAGAATTTTCAAATTTTTTCTTGTGTTTTTGTAACTTAATCATTCTTGATAGACAAGAGGTAGGTTGTGGCAGTTGATACGGACCAGCTGAAAAAGGTGTATTTGACTCGTGACATGTGTTGCATAAGTTAAGTTAATGAATGTTATAATTATTATGTTATAATATATACATATATTTTCACCCATCTTACTAAGTTACTTCCAGACGAGCATCTAGTATGTGCATCGTCTGGGAATAACACTGTCACTATTGTGATAGTGTTAAGTGGGATAAGCAGCCCAGCAGAGAGTGGTATTGACTGCGGGTCAGAGTCCAAAGACAGGGAGCACAAGTCCAGGGCCCACCTGGGGTTAACACTGTCAGACCCCATGTGCCTCTGTGCTCTGCGAATAATCCAATTATAGCTGCTCAGCATCAAACTGATGTGAAACTGATTCATTCATCATGTGAACTGACAACTAGGTCTCAGTAACCACATCCTCATACATTCTCTTTTCACTAAACAAATCAAATGACAAAACACGAGCATGATCCCAGTTCAGATTTAATACCAGCATGCTGACAGTTTCCGACTATCAATTTAGTAACAGTGGGTTATATTTGTTATTAAAATTAACTATAGGGGTATTCAATTATTTTGATGGTTCCCAAGGTCTTCCAGTAAAACAGAAAAAAGGTGAGCATTTCAGGATTTACAGGTTTGCTGTCAAACCTGGCTAAAAATAAACCATGCTTCTCACTTATTTACAAAGCCCAAGGCTTTCTAAGTATAGTCTCACTGACAGCATACTGAAGAATATGATACTGAACCAGGGCATAACAGTAACATCAACTGTTCGGCCTTGACACTTCTGTCTATATGTTTGCTGTGGTATACTATGTGTATAGCTTTGGACCAACAACAATTTAGTGTTCTATCTTCATGTCCATTTTATTACTTTGATAGTCAGCCTGTTTTTCCCAAGCAGACACCTGTATACTCTCTCACAGCTGTGTCTGCCCTTATGGCGTATCCCACTAATCTAATTATAAAGCCCTTTAACGACAAAAAGACCACTGATATACATAATTGTAATTAAATCTGACAATAATGCTAAAAGGGGTCTGAATAATTCAGATTGTGATGTTTTGGATCCACTGGAGGTCCACAGAGACAGACAGTGTGATGTCGACAGGCCTCACTGAGCCCAACAGGCCTAACCAGTTTGTGTTTGGTTAGCAACACAAACCTCCTCTGAGGGACTTCTGCATTACATTCAAACCCTCACATACAACAGTGACTTCTGAGGGACTGGAGCATGTAATGAGAGCCAAAATAAAGAGGCACTTAAAAGTGTGGCCTCAGCACCCACAAAAGTGTCCTCAGTGTGCACCATAATAGAGTCTGACTATGAAACCCCTCTGCTCCAGCCCACTCCCCACATGTGTGTAACTAAAAGAACTGCTATGCAAAGACTGACAATAGCCCACACAACAATATGTTTTATTGAAACAAACTAATGCTCTGAAAAAAGTAACAAATATTGCTTTTTAAAATAATTCAGCAAATTGTATGCTTGACACATAAATGCATTATTTTGAGGATGTTATTGCTGCAATGAAATAAAAGTGCTTTCTTTGTTCTTTTCTGTTTATTTACATGGCTCGCACAAACTGTACGTGTTGTAAATGAACCCACTTAAAGAGCCAGTGGAAATCAAAGATGATATATTTGGGACAAAAGTGCTCCTATACATTTTACAGATCAGAGCAAGGAAAGGAGGAAGGAGGAGAACACAGCCCACTGCTACATCCTGTTAACAATGCCCTGCATTTGATATAATTACCATGTTTATTGGATTTTTATTTTCACAATGACAAAAGGCCCATCTGCCTCGAGCTGCTCTCCAGCGGAGCTCGAAGATCAGCTGCAAAAAATATTGAGCAAACATTAAAACAAATTTCAGAACTCAACACTGTCACTTCCAGATCTATACAAACAGATGGAACAAATGTAAAATCTTATAAAAAAAATTGTATTTTTTCATAGAGATTGATCAGTCTTTTTATGCATTTCTTTGAGCAGTGCAACAGTGTAGTATGTCTGAGTAATAGAACAACTTTTGACAATAAAAACATGGCACAGATCAGCTTTCAGGGAGTATAGGTGTTGACAGAACATCTGTATTGTTTACCCAGAAGGGAGCAAGGCAATAGTTCTATAACCTCAGAAGCAATGATGCCAATAACAGTATTTTAACACTCATCTCTGCTGCGCTCTCTTAGGAGACAACCCAGACAAAACAAAAAAAATCAATATGAAGAACACTTGAAAGTTTGATCAGGAGCTGTTTGGAAACCTGTCAAATTGTCCAACCCTCTTGAGTTCAACAAACCTCTGCTGATCATTTCAACAAATAGATGTAAACAACAGCACAATGTGTTGATGTTTGGAAATGGCATAGTTGAATATTTGTTATATAATTGCTAACTGTTCCTTAGTATAAACACTTAGAAAAGCCCTCCCCCCGAGCCAGGCTCATCTGTGTCACCAGGCTGGCCTGCAGCACACAGAGGCGAGAAGCCTGTTAAAGACGTTCCACTGGGAATGAGCAAAGTGCAGTGCTGCCTCATTCCCCTCGCACTGGGATCGTATTTCTGAGGGTTATCAAGCGGCTCATTTAAATGAGGGCTGGTCACAGCAGGAACCAGCTGAACAAAGTTACTATTACCAGCGCCTCTCCTGTGCTGCTCTTACTCTCGCCTAATTGGGTTTGACTGCATTTGTTTAAATCCACAGTGGACGAAAGAAAGAGTGGAGGGGCTGCAGTGAAACTGAAGTGTGTCAGTTTGTCCAGACATGGTGGCACTTTAGAAAAAGGCCAACCACTCTTTATTAAACAAAGGTTGGGAGATGAGGACTGGTGGGTCACTGAACAGGCATAGTCAGTGAGTGACTGGAGTAAGCCAATCCTGGTCTGTGCTCACACATGCCTGATCACCTCTGGTGGTCTCAGCTCATTTCCTCAGCCAGCAGGAGCACTGACACAGCAAGTACGGTGGAGCATGGACACCCACATGTAACCCATATACAAAAACACTGCTAATCCATTACCACGCCCACTGTTAGCAAGCCACTACACTGTTCAATGCACAGCTCCAAGGTACAAATGGCTGCTCCTGTTGTTCTTTAGACATAAAAGGGGAACAGTATTAAAGAATAACAACATTTGACACCAATCTAGAGAAAGTTAAAAGGCATTAACAGCTCAATATGTCTGAATCAGCAGCTTTTTCCAAGGACCACTCTGACCCTTTCACACATACTAAGGCTCTCTAAGGCTGTGTGATTTGACACAGTTACCCTTTCTGACACACTGCAAAGTCAGAAGATGTTGACCATCAACCAACAACACACAGCAGGAACTGGGGACAAAACCGATCAAATGCTGTTTAAATGTCAGCAATCTGTAGTCCCCAGCCCACATAAACAAAGACAAATGATAACTTTAATGGCCGGCTACTTTTTCAAGCATGTTTTTCAACTCTTGACCACACTTTGCCTTGCATCACGCTAAAAAGGGATTCCTTGTAAATTTTATTGCAGCAGTGTCAAAAAGACTCCCATCGAAGAAGCAGTAAATATTCTAACAACGTCTAGATGCAAGGCCATTCCTGCTGGCTCCAGGCACTGAATTAGGCCGGCATGTTTCTAGTTAGACAGTCATTAAAGAGATCTTACAGCCACAGCAAATGGTTTCCTGTCCTGAGTGCTTAACTCCTGTAGTAGGAAATGTCCTAGGCCGTAAAGGGTGAACCAAACTTCCTGAACATTTTTTAAAGTTACCACAGAGGGCATGTGGCGTGTTCTGACCATACGATGTGACCAATCAAAAAAGACCCTGCCTGACCCTAACATGGCACTGACCGTTTTAACAGGTGGTGTTCATTTATTGCACCGGCGATGTGTTTAATATAGAAATAACAAGCTAACTCACTTGCCAGGGAAATACTCAATTGTGTATGAAAACATAACAGTGAGTAAAAGAAAAAATAAACAGAAAAAGATTTAATGCTAAAGAAATATAATAAATCCAAGTAAATATGTCTTGTTTCCTACTGGGAAGGACTCAAATGGATAAAACTGGTATTTAGGGGACAAAAATATTTGGAATGATACAACTCTTATCCATTTGTCCACATGCTTGATTAGATTGGTCTGGTTATTCAATTAAAAAAGTGAATGCCAAAAATGTATATTGTGTCTGTTGATATCATTATTACAGACTAGTTTGTATTAATGGTGCAACTCTACTAAAGATTCAGGTGTTCAGTTTGTCATCAGACATATGTCACCTTCCATTCTTCTACAGTCCTTTGAATTAACATCATCGGCCAGCATATTAGTCCCCCGACGGTTTGCGTGTTGAGACCTGAGAGGTAGAGCACCTGCTGCCTATGGTCCATGGGTGGCTGTACCTTTATCTGTACAAAAAAAAAAGAAGAAAACACAATAGAGTTCCCACCCCACATTGTCAGGTCTTTAGATCCAGGCTAAGCAGACAGAATGCCTTATCTGTTAGTCATGTGGAAACCCATTCAGCTTAGTTGGATGTATAATGCAGCATAAGGTGGAGTTTATGGCGCTATGGTTTTGTCTGGCTGTGCATATGTCTCCAGGCCTGGGGCACAGAGGTGAGACAAAGAGGAAAATATGATATTACAGCAACAGAAACTTGTGTGACTAATATCTCACAAGATAAGTTCCGACATATCTGTTATGAATCAATGCACTCAAGAGTCAATAAAGTACTTTAAATGTCAAGTTAATAGCTGGCTGTTATGGACATAGAAGTATTAAAAGGGAAAGATGAACAATGCCTGTGTTGTAAAAAAAAAAAAAAAGAGGTGGGGTTGTTGGCAGGTCAGATTCCTGGAGTCCATTAGCCATCCTCCCTTCATGTTTGAGATGTCACTGATGTTAAGATAGAAGATACTTCTGCAACACAGTCTATAAATTGCACAATGATTGTCATTGTCATAAGCTGTCTTAAAGGAACACTGTGTAACTAAAGGAGGCCAATGCATGCATGAGATGGTGAAGGAATTTCCCTTTAAAAGGAATCCACTATAAAGAATAAAGTGGTAAATAACTAAAATGCATGTGGCAAAATATTTACTCAGAGAAATAGTAAGCTTGTTACTTGGCAGGGAAAGCCATATACACAAAAACACACATCACATGAAAACATTTACGCCCACATAGTGCTGCTTTGTTTGTGGTATTGTGTCAACAACGGCAGATATGTAACTCCAGAGCGGCGCATTAGTAATGATGATGTCCAGTCATTAATCATTGACTCTAGAGAAAACAGAGGGTTCACTCATGGCAGAATCAGCCTGGCCCTGGGACGGAGATTAGAGGCCTAATGAAAGCAAAACAAAGCTGGACATGTGAAATTTATTGGCACATTTAGAAAAGCAGCCCCAGAAGGACACTGCCACCAATAATCATTTCAGAATCCCAGTCAAGTGCTGTTTCCTCTGCCAGCCGCAATCTGGAGAGGGGATATTTGTGGAGTGGCTGAACAAACACTGATTTGTCGGTATCTCCATCTTTCCCAGCAGCTGGGAAGGCAGAGGGAAGGCTGGTCACTGGTGAGCCCCGCTGACGCCCCGCCTCACAAAAGTTGACTTCTGGGAACAACAATGTGTGTGCTTCTGGCTCCTCCAATGACCCACTGAGCTAGAAAACACATATCCCAGCCCTCTTTTCTCTGCACTGCATCCCACTGGCCCACAAAGATATGCACAAAGGGGTGGAACTAAAGTTGTATTACCCAATCAGCAACTGACTAACTAATAAATAGTTTTAACTCTTGTTTTTTTTAGTTTTTATACAAAGGACAGTTTCAGATGTTACGTTACCGTAACCTCAAAGCATCAAATTACAATAACAGAAAACAAACCTATTTGACCCAATGCCATGTTAACATATATTTGTATAAAACCATGGGTATTTGGCTTCCTCCCACCATCCAGACTGTACCCCACCTCCTGCCCAAGGCAGCCGCCCCCTGTGACCCATAAAGGATAAGCAGTAAAAAGTGAATGAATGAAATAGCCCATGAGTCGAGATAAAGTCAGAGATATTGGCCTTAATGGCAAGATGTCTAATGTGTGCCACATGCACAGGGCTACAAGAAAAAGGAAGTAGTGCCTAAAATAGCCATTGTTCTAAATAAGGGGCAATTTGGAGTTAATGACATTAACATCAATAGCACAGTTGCATTTGAGATAAATATTTGGCAGAGAGGTTGGTCCACCAACCTATAGGAGTAATGCAAAGACCGTCTATAGGCCACTGATGAAATAGATCAAAGAAAGTCAACCCCTTTAGAGATGAATATAGCATTAAGAAGAAAAAGTAAAGTCTGTGCAATAGAAATACAATAATAATTGTTATTCTTTTGGGTCTTTCATCAAGACAGCACGGTCACATAAATGGTTTAGATAGTTACAGCTTGTTTTTGACATCTTGTTGCTGTTGCTGTGTTTGTTTCTCTCCAAACACTGCATCCCTCTCCATGGTGACCACTAATTAGGGATGATTCTTGCTTGTGCCCTTTGGCCTTGGTAATTTGCCCTTTTTCATCCCTATTCTCCTCGTGTTGTAATGCTACACCTCTGCGTGCACTGTTTAAATTATTCACTTCTCTAAAATAGGCCTCTGGGTCCATGAAGCCAGACTGACCTCTGACCTTAATTGCTCAAAAAAAATCTATATTTTTCAATTTGTGGAATTTCAGACATTTAGGAAAAGGTGAAGCAGAAGCTGATGTGAACACACAGCCTCAGTCTAATAGGGCAGTGTAGCATGTGTATGTGCTGTGCAATGGCAGAAGTAATTACATTGGACCACAGTGCAAACTTTGTCAAACATTATCTACATTTAAGCTTAGTATTATTGACAGTGGCGTTATTTAACATACAATATAAATATGTGTCAATATATTGTTCTACCCTTAGCTACAATATTTTCTAAGATTTAAAGTTTATTTCAATAGAGTAAAAGGTTTATTTGTGAGGCTATTCTACTGATGCAAGTGCTGTTGGGAATTTTTGTAAAGAAAAGGTATTTTCATGTGTACTCAACGAGCCACACATTTATCAATAAGGTTCAAGAAAAATGAACAGTTTACCTTTAAGAATTTGCATTATAATTTAAGAAGAAAACTGTGACATAAAAGTCACTGTGGCATTGTCTCTGTAAAGGTGGGGCTCATATACGACAGTCTGAGTGCTTCTGGGAGGCTTGGAAATACAGCAGGGTGCCACGGCTGACACGGAGACACTTCAACCCATGAGCTCTAATCCCTTTTGAAGCAGCCCGGGCACCGACTTGGGACCATATGTTTGGAAAAGAACAAGCACTCTCCGCTACGCTATTTTAAGGGAATGAGAGCAAAACGTTTTGCCAACCTCCCTTCCCCCAGCCATCGGATCAGTCATCAAGTCATCCTGCGAGCTCGGATAAGAGATCTCTAAAGAAAAGGGAAAAAAAAAAAAAGAAAAAACTACAGAGCTCTCCATGCGAGAGAAAAGTAAATTGCATAAAGCACACATATGTCATTCTGATTCCTCTCAAATTGTGGATTACTACTTTGATTAATCACCGTCTTAATCTTGCCGCTGAATTTATGTCCTCCATCTCTGAGAAATAAGATTATTCCTCTCTAGCAAAGGCCTGTGATTATTTTTTCCTACACGAGCTATTCTTCATTGCTGCGGATTGCAACTCAATTATCTTTGTGTCAGACGATTATCTCCTGGTTTAATTTAATCATCATTACGCCCCAGTCATATTTCAATTAAAGCTGCTATCATAGTGTAAGCACATACTGTACTTGAACCTGTTAGTCCCACAGTTAATATTGTGTGAAGAGCTGTCTTGGTGGGTAACAGATGTCATAATTATGCACTTACTACACATATTTCACGCTTGTCTGTGCTGGCGGGGCGGCGAGATCTCAGCATGGAGTGGTATTAATCTCATGGCAATATGCTTTAGTTGTGATGTATAATACCAGGGCAAGCTGCTGGGCTCTCTGCTGAACTGTTACACAGAAGTGCTGGGTTAAAGAGGTGCACACATGACTCAATTATTCAGCAAAGTCCCTGTATCTCAATGCAGTTGTGATAAAATGCCTGATCTCAGGTATGGAATATGCAATGTGGAGATATATTATAATACTGCTTACTGGTGTCCATGTGTTGTTGCACAATAGAAGAATGAGCCTGGGATTATGTTGCAAGAAGGCTATGACACATTCACAAATACCATCTACTCCGTGTAAAAAGTCCAGTGGATTATTCCACTATTTCAGGATTTTCTCACCTTTAGAATGAGGTTAAAATCTCTGGTCACCTGTGGGGCCACAGCTATTTTCAGGAGTTAACCAAAAACATTCAATATGTAATTTTTATTTTACAAATTGGAACCATATTTATATACAATTATGAAGCAGAACACATTTTAGACAAGCATTACTTTTTAATAGATTAACAAAAAAAAGAAAAAAAAAAGATTCACATTTTGTAGAACTATGTCTACTATAAACATTCATTTGAGACTAATGAAAATAAATAAAGACATTTTTAAGATTTTGTGTGTGGATGTATCTTTGCCTTTTTGAGGTTATTGATTTATTTTTGGGACAGCAAAAAGCTGGATTAAGTCATAAACATTTATTTTTATTAGCTACAATGCTGCAAAATTGATGGATTGCTTTCAGTTGAGGTTAAAGATATATAATTGCTCCTTGAAGTAATATTATGCATTTGTTGATGTATTGCTTCTCTCAAGGTCTTCTAGAAGAAGTGCTATCTTGGATATAGTAAAACTTTCTGATATAAAACACAAGATTTACTGGAAAATTTCCCTTGGTTTCTCCTTGTGAAAAAAAAAACAATACAAGGAGCTACCAGAAAAGACAGAAACATAGTAAACAATCTCAATTAGTGTTGTTGACATGTCAATCTGTTATTCAGAGATGGATTAATAACCAAATCTGCTTTAGGTGTACTTGATCTCTACAGATTATCCATGTATTTTTCTGCGAAGGATAAGGAAACATAATCTCTCAATAACATCTTGGCAAATGTGGGACACTGCACTGTGTTTTCCATATCATTACATCAAATATTTTCTGTATAAAAAGACCTGTTTTCAAATTATATGTACCATATCCTCAAAGTACTCAGAAAAGTTGAACTATTGGTTCTTAAGTTGCAATTAAGGAAAGCCAACCAAGTATGTCTGCACATCTAACCCAGCATGATAATGCACTAACCCTGTTGCCAGTTCAATGAATCCAGACACTAGCTGCCTGAGTTTCCTCCTGCTAAGAAGGGAGAATAGATTACCAATAGCACAGGCAGGGAGGCAAGCAAACATACAAATAAGCTGCACTCAGTTGGAGAATGCCTCGCAATTAAAGCAAAATGCCTGTGATGCCCACCAGATAGGAAATGTGTGGGACATGAACCAAATGTGCAAAGCAGACCTGCCAAGCGGCCCACATTGAGCGGAAGAGCTCCAGGGAAAGCTTTCAGACATGTAGGATACATTATGCAAGAAAGCAAACACAAATTATTTCCGAGTGAAATAGGTAACAAAGGATGTTGTGAAGCTCATAATGAAATTACACAAATTCAAATTATCTGATGAATCTTTGGGGGAAAAAAGGGACATTTAGCAGACTTTACTAAATTACAAAGTAAAGGAATCATCAAAGCAAAGGCTAGATACCCATGTACCAGAACATCACCTAACTGATGCCCCGAAACCGTCTGTGAGCTAAAGGAGGCTGTGTGGCATTCTAACCAAATCTGGGAAGTATTTGAAGTTGAGTTTGATAATCTCCACAATCACAAAGGGATATCCTGGCGACTAATTTTAAGAATGAACAGTAATATGAATAATATGTTTGCAAGGCCTAGGGCCATTGGCTGCTTTGTCCTGAACATTGTGTGCAGGACAACAAAGTGGAACACACATATACAGTTCAAGCATACACACTCACAGGCACAGGTGTGCTCCAGAAAAATTAAGCTATTTATTGTGAAGTTGATAATTACCAGAGTAGAGCATACTGTGATCATTTTCAGACGTAAGCAATTAAATTCCCTTTGCACTGAGACAGGAAAACGGAAGTGTCTGTTTGGTGTTTGTGCGTGCATACAGTACATCATACAATGTACTGGACTTTATGTGTACTCCCTGAGGAGGGCATGGGGGAGGGTGAAACAAGGAGGTAGAGAACAGAGGCAATCAGGCATTATTGTCACTGACAGTCCTGCACCTTGATGGGCTAGGCGCTGCATTGTTTGTCACCTAACCAACCTCAATCAATCAATCATCTCCCTCGGCCTGCATCAGCGATCAATCAGCCTGGCTCGTCTCCCACACAGGGCCCTGCTCCGAGCTGCTGCCTGGCTCAAGTTTCACCGGCCAATCAAATGTCACAGCACAAAATAAGACCTATACCCAGCACTTACGATACACACAAATCTAGACCCAAACTTATCAATTTTAAGGCACACATGGCAAAAGTCAGCTCAGATAATGGTATATATATATATATATATATATATATATATATATATATATATATATATATATATATATATATATACATGCAGTTTTTAACATTACAAATGAATTTTTTAAGGTAAAACATAATTCATAGCCCTTTACACAACTTTCATAAGGTCATGTTTTATGTGTCTTACTTTTAAAACTTGTTGGTAAACATCTAAAACTTCAAAGCATTATTCAGTACATGAAGTTTTTTTTTACAAGCAAATAACTGGGAGTCAAAGATATGTGATAAATTTACCATCAAACAGAATCAGTGATAAATCTGTTGCCACCTCTTTAAAAGATTACTATCAGTGTTACACATTTAATGAATGATACCATGGAGTTTTTCTTACGCTGTGACTGTCTTATTGGCAAGCTGTTATACATACGTATATTTTAATAGTCTTGCTCTAAAAGAAACTTCATAACTAGCGTCACACTGTATTTCACAGGTTCTTGAGAAATAAAAGGTTTCATACTGCCTTTAAAGTCAAATATTAAAAAACTCACAAGTAAAGAGTACATTTTGCAGCCAAAATTATTAATCAAAATTACCAAAATATTATGATTCAACCACCATCCTTTTCCTGTCTATTGAGCATCCTTATGTTGTGTAGATGGTGTGTTTTATCTGATGAGCAGTCTCTTCCTTCTGAAACCCCAAATGGGGCTGATGTTTCTTTTTTCAGCACATTAGGTTGCAGCCTTAGGGGTGCTTTGACCAGTGGATCAATGGCTCTCGCGCTCCTGTCACCATTCATTTGGAGTGAGCGAGCGCTGGCTCCAGTCCTCATCTGCCGCTGGCCCTGCTTTCACCTGGCCGCCTCTCTCTCCCTGAGCTCCCCTGACAGCTGGCTGCCACAACCGGCAGCAGACAGACGACGAGTCCTTCGGCTCCACAAATGCATGCACGCCCTCTAAAAACAGTGGCTAGCATGAATTTGGATGCTGACGCCACGTGCCCCCCCTTTTTTCCTCATATTGCACCAGTGCGCCATCACTGTGTCTTTACCCCTTTTACCAGTCGACCTGTCTGCCTCTGAAGCTCTCACTCCGTCTGCTCCCTCTGGTCTCTGGAGAAGGAAAGGAAGACATCATTGTGTTGGAGCAGAACCAGCTCTAGGCCAGAGTGTCTTGGACATCAGCTAACACCCACGATCCGTCTCCTGCCTCGGTCACCATCTCTGGACATTTGTTTTACATCAGGAAATAAAAACCAGAGTCTTGTTTCCGAAAAAAACTCCTCAATCAGATTATACACAAACAAGAGTAAAACAAGTTCAGTTAGATAGATAGAAATTACATTTAAACTTCTGGTATGAGAAGCCAAACTAGATCAAACTGCTTTTACTGCAACATTAAAACTGTTTACTATTCAGGAACAACAAACGCTCCTAAATATCCCCCACTAGTTATTGTGCCCTTGTGCTACAGAACATATTGCACTGTATGTAAAAATGAACTAACATCGGCTGGGCGTCAGCCATCGAAGAGGAGGCTTGTTTTATCGCCTGTACTTTATTACAGTTTGCCATCTGCACGGAGGTATGTTAATAGCTAGCTGCGACTATTTACACATATGAAAAAGTACATCCATCTGCCATGTTGTGCCACTTTCACATGAATCAGTCCCACCTTCCCCAGCGAACAACTGCTGTTTATTCACAAGGTGACAGGCAGCACCCAAGCCTGGCGACACCTGCACCTTACATCCTGCCGTCTGACATATGTGAACCACAAATACAGAAACATCTCACATCTCACCTTGCCATGTCACATCCTCCCCATAACCCACCGTCTCCATCACTGCATTTTTCAAGGTTACGATAGACGGCATATTTTTGCACTTTATTTGGAGGAAATTATTATGGAGAGGGATTTGTGTCAAATGAACAACAACCTATCAAATCTAATCAGTCAGCAAGGGATTATACTGCTAATTACTTATATAGTCATTTAGGTTAATACCTTCACCAGGGCTTGGCTTAACACACTGCCAGGTGACTTAAGCTGGCTGGGTACACTGGGGCCATTTAAGGCAACTAAAAGATCAATGTTCAGCACTTATTATCTTCACTGAAATATTGTATGCACTTCCTAAAGTGACAGCAAAGCGCCTCAAGGAAAAACTATGCTTTTAACTGCAGCAATTATCAAATAATATACTGGTGTATGCATAACACTCTACTCGCATCACATTATGGGCTTTTTTTTTTTTTTTGGTGCACGCATCAGTGGACTATAATGGATGAATAAAACAGATCCATATAATGTAAATATCAGTGTGGAAAGTAAAATAAAACAATTCTTGATTATGTGCGCAGAAGCATTGTTGACTGCAGTAAATACAAGCCAAGCATTACGCCGTAAGTGTGCCGTAAATCACCATCTGTGAGAATGTATGGCCACGCATCAGTCAACAATAGCAATAATCTCACTAATCGGTGCATTCTGCAGCAGCTACAAAAACAAAAAGGCTTTTTTAGGTGACAGTCTTTTAAACAGGAAATAAACACAGAAGACCATTTCTTTTTAAACCTTCCAGTACTACCACTCCAGCTATGAATAATGAATCAAATAATAACACTTTTCTCCCTAAATGTAGCCTAATATATGGCATAAATCATGGCGGGTCATTGAGCAGAGGTATGTACAGTGTGTCTGAGGTGAGGGAACTTTAAGCATTAATCCTTACCTGACACTAATACTTGATGTATGATTGACCCTGAAGCAGGACACTGAACATTACAATCTGGGCCATATGGCAAGACATTAGCCCTTCCACCCTCCTGTAGGATAATCTCTCCATTCTGGCAATGTCTTTTCTTCACAGATTTCTTTGCACAATAATTGCATGACAGTATTAACGTATTGGGACAGATTTAGAACTGCCTGCGTCACTGGACAGAGGAGGGGCTATAGCCAGAGGAAGTAAGGAAACATAATCTGTGAGCAAGGATCTATGCAGACACTCTTCAGAAGACCTCTAGTACATTACTTCATGTCTAAGTTTTGTATAGTTTAAGTTCACAATATATACTAGCCTGTTTTGAATACTGTTGCTAAATAACTAGAGCAATAAAGCAAGACTTAATTAAAAAATAACACAATAATCACAAGCCATTTAATGATAAAATAATTTGTGTGTAAATTAAGATAAATTTTCATATTGTTCTGCCTTATTTTCAGTTTCAGTGAAAAGAAATTACGTCAATTTTTTGAATGAATTTAAATGTTTGATTCAAATAAAAACCACATAAACACTGCACTGATGCCAAATTCCAATTCCTGTTTGATCTATAAAAACCCAGATGCTCATAACCAGCCAACTAAAGCCACCGAGACTGGAGGGAGACAGGCCTCAACAAGAGCTGTACACAGCCAAACATATCACACCTTTCAGCCTCCTGCAGATCTCCAACATGCCACAAAGGCCTACATATGCTCAGCCCCACCACCCCAGCTGCCTCTTCCTCTTCAATCCCTCAAGCCTCAAACACTAGTCCTGCAGCAGTACAGAGCGGGCAAAAGCTGAGGCCTCTTCTCCAAGCCTGGCTAGTAATGAACAAATTCACTGCACATTACTCTGGACTTGATCTCTAGCAAAATAGTGCTGGAACAAACAATTTGGTTTGTCAACACCTTTCTCTGGACTCCTCCATCAATGTCAGGGGTCCAAATTTAAACAGCAAAGTGCATTTGACTGCAGGACCCTGAGCTGATTAGACTTCCCAGCTCAGCGAATTGCTCCAGACAGCCCGGCAGCTCTGATTGCTAACCCAGCTTGAAAATAGTCTCGGCTGCCTGGGATTAGCATGAATATTTTGATATAGATCGATAAGCAATCTCCACTCCATAAGAAATGCCAGCAGCCTTCATTTGGCTGATCAAACGCACATCAGCCGGCGGGCGACAGCTGGCTATTGTTTTTCGTCCGGGGCTCTGTTGAGAGAGCGAATCCGTGGGAGTGATCCACAAGCACGACTTGCTACTCTTCCCACCTAATCGTGGAAACAATCACTGCTTCACAGGATCCCATCTCCCAGGGATGGACCCACTCAAATGAGGAAGGCAGAGGGCCCGACCGCAGGGGGACAGAGTTCATTACAGCTGTGGTCTCAAACTGCTTGGCCACCAAACACTGCTGACCCGGAAGTAATGGCTAGGTCAGCAATCTATCTGTTTACCTTTTCTGCACCTAAATGCATTTCATTGGATTAGACAGAAGACTACTGACCAATAGGTTGAGGTTGCTATGTCTCGATTGTAAGATATTTTTACAATCTACTGCAAATTTTAGAAAGTTGGACTAAAAAACACAACACAGCAAAGCTTTTCTTTAACTCGTAAAGAAATCCAGTTACAGAACATATATCATTTGTCTGTGCACATCTTAAACTAACATTTGGACTGATCACTCCCCTCACAGACCCTTTGTCAGAAAAGGCCACAGGTTTGACCTAAGCATTTAGAAGTTAACAAGTGCAGAGTGAGACCACACGCCACTGACAGACCTAAGGCTCCCACACAGGACTAATACAGACAGGCTGAAAAACCACAACGGGAGGAAATGGTACACCAATTGTAAATTGCAGGTTTAATTCATTAGGAAGTGTCACTTTATTCCAGGGCACTCTGGCCAGGCCGATTAAAAAGTGGTAATCAGGATTAATTAAGGGAATATATATGTGAGGATTAGCAGGCCTTTTCGTTGCATGGATGAAAAGCTCTCTCTCTATATTCCCCTGTCAGTCTGTCTGGCTGTACCGCCTTTCTAGCATTCTTCCCTGGCATCTCGATTTGATGGACTCTCCACTTCACTTACATTTACAGTAAGATGGCACTGTTTAAAACCACCCACAGCAAACTCAAGCATAAAATGAAAAGTATCTTGAGCAATAAGGGTTGCTATTGTACAAGCTTTATTTAACAATTAAGTGAGACAACCCAAAGTTATTATAAGATAGGTTGATCTGTTCACTTCAACCACTTTTAAACTTCTTGTTTTTTTACCAGATAAAAATAGAAATAAAATGTATATTTTCTTAGATAGTTTCTATTTTCAAACGTATTTTATTTTATGTTATTTATTTACTGTCATTATTCTTCTTATTATTTATTTTCTAATTTCTAGTTTTGAAACCATACCTTGGAAAACAGTAGTGTTTATCAAACTATTTTTTTAAATCACTGCAGAAAGAAATGTCTACTACTTAGGATGCAGCAGATGGGAAGACAAATGGATGGTGAGAAGATCCGTTACTCTCCAACTGCTTAATGTCATCACAAATTTTAGTCAGCCCCCTCAGGTCAGATTTATTACAGAAATCTTTCAAACGGTCTCTTTATCAGTGTTTATGTTATTACTTCAACATGTTTCAGTTAACATAACCTTGAATCACGGCAGTTCAAGTGCGAGGATGGGCTGTTTTGCTTGCAGTGCAGCCCCATCATTGATGTTAGTAGATGACGCATGCCCTGTTCCTTGGCACGGACTCAGACCAAATTTTTCATCCTGCTTGACTCTCAAGTGCTGTCAGGGTGGCCCTTAACAGTGGCGCTGGAATATTAATTCAACAAGAAGGCTTTATTTTGATTTTGGTTGAATGAGTAAACTATTTAACTTTGCTTTTCACCTAAATTATGGTTGGTTTTACTAAACAAAACCACACAAAACTTGAGTGTTGTGCTAGAGGAGGTCACATTAAAAATGAAAAAAAATTAAGTCTTTATGGAAGGACCACACAAGATGAGCAAAGAGAGCATTAGAGAAGCATGAATGTCATAAAGTGCGTGACAAAACAGTACAAATGTAAAATTCAAGATGAAGTGCTGTGTATAGATGGCAACGCTAAGTGAATGTGGTGCATGAGAAAGACTTCGACAGGCTTTAAACAAGTCAGGAAGTATCTATTGGAAGCAATCAACAGGGATACATTATAAGCAGTTTAGATATTTCCTCCTCATCCAATACTTACAAACACAGTTTACTTCACTGTGCAATTTAATGATTTTTGGGATCTGAAAACAGGTTTGGGTGCAGCTGAGGACTTAAATAATAGCAGGAGTGGTATTGAACCACTTCGCAGAAGATCAAATGCAGCTTTCATTAGTTTAGTACAGCGTCGAGGCTCATTGATGACTTGTCAGACAGTCTTCCCTTCGATGCGCAGCGAGAGGCTCTAAAAATCATCCTTTTACTGAGCCCTCTCGGCTGTAAATTCTGCCCAGCTCAATACCTCAACCCCCCCATCTCTAAAGCTCCATTATTTCTTACCATGGATTAACCCTATGCTGCTGATCAAAAGGAAAGCTTCTCTGTGCATCTGCCGAGACCTAGACCCATCCATCCATTAGCCGCTCATAATGAAATCTTCAACTTATTATTATGGAAAAATCTATTGTTTGTCCACAGGTACCATATTTAGTGGGAGAGCATGATCTTCCGGAGGATTAAGGAAATGCTTTAGGGGCTTTTGCTGCTCTTCAGAGGGAAAGAAGAGGTGGGGGGTGTTGGGGGAGTGGGGAGGAAAGATTGCCTCACAAAATCAGTGGTCTTATGCACCTTTTGTGGGGTGAGACTGTTTCCAATTAAGACAGCATGAGCCGCACAATATCACATTGTCACGCAGTAAACAGAGCTCCACTTCCCACAGAAACAGGACTGTATCCCCCTAAAGGCGCTAATGATTGTGTCACTGTCCCATTTGCCTGCAGTGTCTGAACAGCTTAATAGAGACATAACACTGAACAATCAAAGAGGGTAGAAGATACTGATCATATTTAGGACGTGACCGGCGCATGGCTGCCATCCGTTGCATTAGCCCACTCTTGTGTTTGAAGTGTACTTACAGTAAATATGATACATACGCCAGGACTAAAAGCTTTACATAAAACTGTCTTCAAAGAGCATATTAACCCATCTTTGTTTACAAGATACAAGTCGGAGAAAAAGACAATTTGGCGCAATGGTCGTAAAAACGCAGTGCTCTCCACCTCAGTAGCATGCATAGACACACACACAGCGCCGACATAACGCAGACACGAGGCTAAATCACTCGAGACGGGGCATTTAAGACAGAGTGTCACATTTCAATGTAATAAATAGCAGAGATTGATTTGACCTCCCAGTCAGGTCCTACATAAGTTAAGAAAAATGGAAGCTCTCACTCTCTAGAGATTTCTGAGAAGGAAATCAGATAGTTTGTTGTGGGTTTAAGAACCGCAGCAGTCCGGCATTGTCAATATGGCCCTGCTATCAAGCGACCCGCCGTCATACTACAGCAGGACCAAAGCATTACAGAGGCATATAGGCCAAACATCTCTAGCTGTTATATGTGCTTGGCTAGAGAAAGAAAGGTCAAAAGGTTCCTGTTACTTAGGGGACAACAAACCTAACTTTTGCATAATTCTCAATTCCCCACTGGTCAATTTCCAAATTTAGCCACACAGTATTCATCCAATTAAAGCCAGAGAGAAATTACAGAACCGTCCAGTAGGTGAAAGCTAACAATGGTCTTAGTTTAAAAGCTACAACAATGTTCTTCTGTTTTCAGTGTTTTGTTTTTTTTAAGCTGCAAGTTGTGGGGTTAATGTTAGACAGACTCAGTGTTTGTTAGTACAGTTAATCAATCACAGAAACAACTCAGGTCAAGTTCACAACACATTTCTATCAATTAATTTAATTACTAATAAATACAACTAAAGTTTTACTGTATCCAACGTATTACAAAGTAAAGCTATTCTATGTCAAGTCAACTGGTCATTAGACATTCTTTCACATCTAAATTCACTTCTACACTGTTCTAGAGATTGTGAGCAATGGGTTTAGATAAAATATGTCAATTAATACACAATATTTTATACAAAACAGCATTTTGACTTCTGTCATCTTTCTTAAGTTTATTTATTATCAACCTTCATAAGGAAAAAAAGAAGCATGTCATTCCAAGTCACCAACAGGAGTTCATGTTTGTCCAAAGCCTCCAATACCAGAGTAATGTAGTTCAAGCCCTAAATTTGAACATGTTACCAGAAGGCATACCCTTTTAGCTTAAATAGGGGGTGGTGTCTCTGTAAGCATTTACAGTGACAGAATGAGAGGAAATTGCCCAAGACACTGGACAGAAAAATGTATGTATGTCTGGCACCCAGCTGCAGGTCAAAGCTGAAACTGTGTTTGTAATAGTAAAGAGCATACCACATAACAGTTATGTCTTGATAACTGTGAACACTTTGATTCCAAGCACCTGCCCCTCTAATCTCTAAACATTTTTTGTTTGAAAGAACAGAACATCAGAGACCCAATGCAGACAGAATAACAGGGAAAGTGGTCAACCTCAACAAGAACGGAAATAAACAGAAGCTGTTCCCAGAGAGCAACATGTGGAGCCCATAAAGACCACATCCTAATTATAATGCTACAGCCACATGAATTATCAATGACGCAGTGACGCATGTAGTGACACCATCGTCAAAATATGTCTTTCGCACGGCAGCTAATACTTCACATGGCACACTTACCATTATAGGGTTAGGCATACCAAACTACAGCTGAAGAATATGAATGAAATATTTACTGAAATATTTACTGCCGGTAATACATACATACAGTATATAAAAATACTACAAATATTGACAGCTTCTAAGAAATGACTGGTCATGTGGTAAAGCCAATCAAACTGTCAGCGAAGTAAATGAGTCAAATACTGTGCATTTTAAATAATATATCCAAATTACAAAAAAATATATATTAAAAAGAAAAAAAAAAGAGTCATTCACACTGTTTACACTGCAGAAAAACACCAGATAGCTGTGGCTCCATTGGCTGCGAATTGCTTGCTTGCATTAGCAGCTCTGCACAACAGAGGTAAACCAACCAGTGATGAACGATGGCAGCACAGTCAATGAAAAATCAACTGGGAAGCACAAAGCTCTTAATGCTCAGCCATATTGGTTGCTGACGGGAGCAAATAACATCAGCATAGCACTTACAGAGACCAATCATACATTTCCACCAGCAACAACACACGTTCTGGCCTGCCATAAATTCTCTCCCCTGATTAAACAGTAAATTCTGCATGCCTATCAGGGTCCCATTAAGCGGGGGTCCGCTTTCAAAAACATCATTAATCAACCAAGAGATATGGCACAAAATATCAGTCATCGATTGTAACCACTTATGACAGGTTACACAGTTTTATATCTGCAGTGAGCACTTGCTGATCTATCAATTACCAGGAGACCTTACCGCATGCTAATTGTGCATTTTCCTCTCTAATGCATTTGCACTGTTATCTTATAGGCTAATGAAACCAAACAAATCAATAAATATAAATTATACATGCAAAGATGTACTGCTGTGAACATAAAGCTTCTAATTAATTGCACCTGATTAATTTATATACTTTAATTATCTCCCCTTGCCGCAGATGGCATAAATATCTGGACAATCTGCTTATTGCTATGTCAGTCATAAAGTGGCAGACTATTAGGTAGGGCTAGCTTTGTCACTGGAAAACATACAGTTGCTGACATAAAAAAGCCTTGCCTCTGAATAATTTAAAGACAGCAAATTGCTAAACAATGCAAGGCTTGAAACTGTTGTATTTTCTGGCTTGTTGGTTACAATGTGTGTCCATTTAGCATTTGCTAAATAAAACTCACTGCTCCATTTTTTGTTGACATCTTTTTTTTTTTTTTTATCTATTTTGGCTAAATGGTTTACACAAGGATCCAAGTCCTCTGCAGAACATTTAGCAAAATATAGAGAAAATAGAGCTTCAGATAATGGACGACCATATTAACTTCTACTTTACTGTGTGAGATGTTTTCAAAACAGTTGGGCAGTTTTTGATACACTTTAAATGAACTTCCATTATTAATTCTGCCAACCCTTATTATGTTTGTACATATATCACTGGCTACTTGTGGTATATGCATGCGAGAGCTGACAGTTGTGGGTGAGTCTTTTTCAGACTGAGCTGATAAACAACGCTTAGCATTGTTAGCATTCTTCATTTAAACCAATTGCTACGCATAGCCACAAGCTAATGAGCATGAGAGACAATTTTCATACTGAGAAGGGACAATGCTGCAAGGTCTGTGAGAAGCCATGTCTGGTGAAGAAAAACACTTAAGAGATTATGGAGCCTGAAATATTTGGAATAAGGTCACACAGTTAGCTGTTGTTAGCTTATGATGCTAACAATAAATAGGCTACCATTGAATCTCATGTCTGGTTAGCCCGAGTAGAGAAGTTTATCCTCATTATGATAGTCAAAATTAAAATTAAACTTTGCATATTTTAAAGCCTCAAGTAGTAAGGTGACTATTAAATGGACTGTTATCTGACTTTAACTATTATCCAGCAGCAATATTCCACATCTGCTAAAATATCTGGTTTGCAAATGTCACACTGAAGAGAACCCAGCATTGTAGAGTTTTTTAGTGATGCTAACCAACACTTATGCACATTATTTTCTCAGTCCTACTGTCGAACGACTGAAGCACAGTAAAAATCATTACAAGGCGCAAAAAGTGAAGTTGGCCAAATAACTTGCTGTGAAAGGATGCACAAGGGGAATGATATCAAGGCTTCTAGGGGTTTACATCTTGATGTTGCTAATGATGGTGTTTTTAGTATAATTACCCCTACAGGGTACTTGGCAGGATAATTACTAGAAAGACATTACAGAGGAGCATTAATGTGTCCAGGTACAGTAAATATGTCGGGATACAAGGTGACGAAGCTGTAACGGAAGAGAAAACTACTTATTTTATCCACATGTGACAAACTGCACCCAGGAAAACGAGTCATCCCTGAAACAGTAACAAGTATTCTGATATAGTTTCAAAAGTTCAAGTGTGTTTTGTCTTTAAATGCTGCAGTCATGTGGGAGTCCAAACAATCTCCGTTTTATAGCTGGGACCAAACTGCAGTTAATCAGTTGCCCACAGTTGAATGTATTTTATTAAGTAAACGAATACCTGGCAGGGATGTCTCGCACTTCTGTGTGACTCCAGACATATAGTTTAGACCACATAAATGCCACAATGCCTGTAAAAACACCTGGACTTTTTGGCTTCGACTTCAAACATTGCTTGTAGAACTTTGATGTGGTCAAGAATTGGGGAAAAAAAGGTTACATCTCAGTGTTATTGAATTTGTGGCATCAGAAATAACCCCAATATACTCCCAGATGGTAAGAACATGACTACTACTTAGCTTAAAGCTGAGGATTTCTTTAAGTTCATGTTTTAGACAAATATATACACAATGACCCATACCATTCCAATACACAGGCTACACAACAAAAAATAAACATATTTGTGAATAAAAGAACACTTTTGTTGCACAATTGTGTCTTTATCTCACTATGCCCTGAGAGCTCAGACTTTAAATCATCCTGATATGATTTAGTCACTTTCAAACAATAATGATCATGGAAAAGTGCATCATTTGGGAGGAGGTGATCAATCAGAGGCTCATTCGGCTTTAATTCATGTAGATGCACACCTAATACTCATTACAAAGATGCAATTTCCAGCCAGTCAGCGTAGATTAATGGGAAGCAGCTCTCCCAGTGTTTCTTTGCGCAGTGCCATGCCTCAGGCAGGATAGATGACTTCCATACACACACCACCCATCCACGCACTCATTTGTTTAGCACAGACACTTATGACAAACTGGTTAGCTGACAACATCGGAGTGTGAGAGCAGCAGAAAATGACACAAAGGACAGGTACACTTTAGTGCAGGAACATAGAATTTATTTTCTTTATTTTCTTTAGTTGTATGTTCTTTAGTTTGTTTATTTATTTCTTGGGGTATTTTATTAGTTTTATGTATTTTGGAAATGCTGCTATAAAATCTCAAGATTCAAGATGACTACCACTTAGTTAATTTATTCAACATTTATTGATCCAGAGAGTGACCTTATCAAATATTTTTATATTTTTTGTTCTAAAAGAAGGATTTTAAAAAAAGTATTTAGCACAAAACTGAAGGCCTTTATTATGCATTTATCTGCTTATGTTTCTGAGAGGATTTGGCCTGTAGTGTGTGTTTATTTTGGTTGTCACAAAAAAAATCCACTTTGTCAAAGGAATGTTTGTGTGAATAACACTCTGTGGATCCTGTAAAAACTTTTTCAGAAATTTTTTTTAGCAAATAGCTAACAGATTTAACATTTTACATTATGAAATTCTGTGATTGTATAAATTTATACATTTTAATACTATTTGAGTAAAGTGTATTTAAAGAACACCTTTGTGGACTGTTTGATTTTACCACACATTGAAGTAACAGGGCACTTGCGGAGTGTGATTGCCATTGTCCTCATGCCACTTTGCTTTGCTTCATACTAGCAGGAGCACTGCCCCGAGCAGCTCCAGGTGTGTAGAGGGGAGCGCTGTGCCATGGGCAATATGACTGCTCAGGCTTGGAGCGCCATCCTGCCCCTGGCCCTCCCTATGCACCTCTCTGTTTGCCCATTCTCCCTTAGCGAGCCCAGCCATCCATTCTGCATTAATTGGGTCTGGTGCTGGAATCCCTCGATCACGGCACATCCTCACGCCAAATTGCCATCCGTAAAGACAAGCATGTTTAAAGCAACAATTATCATAATTGCTGCAGAGCACTCAGCTAAGGGAATAAGCAAATCTGATTAAGGGCCCTTCTGCATGATCAAATATTAATCTGATGTGTCTTCACTCTGACCTGGCTTGGAACATAAGAGGCTCTTATGGTCTTATGCATTAACAGATTTGCACTGGCTGAACTCATAGCAACTAATAATATTGGACATGTAAGTCAAAGCACTGAAGAAATCGTCTCAGAGCATAATCCACTTACAATCAAACTAAATAAAAATAGCAGGGATAATAATCAGTTTTACAACGATTGAATTTGAAATTGATAACAATTTTATAACTCACACCTGTTGGACTTAGTTTTACTATACACTCAAGAAAATCCTCAACAGGCCAGCTAAAGAGGCCATTTAAAATAAATCTACATATACAGTATTATGATAATTAAAATGATAACAAATTCTTAAAATTCTAAAAAAAATTACTTAAAATTCAATTTTAATATGCTAACTGGCATCTTTAATTCAGTTCAATACAATATTAAGTATCAAATTGTTTCTAAAATATGTAACCATTTTGGTTTTGGATAGTATTAGCAGTCAGAACATCCCATGTAAAATATATAACTGTGATAACAAAATATAAATGGATGTGTTTACTGCTAGTGTAGCTCGCTAATGTTGCAGCAGTAAAAGAGTTTGGGCCAAAAAGCTGGAGTTGATCACTGAAAGAAAAGGTGTTTATACCGAGTTTAGAAAGAAGATAATAAGAGGGTGTTTAGAGTTTAAATGTTATTTCTGTTTTATTAAGTGGAAATAAATCTGTTCAAACTCCAAGCCTGCACACCTTAAAGGTTCATCATCCGTGAAGTCCACTGGCTCGTCAGAGTTTACTTCCAGCCTTACAGTACAGAGTACAGAGCAGGCAATAAACAAGATGGCCATGAACCAGACAGCGACTGGCAGTTTAGTGGAGATTAGAATAATATTAAATCAACACAAATACCCTGTATTTAACAACGCAAAACAGCTTGTACAAATCATTGGATTATGAATCTGGATTACATCTCTCTGCCCTGTTCATGTAAGCTGTACTGAAGGATGGGGGCTCCACATGACCTAATCTACTTACAAAACATATTCACTATGATTTATAAATACGATAAGGCTTATTAGGTCACATCCTAATTCAAAACATATTGTTTACTCGGTTTGGCATTAGTGTAACAGATGTCTTTGGCACCCGCTGCTGCTTCTCACTAAATAAAAGCAGTTTTGTATTTTGAACAGTGACCACACATTCAGATAAAAATAAAAAATAACACCCCAAAAAAAAAAAAAAAAAGAAAAAAAGATTTAAATCTAAAATGTATTTTATATAAAAGATGTAGAAGATAGTACACTTAACTCACTTTGACAATTTTTAAGTTTTTGATGCCTAAAATGAAATTAACAGTGAAATAGTTTAGGAAATGTATGAACTGATGTTAATGTAGTTGTGCCTCAGATTTAATTTAGAGCAGTTCTGTGAAACAAGTCTGAGGCTGTTTGTGCGAATGATCCTTCTTGACTAATATGAGATTAACCCAGATTGTATGCAAAAATAAAACACTAACTCGCTGCTTGCGTGTTGCTTATTGCATTCGTATGACTACAGCTATTTGAATGGCTCTAAAATATATAATAGTACAGTATAATCACAAATAAAGAACAAATTTTTTTCTTTATTTTTAGTTGTTATTCAGAGTAAGATAAGGCAGTAGTTCCTTATATCAGAGACCAGAGTTAGTTAAACAGCTTACTGTAAAAAGCATCATTCATCTTTTGTATAGTATAATTTATAATATACCTAGAGAACGTGTGTTCTCTATGTGGGAGACAAGATGATGCATGACGCCACTAAATTTTAGTTAAACCAACACATGCACAGGAGATTTAGGCAGCTTCTGGTAGCTAACAAAAAAATAGTCACAGTTTAACAATGATGAGACAAGGATGAGAAAAACAAATTAAATCCTTTTTGGTTTTTAATCTAAAATAGTGTAGAACACATATATACATTGTAAATTCAGGGCTGCAGATTATAATATTACTAAAAAGTGAAAATGTTTCTATTCAAAATAATATATTGCAATTTTTCTGTATTTTAAAACACAATTATTTATTTACTATAATGCCAAGAAGACCAAGACAGTATGTGGGTATTCCTACATTACTCAGCCTGAGTTCATCTCACAGCACAGTCGGAGCACTCAGATGGAGGAGAAGGCAGTGTTTTTATGGCACACTGCGTCGCACCCTGACGCCACAGACTGACCTGTGTTAAAGTCATCACAGCTCAGCAAGCTGCATACAAGGTCAGAAAGCCTTCGTAGGTGCTGAGCGACAACTCCAAAAATTGCATAGGCAGCTCAAGACCATGTGAATATTTGTGAACAGAAGAGTGCTTCTGTGCACTCTACGTATGTCTCTTGTTCTGTCCTCAGCTACAATTGGATTATAGAAGTACCCCTCCAATTCTGAACTGTTCCCAAAGATTTAATATGCCACTGGAATTTGATATATGACTTAATTTAGATGGAAACCTCATGACATGGGACTTGTGACATCCTGTTGAAGCACTTATTAACTCTTTGTGCGCATATTAATGCCCCATCCTCGAATTCAGGTTTTTTAAAAAAAGTAAAGAGTCAAAATGGCTGACAAAATAAAATATTTAAAAAACATTTTTTATTATTTCATTAATCATTTATACATGGTATTTACTGGCTTTGCATAGTAGCCATTTATTACAAAAGGGTTGGTTAAATTTACTTATTGTTACTTGTTCATTTAGTTTTTTTTCCATTTCAAGCATTAAGTTGTCTGCAAAGAGCTTATGCTGTCAACATTATTTCCATTCTGTTCTATTGTAACTTTATTAACACCAGTGTGCTTAACATGATTTAACTCTATTGTGTGCACTGATGTAAGTGGCTGAGGTTTCTTTACACTTTGGTGCTCCTGGAGTCCAGGCAGGTGCACACAGCCCACCGTAGGGTATCAGGTATCCCCCTTGGCCTAGGCCTCTCCTATTTGTCATGGTGAATGAGTGGTCTGCCTGACTGCACTTTCTCATTCCATTTCCTCCCAGGCTGCGCTGAAGCCCTACCACCCACTGTATGCTGTCATTTCTTTAACCCCTTTTCCATTCACATGAAGTGTGGCCAATAATGCTCTCTCACATTCCTTCTCTTAGTAGCTTACACGCTACGGTCCCCTACCTCAGCCCCCCGATTCCCCCGTCCACACACTCACACCCCTCAGCTACACCAAGCCTAATGGTGAGATGAGTCACAGGTGGTTTGACAAATAAAAGAAACAAACATTTTCAGCAGATTAGAAATACAATAACACAAATATGAAATAAAAATTTTAAATATTTACACTTACCTAAGAATACCTAAGAATAATTCTCAGAAGTTTAGATACTAACCTCACGTCTCTGTCCACTTAGACATAAAGAGGCTCTAATTTCCGTGCATAATTCCTCCCACAGGTACACTTGTAGTGATTTTTGGATCAGCCTTACTGCCACCATGTTCTACGACAGAAATCTCCCACCAAGCCCACCAGCATCCTACCTGCAACAATAAGAACTAGAAGGCAAACCGGTGTGTGCTCACTGCTCAGTGTGGGCAACACAAGTGAGGGTAATTGAAGAACACCCACAGCTCATCCTATAAAGAAACTTTGCTTCTTTTCTTTTTTCCTGCTAAAAGAAAACCAGGAAATCTCCACTTAATTTAACAAACATTTGCCTCAACCCAGGAACTAGCTGGGGCATTTTTTTTTCTAGTTTGCACTGTGTCTGTGGGAGCCTGAAGAACATATGTTGTCTAACTGCACATTAGATGCAATGTAAAGAGACTACAGCCCCATCTGCTGGCCAAACAGAATTCAGTATGAGAAAGCAACAGAAAAAGTTTCTAAACAAGTTGATCCTAGAAAGCGAGAAGTGTGGAATGTTGGTGTTCACCAGATGCACAGCATATCATGCATTTAATTTAAAATAAAGCTATGGGGCACTACAGAAAACAGAAAAAATTAAAATGCATAAACTCAAGTTCAAGGAGGCCCCTTCTTAAAAGTCACATTCATAACGGAGCAGTGTGACACTTACATACCAAAGCATATAAACAAACTTTTACATTCTTAGCCTCATTTCCCGCCGTAGACTTCTCGGACAGCTAATAATGACTTAATCAGCCTGATTGCACATTCATCACTGTGATCTGTTTCACTTTTTTCAGCTGAGGGGAGAGCATGTTTTACTTGGGAAATGAAATATTTAGTGACCTGTTCCTTTTGCCCTTACGCTGGAGACAGAGGCCCTACAGCTGAGTAAACAGCAAGGCTGAATAGTGGACAGGTACAGCTATAGCCCATTGACCAATAAACCACTGTTACCCGGATAAAACACTTGTACTTCATATACCATCTCAGGGCTTGGTTGAAATATCAAAATAACAAAAATAGTTATTGGATAGATTTTTTTTTTTCTCAACATTGTCCAGCAAAGGATGATGGCTCCTCAACATAACATACAAATAAACTAATATTTGGGAGAAAAGAAAGTGTTGGGGGGGGTTTTATGTTTCACAAACAACCCACACAATGCTATGGACATGTGACCTTTGAGATGTGTTGCAAAACCAATATTAGTTTTACTGACCCATTGCAGTGAGGACATTTACATGGCTGTAAATCGACTAAAATCAGGGCATTAAACTGATGATGGGGTTTTGTTGTAGCATGAAGACTTTAACTCCTCTATCTGTGAGGAGTTTGACATGCCCCCCTAAGAGTTCCTTTCCAACAGTTTTATGATGATCATCTGAAGCTAAAAGCACAACTTTAAGATTGATGAAGATAGATTATCTGTGGTTGATCAAAGCATATTGAATTCTTACCTCTCAGTCGTTCTCAAATGACCAGTCAGCACTAATGCAGCCATATTGTGACTATAAGTGTGAATTGATTTATATTGCTTCAAAGCATCCCCGAGACAGTGAAAGAGCAGCACTGAACCCAATACCAATTATATATGTTTGTTTCTGGGGAAATAGCCACTCAGTACATGGGATCAATGGTGGTATCAAAGGTCAGAGAAATACATTTCTGCTGCAAAGTTAGTGCGGCATCCAACTAACCATCTGAGGGGCCACAGCAACTAGGGAAAACATAGACCGCAAGGCGCACACACACACACACACACACACACACACACACACACACACACACACACACACACACACACACACACACACACACACACACACACACAGATACACACACACACACGCACACGGACACACACACACACACAGATACACACACACACGCGCACACGCACACACACACACACACACACACACACACACACACACACACACACACACACACACACACACACACACACACACACACACACACACACACACACACACACACACACACACACAATTAGTAAAGGTACATTCATATCCATATTATATGCAGGGGTTTTACTTGGAGGCTTGCTCAATTAACTCTGTAAGAAAGACTATTGATATTCATATGCAAATTTAATTAAAGAGCATATTAATTACCCTGGTCTGAATGCCTCTGCTGAAACTTACACCCAGGGAGCCCACTGAGAGGATATCCTTCTGAAAGCATGCCTTATAGATTGTTGCTTTTCTCTTTTACTGCTGACGTCTCAAAGGACCTTTTGAATCCATATTAATTTCCTCTCTGGCAGTTATGTGGGCAGGGTATGAACTGTGCCATTTCACTTTTAATCTGTCAGTAATTTAGTAATGTGTTAACTAATTATGCTGCAATATTTATGTAATTGGTTCAGGGAGCTGTTCAAAAAAAATCAATGTGTGTGTAGAGAAGGCAGAAAATTGTATTGGGTTATTATAATCATGTGTCAAGTGCTGATTATGTTATGAAAGTAAAAAGCAAATGCTAGCCACAGGTCAATACAAGCCGGGCTCCATAAAATCGAGCATTCTGAAGTGGGTAGAGACTCTCCGAAGCCCTTGTCTGCTGAGATGACGGTACACACATAGAAATGAGACACATAGAAATGAGAGATGTAAACTAAATTTTTATTAAATAATTATGTGAAGAGTTATAATATTAAATGTGCAGAGTATGTTTACATTTGGTCACAACAATTATTAGATCAAGACAAAACTAGACAAAGCATTATGTGCTCTTCTATAGCGACACGACGGGCACACAACTGAGCAAGGACTGTGTTGGCTCCCCATATCTGGTTGTAATTAACGCTGTCAAGGGTTATGATTGATAGCCTTTGTTTACAATGTTTAAAAAAGGGACACATTTCAAAACATCATTCCGGTGTATGTATAAATAATTGGGTTTAAATCGAATGTTAATCCGGAGTAGACAGACTCTCACAGTTGCCCCGAAAGTTTCAACAATCAAACAACAATAACATTTCCTATCTTTACCATGAAATTATGTCCGTTTTATAAGCCCGCTCATACATCTTAACTTGACAGCTCTCAGCCAACTGTGACGATTACTGGAGGTAAATACAGAGCTTATGTCAAGCTGTACACACTCATCAAGCGTGTGGTTTGGACTTTGCTGCTTTTAAAATGATTAAATTGAAACACGCTGGAGACAGAGGGTATGCATTTGTAACTGCCCATAATATGCCATATCTATAAGTGCAATTATCACATTGAGGATGATATAAACAGAGGTAGTATAGTTTAAAATCAACATTTTAATTAAGTTACTATTGATCTTTTTTTTTTTTTTTAAATCACTTTTGTGTATTTTGATGATGTGGTTATAGTCCTAAAATAGAAACCATAAGCTGTAAGAACCTTTCTTTTACACAATCATTTGTGCCTTTATAGATTTTTTTGACTCTCTCAGGTCCTGGCTGAGTCTAGGGTGAGCCAAGACTCAAGAAACATCACTGCCAAATCACTCTAAACCTTTCTCCTGTTGAACAAATTGCCTAAACCACAGAATTCCTTGTCTAGGGAAGACTGGATCAGGCTTTGAAGTCTGGAGGTCAGTGTAAGGCCAGCATTTGAAGTCAGGTTAGATTTTTCAATTGTAAAGACATATATAACACCAATAATGATTTATTAGTTTATACAATGACAAATTGTTAAATTTGTTGTTGTTAATGTGCAAGGATAAGATGCTAAATATCAGAAAAATATCAGAAATTACTATTTAACAATTTTTTTTCAAAAAAAAACTGAGATGGGGAATTTCAAGAATAACACAACAATATTTTAAAATCCCACGTTACACAGATGATAAAAGGCCAGTGGCAGTGGGAATAAAAGGAGCTCCTATGAAAATCAGGGCTGCAACAAATAGATTTTAGACTTTCACTAGCCACTCTTTGTTTAGGTACAGGATGGACCATGTTGTTTAATAAAACATCCATTGATAAAGCTACACGTCACTGCCCAACTTCAATCTCATATTCTCATATTCTATTATAGTTTGTTCAACAGACTGCTGCACAAAATATTACTTAACCATAACTGCAATCTTCTCCAAAACTATTTTCTAATACAACACAATCACATAAAAATTGATGTGTCCAAAGTGGAGGACATATAGCCTCTGTCGAGGTTTCTCCTATGGCAGACCTGGTCAAGCAAGGAATGATTCACAAGTGCTAAGGTTACAAGTAGATGATGAGGCCAATTAATCTTGGTTTGCACTCTCCGGACTAATTATTTGCTTCCGTAATTATGCCCCTAATACAACATCACCTCCTGAACCAATACAGTCAACTACACACCTGGGCTTAAAGAAACAGACCATGAATTAATAGCAAAAGTGAACACACTGAAAGAATCTACTGACTATTACTATATATAGTGCAACATATTTAATTTAGGAAAAGTTAAGTAGTGACAGTGTGCAGACAGCTCGTATGACACAAACTCTTTGCTAGTTACCAAAAAGTGCCTAAAAGTTTCCTCTTTACACTACATCTCTTAGAGCAGGTAATAACAGGGAATGTGGAAATAGAGGACCCATTAGATGAGTCATTCATTTGACAAAATCGCACTATGCTGCCACTCCTGTGCATATGCTCCATGTTGCTAACAAGCCAGAGAGGAGAGCCACCAGTTAGTAGCAGCTGTACGTTTGCAATGAGTGTGCGCTCACCATAAATATAGGAGACAAAACAGAGACAGGCAGTAACAGAGCTGGAGGATAAAGAACACTGGAGTAGCAGGGAAAGGTAGGCTGAAGACCCCAGGGTTCAAACAGAGCTAGATTTACCCTTATGTGTTAGTCTGAAGGAGCCATGGTCATTGATCGAGGCTTGAGAGCCATAGATGCCGCCATTAGGCTGTTGCAATACAACTGTGGTGCTATTGATTGATGAGACTGGCCCTGTTAATATTATTTATGGAAGGGGTGCTGCCCAGCTCTGTGACAGACTAAGCCCCCCCATAATAAGTGGTAATTGATGGCCCGGGAGGCCAAGGCTCCCTCACCCTGCTTTTCCCAGACTCACTGACCCCAGTCCTGTGAAAGTCAGATGGATTGCCTCTAACACAGTTATGATTGATATTATCAGATTACATAACCGACTACAGAAGCCTTGTGGGCCTACTCAAGTGGCCACATTGATTTTTGATTAGGACGCCACTCAACACATCAAGAAGAAAGTAGAAAAATATATCCTGCACCCCAAGCTACTTCCCAAAATTTATGAAAGGATCATTTTATTGCACACGCAGTTCTAAAGAAGCAACTCCACCAAGATCTCCAATACCTGCTCAGTCCCTAAAACCTGCTAGCTATACAATTTATATTTTTCAAACACCTCAAGTATCTTTAACTTACAAAAAATGGCTTAATATTTTATTCCATGATAGAGAGAGAGAGAGAGAGGACAGTTTCTAAAATTGCCAGTGCTGTAAATGTCTCAACTGAATTTTGGAGAGCCCCCCACTCAATAACTAAAGGACATCCAACCAATCTCAATGGGTTTCTGTGAGTCAGATGCAATTTTAATTTAATGACCGCAGTGGGATGAAATCAAAATGTGTATAAAAAACATATTAGTGTTTCCCCAGGGGCCTACAAAGTTTGTTCATGCCCATAGTGTAAAGGCTGAGAGGGGCTTGTGTGTACCTGAGAATGTGTGATGCAGCCTGTGATTAATGTCCCCTCATGACTTTTTTGACACTTCTGGCGTAATGGCTCCTTTTTTCAGAAACTACGACTTTAAATTCTGCCATTGCCACAACTTTTTCCTTTACTACTTTGACCATAATGGCATGGCAGTTGCCTAGTCTATGGAACACTGCTGAAGACTGAGGAGAGTCCGTTATGTATACATGTACCCTTGGAAATTTATAATTGACATAGTTTGATGGACAGTACAGACCGTATCTGTGAGGCAGCTGTGTAAAGTGACCTCTGGCTGACCAGTAGAAGGAACAAGGCTGGAGTTATGTGGCCAGGAAATACACCTTGACATAGGGGCTGGGGCACAGAAGGAACAAGAAGTGCTTTAAAACCATTTCCACATTTTAACTGCAGCAACATTAAAATAACATAGCTTATAACTGTTTGTTCAAGAAGGTAAAACATTTAAATAACTGCAGTTAAGATATGTAATGGCCATAAATCAGTTATTAAACTGAAAGATTAATTACAATGTAAATATGATAATAACAAATTGTCCCTGCTGATTTTCCTTATTGTTTTATTGCATGTGTGGGCAATCTTCCAGATAGAGTTAAATTGATTTGTTTAAAGATCTTCAATCCTTTCCTTATGCGCCAACAGCTTCCCTCTAACCCTTTGGTATCTAAAGCCCCAACCCCTGCCTCTTTATCAAGTCCCTGGCCTCATCAACACAGAGGAAAGCTATGAATATGAACATTATGAGCTTTGGGTTCAAAACTTAATGGTTCACAAATCAGCTACTATGGATTTTCTGCTAGCACAATCAATAGCAGCTGGAAGGGGTCATGAATACTAGCCTTTACATTTACTCCATGTTTAATTTCATAACAGCCTTTGCATTTGCTAATGAAGTGATATAGTCACAGCTTACATAATGTAAAGTAGAATAATTAAATAAGCATATAAAAATAGTACATGCATATCTACAGTATATGGTGAGCTCTATAGGATGCCAAACAGAAAAGAGAAACACTGTGCTGTTCACTGCAGGACAGCCTCTCATGATTAATGACCTCCAATTAGGGCTCGGATGGCAGTTTTCAGAGTTCCTCTGGCCACACTGAACCCTGCCTCACTGAAATGGTTAAGCTGTAAAAATCAACAACATCACCAGTAAAAGACTCTTTCCTGTCCAGATAGGGTGCAGTGTTACGCACTACACTCTGACATCTGTAAGTGGATAATGTTTAGTATAGAAAAAATCTAAATAACAAATAACCCAACACTGTGATTGTGCTACTGAAAAAAAAAGCAAAGATGAAGACCTGCAAAAATGTGGATTGTACTTTCTTTACATAAACCAGGCTTTACTGCAAAATAGGACAATGGTTTAGAAAACAGAGTTGCAGAATATTGTAAAACAGCATGATAGAAAGATGGAAAAGATACAGACTGAGAGCAACATTGTGCATCGGTTGGTGAAATGTGATTAGGTCTGTTTATGGAGTACCATCACTGCCACACAAGACCCGGACCACCTGCAGTCTGGAAGTCATTATGCGAGGGTCATGAGATATTCTACATGTAAACTCTGAGTCACTTCACCTCAAATTGGGTGTAAAGATCCCATTTCCTCCCATCGACAAACTGAACCACCTGCAGGCCGATAGGATATAATGTCGCCGAGGTCTACGTCCTCCATTTCTTGTTCCATCACACTGCTCCGAAAGTGTGAAAAGTATGTGTGAAAAATAGGCCTCACAGTTGCACCGGTTAGCATTAATTTGACATGTTCTTTAGTAAACTTTACCAATGTGAGTTATTTATTCTGCAACTAAAATCTTTTGTTCTCTTTTCATTCTCATTTCCCTTTAATTATAAAAAAATAAATATTGAAAAATAAACAGCAAGTCAGAAATCTTAACCATACATAATTTAACTTACAGGTTTTATTGATATACAGTATGTTATCTGAATTTGCAATATCATTAAAAAAAGATGTTTATGGTTTTATGGTGTTAAAAACTGACTATTCAGTGGCTACCAAACAGAAACACACATTTGTTGCATACATTGTCCTAAAGGCATATAAGGTGCTGCATGCTGAATTAGACCGATGCTTCCCTCTCACTGACAGTTCTGAATCATGGCTCTAACCGCGCACATCACCAAACGCTCTGGAATGTCTGATAAAATGATATTAATTCCACACATTAATGAGATTAATGAATCAGCACAGCCCAGAGCAGAGAAAGCAGCTTTTCCTTTTGTCTGGCCGTGAAATAATAACACAAAGGTAATTACAGTGCATCCATCAATCTGCTGCAGGACAGTCTAATTATCTGGGCATTTCTGAAGTGCTCTCACTTCTTTGTGCCCATTTATATTGTGTGATATGTTATTTTTTCATTAATGGAGAAGTCATCTGTGGCTCTTCGGCTGCATGTTACAGTGGCTGTCTGTCAGGTGCGGCTATGATTGAGAGCTCAAGCCTCGGAGATTGAGATGACCAAAATTTCCATGATGGATGAAGATGTCATTCTGCTAAGAGGTACACATCATCGACTCATCGTGCATCTTAACAAAGCACTCTTATCCTCCAAAAGGATATAATGAGGATGCTGACAGCACATCCACTATAATCAATGGCTTTCAGATGAATAATCAACACCACTAATTGAACAAAGGAATTCTTCAGGAATTGTTTGTCTCATAGTGAAGTCTACTTTAGCTTAGCTCAAACATTGTCCTTTACAACAGACATATTTCAGGGCACTTTAGCACTTCTGCTCTTAACTTGGCTATGTGGTTAGGTTTGAATACACAATATGTATACAGTAAGTGGTAAAAATCGAAATCAATGCTAAGGCAGCTGCATAAACTTCTAACAAAACTCAGCCTTTTCTAAACAAACACTTCATGGATATCATCCGGACAGTAATGGATTTCTGAAAGAATAATAATTACAAGGGTTGACCAGGGCGGAACAAGCTTTGGCCCAGCCAGCCTTCAATCCTGGCTAATTGTGAAGCACACAGAAAGCCACTTCCTGGAGCTTCCTCAGTAATGGTTACAGACTACTGACATTTTAGAGCAAATAAAATATCCCCCAGCTGTCTAAATAGCCGGGTTCCAAGCCCCTCCTCTATTTTATTCCTAGAGCAAGAAGGCCAGGACCCATACCATCATCAAGTGTCAGTACAGTCTTGGACACCAGAAGGCTTCCGCACTAGAGTACAGCTGTTTCCAGTCTTCTCTTGACAAAACTCAAGATATGTTAAGATAAAATAACTGACTTAACTGACTGTATTCATTGCTTCTGAAAAAATAAAAAAATAAACTGGGAAAATGGTGAGTCTGTGCTTTGTACACTTGCGTTACAGCTGTGATACAAGCCACTGACAGGTTAATGGTAATATTATGGAATGACCCTCTACTTAAATTTCAATAAAGACTTAAAATTTAGAGCATGTCATTCTATTTTATGAAAGTGTTCTGTAAATGGCTCATAAATGTCAATGTATTTGTATAAACACAGGGATCAGTTACTTATGTAGCCTGGCAGAGGACAGTTACTCAAAAGTGGTTCTTCTCTTTGTTTCTGCTTGAAGTCAGAACAAATGGGGGTAAAATAAACACATGAAAAGAATATAAAGTAGACCACAGTGAGCCACAGACCTCCTCTTTACAAGTGCTCCTTACATATAACCACACAATGATATGGGCCATACTGTACTTGGATTTGGAAGAATGTATCCACTGCAACAGAGACACAAAACAAGTTTTAATAATTTAAACCCCAGGCAGTAAGGACAGTCAAAGATCATCAGATTAATCACTCCTGCTGTTGGAAAATTCCATCAGTGTGATCAAACAAAATATATATATATATTAAATTAAAACTACCTTTTGTAAATATATGGATTATATTATGGTTTATGATTACATGATATAAAGGGCATTCATTTATTAGTTTACATTTGAAGAGCTACAAAAAAATTTTTTTTTCTAGGCTTAAGTTACACACGTTAAAGGAACTTTACAATGAGAAATCTAACCCATACAAGAGTATAGCATCTTTAAGTTGAGTTATTCGCTGCAGTGTCTGATAGATCACCTTCCTGGCTTGACTTATGTGGTTTGAGGCAATTTCATTTTCCCACCGCTCTCTGAAGTTATCTAAATGGATTGTACAATAATCTGTTGTGCCCTGAAACCACACAGCACATAATTATTCTGTGTTCAAATGTTTGACAGGAAAAATTAGTAACAATCACCAAGAGAGCAGGTGTTTTTCTTTTTCTCTCTCTTTTCCCCCTTCCCGGGTGCCCGCAGCTGAAAAGGTTGTGTACAAGGCTAGTATTGATTTTGAAACCATTTGACAAAGGATAAATAAGACGGGAAAGGAGGGAGGCCTTAGCCATGAGCTTTTTGATCAATCAACATGTCACAGCTGGAACTAAATTCAATTCTTATTTATCAAAATCCCCTGCTTGGATAGAATGCTATGCAATGAAGCTTCGAGGCAGCCCTTAACAATCTTTTAGCCCGCAAACATCACTGTCAGGGACATGGATTTCATGACAGAAAACCTTTACAGAGAAATCTTTAGCACATGATGACAATAACTTCATCTGAATTGCATGAGGTCATGGAGATATTCATAGAAAAGATTGCCAATGTCAGTGAAAACCACCACTTTGTTAAATAATAGGCCACAGAGGCAAATATAGTTGCTGTATAGGCTCAACATACAATTGCATTTATGACCACAGATGATCACTTACTGTTTGCCTGCCACAAACCCTGTAATTTCAGACAGCCTTTATGTACGTTCCTAAAACGGAGATCAGAGGTCAACATCCAACCAGTCATTTTATAACAATAGACTCTGATGAATGCTCAAAAGCTTCTTTCAAAAGGACTTGATTAATAAATCAATTTTCAGTCACCAACTTGTAAAGTCAGATGATAATGCCTTTCTTGACTTGCACTACAAAAGTTCACTTCTATGGAGCTATTGTGCCAAAATTTATCTTAAACAATACCCTAGAGCTTATTCAATGTTGACAATATAATGTCAACAGTGCTTATAGTAGAAAGACTGTTTGAACATGACAAAACAAATTGTTATAGACAAACTTTAAAGTACTTTGCAATGTTAAAAGGTCTATAATGAATCATCCATCACAATATGAACTTATTCTCTTTTAGTGTATTCTGCGGAGCTTTAATGACACAGAATCATGCACAGGTCACACTATAATCTTTGTCAATTTTCTCATACCACTGTTCCTTTTTGAACTCACCACCCATTTCCTGTTCCCATGAAGTTTAAGCTTTGATGATAAATTGATTATCAAATAACATAAAAGTAGGGGAGATCGGCAAGATTAATGGCCACTGGTGAGGGTTTAGAGTAAGCAAATTCTCACATGGCTTACCAACAGAAAGCAAGTAGAAAATACTTTTTTCGAGCTCCATTTTTGGAGTGCGAATGGTTTGAAATGAAAAGTACTATAAAAGCTTTATCCAAACCAAACTGCAGCTGTTTAGATCAAAGGATTTACGCATATTTGCCAATGTGCCTTTTTAATGCTGAGTTTACCAACACATCCAATAAATAAAGGCTCATTCCAAATGTTTAGAAAATCTGAACAGTTTATGAGAATTAACAATGTAAGATTTAATGAGAACTAATGTTTTTACATCTTGGCATTTGGGAAAATCATTTGTCTCTCAAAAGCTACTCCTAATACAATCAATTAATATGAATTATGCACTGAATTAAGTGTCTGATATCATTAATATGTCTCATTAGTTAACACTGAGCACAGGAGATTTCCCGCTCTGTGTCTTCCAGAAGGAGAAGTGTTGCAGTGGTGAGGGGAATAACAGTATTTGCAATGAGCACAGGCGCCACTGTGTCAGTGTCAAATGAAGTGTTTGTAATGTCTCCCTCTGTTGCAGGAAAGCATGAGCTTTATTCATTTCAAATATTTTCAGTGATGCATTAGTGTCAGGATGTCCTGCCCCCATTTCTTCTGACAGCGCAGGCGGATGTGTAAATACAACACAAAACACTTAACTATGAGATCATCTACACTGGGTTATTAATCTTGCTTTTTAAAGGCCCGGTGTGGCCTGACTCCATCTCTGTGCTGCCATATTCTGAACCATGTTATCAGCCCAAACAGGCATTAAGGAGATGGATGTATTTTTGGGATGGTTGGAAAACAAAAAGTGCTTATTTGGTAGGTTAAGGGTTAAGGGCAATTTTACAATAGGTTCTTTGTTTAGATCAGCTGCAAGATTGTGTAGACTAGAGACAGTAGCACTGCTGTTAATCCACACAGTCACTATCTGACGAGTGAGTCCTCAGCCAGCCAAAGACAGAAAGATTCTTAAGCATTTGCTAAGCACATTATGACAAAACAAAATTTCTCTAAACTGCCTATTTTTGGTCAAATTATTAAGTATGTTTTCTATAATTAATCTATATGTTGGCCATTTTCATTCACCACTTTTGACACCACTTTTCTTTTCCAAATACAGTTTATTATCTGTTTACATTAGTACAGATTCACACACAAAGCATAATACTGCCTCGTATTGGTATTCCTGCTCATGCTCCTCTTACAAAATGAGATTCTGAACTATTTATTCAACTGCACATCTCAAAACTCCAAACAGCTACTGAGCATATATATTCAATGCAGTAAAAACTGATACTCACATAAAAATGAATTACCAAGATAATGTGCAAGTGTTTTATCTGGAATGGATGCACATTGACTCAATAAGGTGGTTCATAAGAACTGGAGAACAAGCCACAGCATAAATTACCCATCATTTCCACTTGTGTTACATCCAGAGGTTACTCACCACATCCACGTAAGAACATGACCGTTATCAGACAATAATTATATACTTATTTTCATATTCTTGAGAGGTAAATATATGCCTCAGTCTGATGAACAGTAAAGGTCATGCTGTGTTAGTATCTAAAGTCTCTTAAGATGCAACATTCTTGCTTCTCACCTAATCTCAGTCTAGTCGAATTCATTCCAAGTATGTTTCAATTAATTACAACTAAATAAATAATGTGCAAGGCACCTATTAAGAGGTTTTATTCAGCAGACATAAGCCATTAATTATCAGAGTCAATGTGAAAAAGAGATAACAGAGAGCAAGGGTGCACCAAAACCGACCAAACGAGTAGAATTTTGATGATAAATTTAACAACCAACCAACCAACAACAACCGAACCAATAAATATATGTTTTGCCCAGAGGTGTTCCAGTTGTAAGTATTTCTCAAATTATGACCGACATACAGAATAGAAATAGGACTAGAACATAAAAAGACACTCACTTGTTTTTGAATGTCCAGGCAGGCAGGTAAAGTCTGCCCTTATTACCAATGTCAGAGATTCGATTAAGCACAAGGAAAGCAAATGATCCCAATGAACTAATGATTAATCCGGCAGGTCTATTTACTAATGTACCAGAATGCATTAGAGGCATAAGTTAATGGGGACAGGACATCAATTCAAATACAAATGAACCACATTTGCATTGGACGCTTATTGACTGGTGTAACAAAACGAATTACAAAAGGTAATCTACTTATAAACCTTAGAGACGGATGAAACACGATTCCCAACATATCTACTATTTAACTTGAACCAATTCCTGCCTCCAGAAATGACAGCATCAATACAAACAGATTGACCATTCTGTCATCAAAATGAAACATCAGTTCAGATTAGGAGAAATCATTTACTTTTGGTTTTTAATTGAATTGTGTTGTGCCGAGTTTAAGTTGTACAATTTTTATTACATGTGTTTTAGCACACTACAAGTAAACAAATTACTCTATGTATGCTCTTCACTTACACCGGAAAACGTCAGCGGTACCTTCCCACACTCTAACTTTGTGGTGAGGGATCACCAGACATGCCACAGGTGACACTGCCGATATGGCTCCAGTCTAGTGCAAGGCATTCCCTTCGGGCAGGCGCTCAAAAAGATAAATAAATAAAATACTCGTCCCACTTTGTGGATGAAAGGCCCAACCTTAATCCTTGCTTTGTTCTTGTACATAGACGAACATGAAAGCCCACTTCTGTGGATTGCTTCCTTCTGGGCCCCTGGGCACAGCACTGGACCCAGTGCACAGTCTTATCAATAAAGCTGCACTCTTAACTTTAGGCTTAAACTGGTGGAAAATAGTCCACAATTTGAAGGAAATCTATCCTTCCTCTCATCCCAACAGCAATGACACTTTTGCTATCTTGTCTAAAACCATCTAGTAAGTGATTTTTTGTAAAAGGAGGAGGGGGTAAAAAAAAAAAAAAAAAAAAGCAGCAGTTCTATTTGATGTTTCGATCTGAGATTGATCTCAGAGGAAAGACACACATTCTGAAAGTAGGATTATTGGCTTCACTGGCTCTTCTTAGATGTCAAAGATCTTTGAACAGCCTTGTAAAGTGCAGTACTTCCAGGCTACTGGTGAACTGCTTATGAACTCATCAAAAGAGTACCTGTCTCCATATTAATGAAGCACCATGCACTTGACAAGGGTCCTCTTCCCACACATACCTGTTCCCCTGGAAAGCCTCCATGATTTTCCTGGAAACCGCAGAACAAAGGTGCTTCTCAATCCCGTGTTGGTATCTCTTCATATTTACAAATTCACCAGCTTATCCAAAGTCCAAGCTGAAAGTTTGAAACAATGGAGAGATTTAGACCTACCAAGAAATACATACAGATAAATACATCTACAAATATTGATCCATGATGGGGTCAAAAGCAATTCACCAGGTATGAACAAACTGAATGCATTTTCAGTGATTTGCTAAAAGTCCTTATTATATTTTCTGTTTATTTTTTTAAAGTCTTGTTCATGGTGAGTTAACTTTTGAGTGTATAAGTAGTACAACTTTTGAGTTTGGCATTGGTGGCTGAGTCTCTATGTAGCAGTGGGTGGGGTAGCGGCATGGCTGAACTGTAATTGATAATGTAAAGGCAGATGGGGGTCTCTAGGGAGACGGAAAGAATCCAAGCAGATGGCCAAATTGCTGCTTATTTATGTGGAGCAGAGGACTTAGCCCCCTCTTCCACATGGTATGATAGATCATTATAGCTCCCTGTGCATAAACACCAATATGCTTTTAAATCTGGAAGGCAAAGCTGAAGAAAGCAAACAAGAACAAGTACCGTATTTCAAAGGTGCTGTCAAGAGCATTGGATAGAGAGGTGGGGTTATGGTAAACAACCTCAGCTACAATGAATCTAATTAAAGACCATCCGCTCACAACCTCCATTGTCTCTTACTGCCACAAAAACAGTACAGGAAGGTTTGCCAAGTGCAAAGCTCCTAAGTGTTCAATCTGTACTGAATGTTGATGTGTTAACAGATATACCAGTCAAGGAGCTGACAGTAACCTCAGACCTCTTTCCAGTAAGGGGGGAAATGCATACATGTTATTCCTTCAACAGCTAAAACGATGAGGTGGATGTAGAGAAAATGTGAGCGCATAAAGCAAACACGTAAGACACAGCTGCACCCATGGTCAGTGTGTGCTCTGATGATAAACACTGTCATTACGTTCGATCAGCTGTTGTGTGAGCAGACACAGACAGATTGGCTAATATGTTTGAGGCCCTTTTGATCCCACCTTGTCCCTGGGTTAACTCTATTAATGTCACCCCTGACCACCAATTTCATATTTACTCAGGCTCTTTCATCTTTCCACATGCAATAATTGCTGCACTGATGTGGTTCATCGACTGGACCAAATTACAGAGGGAAACACTTCTATTGTTTCATAAAGACAACTTCAATACTAACCAGCTTTCAGTGTTTGGGATTGTACCTTAAAGCAACTCTTCAGCATCATTTGGACAAAGCTGTACGTCTTTTGTCCAATAATTGCATTAATAAACCACCAAAAGGCTTGTCGATATCCCTGGGGTGAAATTACTTTATATACGACTCTTCTCACAGCATCTGTAAATACAAAAAAATAAAAATTTACCTTCAAAAGCTGTAGTGTGATAACGGTCTTTAACCCAAAACTTCTGGTGTGATAGAATCAGTTAATCAGTGTGAAAGCTAATGTGTCACTGTGTCAAGAAATGGAGAAAACACAACACCTCCTTGTGCCTCCCATATTTTGCATTCCAGAGTAACACCAGCATATATTAATATTTGCTTTTCATTTCAAGCAGCAGTGGCAGCTTGTTTCAGTAGGAGTGAAAAGAGGAGGAGAGGTTTTAAGTGTGGCAAATGTGACCTTCAGACAGGATATTATACTGAATAAGGATATCTGAACGGTCAGTGGAGGGAAAGTAACAGGAATTCAAGATTTTATTTCAAAAACTTTATGATAACAAATCGGCATGAATAGACTCACATTTGGGGCTTCATTCGAGCCGGCTGTGCAGTCAAGGCGCTCTTTGTGTGAGAGGTGATGATTGGCAGACAGTGACAAAATGGCTCTGTCACATTCACTGGTGTACTGTATCTCTGTCAAACCTTCTGAAAACAACAAAACAAAAGGTGTAAGTTAAAACTCGAATATAAAAGCAATGAATCCTTACACCGAGGGCCATCACTTGAGAGTCTTACTTTGGTTAAGCTTTGCATTTTCACATGAAGTAAAGCAGGTATTATGTGGAACGATCAACTTAAGACTGTACACCATTAGAATAAAAAAAAAAGATAGTTAAAGCCATTTGTTGTCACAATCCAAACGCTTTATTTACACTTACATTTATAAGTCCATAGAGAGCACTGATTTGAGACGTGAAACAATTCGGAAGTGGGTGACTTCACAAGAAAAACAACCACGCTTCACATTTAGAAGCATGCCCATTCATTCCACACTTCAAAGACAAATATATGATTCTGCTAAAAATGTTGTCAGTGCCTGCACTCAATTCTGGTAATAACTTGCGGAAGGAAAAATAAAAAAGAACAAATCTGGAAGCAATTTGTGATAGCAAAGCCAAGTTTTCTTCTTTCTCTAACAACCGTTATTCTAACTATTGACCTTTTTAGGGCTTGAATGACATTTCCAAGCATTCTGGGATGCCACTGCAGCTCTCAAACGGAACTTTTTAATTCTGTACGTCAGTGTTGTTTTAGGCCTCCTCTCCCGGGTCAAACACTTAAACTATTACTGTATGTTGGAAAATGTTTGCACTCGCTGAACAGCAGACCTTTCTTTGTTTTACAATACTATTGGTGAAAATCATCTTAATTTGTTATTTAAATTTTTGAATAAATTAAAAAAAAAATCTTCAATTGCAGAAACAAGCATTTTATCTAATAATCGGTGACCACCAAACAGCAGAGTGGCAGACTTTTCTTCCACAGACGGTTCCTTAGAGGGCTCTCTTTCTTTACACTGCTGCTCTCTTGTGGTGGAGATATATTATATTTATATGTATATATTCTAATAGCCTATTTATGAAGAAGAAAGAAAGAAAATATCTCAGATTTCTCAACAGATAAATCAATTTATAATCTCATATGTTGATCCTAAAATGATATCGTCTTCCTTAATAACATGCTGTAAATGTTTTTTTCAAATTGGATTAATGTTGAAGCCAAAGAGCTCAAACCCACACCTGTCTATAAGACATTTTCTAGTCTTTCTGCCCCACCAGCAGCTCTCCTCTCACACCACTGCAATCAGGTAAATCCCACATTAACTCCTGGGAAACAGCCCATTAATATTTCACTTGTTTCCGAGTCTGTTTGGGCCATACATCAATGCCTAGCCACTCCTTTCAAAGCCATACATTAGAACTATTTTCAAAATACTTCATTGTCAGCCTGTGGCAGACTCATTACTTATTAAGATAAGAGAAAAGATGTGCAGGAGCAGTTGGTGGCTCAGCTTGCTTCATAAGCTCTACTGTTTGCTCTTCCCTGACGGTCCACTCTGCTGTACTCAGGCTGTAAGAAACCCTCTAGAAAGTCAGTGGACTGAGGAGAAGTACAATGTTAGTTTAGTTAGAAAAATCACAAGAACATGGCTGACGTGTTCGGAAAAGTCATCCATGAGTAAAGTACAATGAAATAACTGTTTGCTCAACAAAAAGATAAAATGGTAGCACCATTGTTATACATTTTTTTGATTTTCTTTAGCAACAGTTTAGTGGTTACAGTCATCCAGACACACTGAGCATGATCCCCAAAGACCTACTGCTACCTGTGCTGTTGAACAAAGCTGAAGAATAGTAGAAAAGAAAAGGTTATGGCAAAAGCATCTGGCCTCAGAAGAGACTATATCTATAATTCCATAAAGAGATAAAGTCTCTTGAAATTAGAGAGGAAAGTCTTCATTTATAAAACCGAGTCCAGATTTTTTGCTTTAACCTTTTCTTTTATTCAAGATGACCTGGATGACTGAGAATCTCCACAGACATGCAGTATAGCCTATACGTTTAATGAATATCAACTACTGGCTTTTTTATATTAACAGTAAATTTGAATAAAATTACGTTTGGCAAAGAAGATTATTACACCAGTCAGAAACACTAAAACATACTTTGTGTAGGCTGCGTTAAAATATTTCAGCATTATAGTTATGATTAATGTTAGCTAAATAAGTTAGCGATTAGCTTTTAGCAGCACAAACGTAATAGCCTAATAAACACGCCATTTTATGGAAGATTCAGAGCTAAAGCTGTATAGCCTACCTTCTAATCTGTGCATTCCTCGGGTTACACCAGCAGCAGTCCGGAGGGTGAACACTTGGTGAACGCGTGGATCTATTTTTAGCACCACACACAGTGAACTGAACTGTGTCTCCTAATGCTCCGCGACCTTTGACCTTCAACGTGCTTTTTTAGATTTAACTCAAGTTCAGCAGAAGGCATAGACAGTTTTTGTTTTTGAACATAGGTCTACTCTACACTGGCCTATATTCTTTGTGCATTATGTTTGATTAGAAATTAACTCCATTTCCTTCATTTTGACTCCTGGTCTTTATTCGCAGCCTGGAATGGGTCTGGCTAGTTTATTTGTGCTTTGTACAGTAGTTCTGAACTATTGACTTCTCAATGCTTCCCAAACTGTGGGTCTCCGGCTTGGCCAGACACATTAATTTGAAGTTACTCATAATTTAAAGCATGTACTGTTATATGCTTGCTTGTGTTTGTGTCTCAATGCTCAAAAAACACACAGCGTCCAGACAGGCTTACTGTAGAGTGTAATCTGCACCAGAGCAGGTTTTAAAGATAGAAATGTTGGTCAGATGTTAATATAGTGTTCGTATTGGATACTGTGAAATTTTAGACCCATAAAGTCTGTTCTAACCAGCATGACACAGAACATTTTGCACCAGTTAGTGTCGACAAATTATTGTTATTAAACAATTTATAAATAATGAATTTGGGAAATACTTCACATGTCCTGCAACTCCATGGTGATACATGCTATAGTTTGAGCTAAAGAACATCTGCCTTACTTCTCTATGTTTTTTATTAAACTGACATAATGGCAAAAAATATTAAACTTTTAGCAGAGAATCCTTTGTATACAGTATCTCCCAGAAGTGAGTACACCCCTCAATTTTTTGTAAATATTTTATTATATCTTTTCATGTGATAACACTGAAGAAACAACACTTTGCTACAACGTAAAGTAGTGAGTGTACAGCTTGTATAACAGCGAAATAACTCAACACACACCTAATAATGTCTAAACCGCTGGCCACAAAAGTGAGTACACCCCAAAGTAAAAATGTCCCAATTAGCCCCAATTAGCCATTTTCTCCCCCCAGTGTCATGTGACTCATTAGTGTTACAAAGGTCTCGGGTGTGAATGGGGAGCTGCTGTGTTAAATTTGGTGTTATTGCTCATACTGTCTCATACTGGTCACTGGACGTTTAACATGGCACCTCATGGCAAAGAACTCTCTAAGGATCTGAAAAAAAAGAATTGTTGCTCTACATAAAGATGGCGTAGGCTATAAGAAGATTGCCATAACCTTGAAACTGAGCTTTAGCACGATGGCCAAGACCATACAGTGGTTTAACAGGACAGGTTCCACTCAAAACAGGCCTCGCTATAGTGGACCCAAGGAGTTGAGTGCACAGGCTCAGCGTCACATCCAGAGGTTGTGTTTGGGAAATAGACATATAAATGCTGCCTGCATTACTGCAGAGGCTCAAGGGGTGGGGCGTTAGCCTGTTAGTGCTCAGACCATACACACTGCATCAAATTAGTCTGCATGGCTGTCGTCCCGACATGCACAACAACGCCCAACAACAGTTTGCTGAAGACAAGCAGACATGGATTACTGGAGCCATGTCCTGTGGTCTCAAGATAAACTTATTTGGTTCAGATGGTGTCAAGGCGTGTGTGGCAGCAACCAGGTGAGGAGTACAAAGACTAGTGTGTCTTGCCTACAGTCAAGCATGGTGTTGGGAGTGTCATGGTCTGGGGCTGCATGAGTGCTGCCGGCACCGGGGAGCTACAGTTCATTGAGGGAACCATGAAATCCAACATGTACTGTGACATACTGAAGCAGAGCATGATCCCCCCCCTTCGGCGACTGGGCCGCAGGGCAGTATTCCAACATAATAACAACCCCAAACACACCTCCAAGATGTCCACTGCCTTGCTAGAGAAGCTGAGGGTAAAGGTGATGGACTGGCCAAGCATGTCTCAAACATCCACCAGCTCCGCGATGTCATCATGGAGGAGTGGAAGAGGACTCCAGTGACAACCTGCGAAGCTCTGGTGAACTCCATGCCCAAGAGGACTAAGGCAGTGCTGGAAAATAATGGGGGCCACACAAAATATTGACACTTTGGACATTTCCACTTTGGGGTGTACTCACTTTTGTGGCCAGCGGTTTAGACATTATTAGGAGTGTCTTGAGTTATTTTGAGGGGACGACAAATTTACACTGTTATACAAGCTGTACACTCTTCAGTGTTATTACATAAAAAGATATAATAAAATATTTACAAAAATGTAAGGGGTGTACTCACTTCTGTGAGATACTGTACATATTTACTTGTATATTATCCTTACTTTTATATTTTGTTACCGAGTTCAATGGTCGGGGCTAGATACACAGATTGAGTTCAGAAAAGATGTTGCTTAAGTCCAAGGCAGAAATGCAAAACTCTTCCTGTTTGTTAACATGGTCCAAAGAGGTATGAAATATATTAACCAGGCCCTGAAGAGGTAGGCTATGCAATTAACCCGTTTTTTATTTAAAGCCTAATTTACAAACCTAATTACACTCAATTTGAATCACAAGAATGTATGGATTCACAAAATAATTCTCTCTCATCAAATTTCTCTTTATGGCAGCTACATAAAGCACCCTATATTCTACAGGGAATGCAGTGTCTTTTGCAGTTTTCTGATTTAGAAGTTTTTAATATAAAGGTTGATTTATTGGCTGCCTGACAACTTGTCATCGTAGCCTTTTATGTCTATTTTTTATTCTTATAGTTTTGTTCAGAGCAGTACAGTCTCTCCACTACAATGTCCACCTACCTTTAATAAAAGCAAAGGCTGACAGTTGATTAATGACTAAAAGTGGGCTATATTCTTCATAACACGCTCAAAGAGGACACATCGATGCACATTTCCTGATGATTTATCAAATCTGCTTTAGGGGCCATTGTGGTACAGTGCACAGAGCAACACATATTCCCAAGCATATTATTTACACTGTGTCTATTTCATCCTTCTAAACTGAAGCTGTTAGTCATTTCAGAGCCCACAACAAGCAACATTTAATTCTCAATAGTGATAAATGGGACTGCGGATCTGGGTTGGACATCACAAAGCATCAGGCTTGTCCTTTATTTCATGCATAAAAATGACACCGATTATGTGTTGGTCTGACAAGTGAAGGAGTAAATACAACATAATTTAGCTCAGTCATGCGAAAAACTTCTGTAAACTATACAAGTAAAGACAAAAAATGATCCAGTACAGACACTGTAAATGGACTGTATGTTTGCTATGTACCCTTTGTGCCTGTGAGAATTTCTGGATATGAGAGCATTCTGCAGGGACGTCCCTGCTCTTTAGTGTGTGGCTCCCACGACAGCCTGGGGTGCCACATCCATCTATGTCTTTTTGCCAAATTTGATTTTAAATATTTATTACACCATACATCTTGACTGAAACAAATTGGAGGCAAAGTGCTATTGTCTGTGGAACATGTAGTAAGAAGGATGGAGGCTTTAGAAGGAACATCAATGTTTCATTTGGTAAAATATATGACTGAGAAGTATATGTGCAAGCATAGCACTTTTGAAACTGGAGAAGGCTTGTAAAACTTTTCCTGGTTACATTACGATACAGTGTTCAAAGTCGTATAGTTTTTTTTTAAAGAAACTGGACCTCCAGGGAGTAGTGGAAAATACTTTCTTGTTGTCTTTTATAGCTAAACAAGTTTTTTAATAGAACATACCCAATTAAGCTCTTTCATTGCTGTGTATCAAAGCACATCTGAAAAAGTACAAAGAAGATTCTTTTTATTGCTGTATGACTTATGTGTTTGTGTTCATGTTTTACAGCATCTTTGCAAATAAATGAATGAGCATGACTGACTGTGCAGTCTGAAGGTTATAGCAGTGACAAAGGGCATTTAACATATTTAAATATTTATACATACAGATGTACCTGCTTTTAGTCCTTGTTTAGATTACATGTTTCTTTATTTTACTGTGTGTTTCATTTTTTTTTTCTAGAATCTTTTTAGTAGATTATTTTCTGTAGTTTATTACATTTACCTTGGCAGTACTCAATGTGGCGTATTATATTGAGTACTGTCAATGTAGTGTACAACTAGACCAATTGTACTCTAGGCAATTGGTCTAGTTGTACAGACCTAAATATTTAATGTACTGTAAAAATCTTTTCACTATATCACTTAAAAAAACTAGATTCTGTTTATTCAACACACAACCTTTATTTTTTGCTGTATGATTAGAAATACTATGATTATAAGAAAATAACAACTAAAAGCAACTTTGGATATGTTGTCATCACCATTATTTTCTTCTCTCGGTGTATACATACATTGGCTTCTCTGTACAGAAAGGATCTTTCACTTGGAAAGGTGACACATTTTCCCTCACTTGGCCTTTTTGCCCATGCAGCAGATTCTGAGTCATGTTGGCTTTTCTAGTAAACAAATACAGCCTAATTAGAAACACTTAATCTTCCTAATTAACCATATGGTTTCAGCCTGAACCATTTTAGTGCTCATTCATTCCAGAACATCACAAGGGATATTGCTTTTGGACTTTGGACTGAAATTAAAGAATAACTTTACAGAGAAAATACACACTCTGGACATTCATAACAGTTTTAAATATAGTGCTGCATTTTAACCTTATAAAAATGTGTGAGAAATGTGTAAAATGACAAGTCTTTCATTAATTCAGTCCATTTTCAAAGGCAAGCATAACGCTGTGATACCAATACTGACCGCACGATGGTGGTATTGTCTTGTGTAACTTAAATGGCACTCAAGAAGGAAAAAAACAGTGTAAGGTTCTACATTCATAATACCACAGAATTGTTTTAGTCCAACAGAATTATTGTCTGCTGACTAAAAAGGACCATATATAGCCCTAGATATTTGACTAATCATTGATACATATTCAATACCAAGTTACAACAATACCTCTATATAGCCTGCTAACCTTAAAGAGCTGCAATTTCTACTTTGTCCACTAGATGACACTAATGTAGCACCACAAACGAAGAGGCAGGCCATTTAACTCCTGCTATTGTTAGGCCAACAATGTTTCCTTTTCCAAAAGGACTGTCAAAAATGAAGCTGTGATTAATTACTAATTCATTATTAGGGCATTGTGATTATCCAGTTTTCAAACAGAGGCACACAAAGACTACCAGCTAAACAGTGTCATTTTAAAGTGAATCACAAAAACCCTCTCCGCACATAAATATGTATTACATTTGTAGCTGAATTAGATACAGTCAAATTTGGCCTTTGGGATACAAAACTGAAGTGTGCAGAGATTTGAAGGATTACAGTGTTTTAGCACTTATTCTGATTAATGGTTGCACTGATGATGGTCATTTAACCTGTACACTACAAGGAGTCCATAATCTAAAATATTCTTTGATCTGTGTGAACCTGTCTGGCTCTGTAAACGTGCATCAAGGACAGGTGAAGAGCTTTATTGCTGTGAACTATGATGGCATAAGTAAATACAAATAAAGAACTGCAGCTTCATTAAATTTGCCAATAAAATATTTGTGATACCTCATTGAATTCAAACGGCCATAATGAGGAGTATGACTGAATCCAATCGACGTGTGTTAGATTTAATCTGTTTGGCATTTCACAGAAGGGAATGCATTTAGAAGTGTGAGTTTACATGAGAAGTCATTAAAAACCAGGACAAAGGACAGCAAAAAGGATAATTCCCAGAATGCTTTTATGAAATATGCACTGCCCTGAACCTAACGCACATACTAGAAATGCCAGTGGCACATTTTGCCATATTGCTTTTCAATATTAGGTTACTGGCACTTAATTAATGCAATTGGATTCCTCAATATCCTAACTATCCGTCACAGGCTTTGGTCCAACCACAGACAATGACCAGCAGCATGCAAACCTGTAAACTACCACAATACTGCTGTGTCTTAACTGCAGATGGCTATATGCAATTTATGTGACTAATATAGTGTTATTACGGCAGAATAACTGAGAGTATCAAATATTTACCTTTTCACAGCAGCGTTAAAGATTATACAATTTAGGGTTTGTACAAACACTATAACATGAACATAAATCATGAAAACTGAAACTGCAAATTAGAGAGCTAATGATTATATAATGTCGGGAGAATACAACACAGTATCACTTTTTTGCCATTTCCAACCATATGCACAATCTAATTAATTACAAGGCACTGCTAATGTAGTCTTTCCATACAGAGCCCCCTCCCTGCACAATGCTAAGATAAATTGGCTGTGACCTAAGCATGACCCCGGCTGATGTTCATGAGACCATTAAATTTGCTGCAGAGGGTGCAGTGTAGGGCTCTGTGTGTTGTGTGTGTGTGTGTGTGTGTGCATGAGCTGGGTGTGCACTGCAGCCACATTGTGTTTGTCAGAAAGAAAAAGACGTTTACGGAATGTTTACGGGCTGTGAATGAAACTAGCAGTGTTAGTTCTTTTGCTCTAATCATGTTCAAAACATTAGAATAGCATTGTATTCTAGTTTTTTTATTGGACAAAACATAAAAGCTTAGTGGAAATGGTTTAATTACTGGACAAGAAAGTCAAAGTAGAGACAACATCCATGTAAACTGTGCACTGTGATGAAACCGTGATAGTCTTCAGTCCAATTATGTGGAGGTCAGAGTTTGGGATGTGATGAAATATGGTGATCAAGGAGTTGGCTGTTGCTAGGGAGTGATGCTACCTGCCTGTGTAGGATTACTGTTGTTCATAATGCATTAGTGGAACGCATTGTAAAGATTCTGGCTTACCTTGACACAGCTTTGACACTGCAAACCAATATCCAGACACTCCAACTTGTTAAAAAAGCATGAAGATTTTATTCTAGTGGCCAAAACAACATGGGGGCTCATGCGCTCTTTTTTCTGTTGTTTTTCAGAACTCTTTTTCATACAGTTATGGTAACATGCAATGTTTGTGTATTTAAATCATTCCTGGTGATGCTACATGTCAGGTTATGCATTCAGCAAATAAGCCTACCGGCATTTTGAGTGTGCATTGAGGTTGGTAGCATGTACACAAATGTCAATAATCTGAGGTCATGCAAGGCTGCTACGTCAAAATACATAGATTTCATTGACATAGACATTGTTCATTGTTCATTGTTCATTGTCTGGAAAATTGTCAATTTTTAGCAAAATAGTCCTTTATTGACAATTTAAATCAGTAAATCAATCCCTCTTGTTCACACAGGGAATCTATTAATCAGGAAGACAAATGTAGTGGTCTATGGTGCCACAAAGTTGTTAGTATGACAGTTGAAAATGACTCCATTACTTTGACAAGCCCTACACCAATTATTGTAATTCTAGTGGCACTGCAGCTATATACAATCGTTAGCTTATATTAACCAATAGACACTGAGTGGGTGATGCTACAGGGAAGTGTGAATCTTTACACGTGTCACAAGCAAAGTGAAGACAATTATTTTCAGTGCACACTCCTTACCAGTGTATGTAGTGTTTCTGTGTGTGTCCCTAACCCTCTAATGGAGCACCACAGTGTCTGTAGATTTCAAGTTCAGCTCACGTTGCTCTAGGGCACGGCCTCAGTGTACAGCACTCATCCCACAGCGTTAAAACACTTAGACAAATACAGAGAAGGCCCACCACAGCAGTTTGTCATGTTAACATAATCCAGAGTGATGCCTGGTTAATTTGTTTCCCCACTCTAATAACTCTTGTATATAAATAGTTACTACTTGCATGTGCTGCTCGTGCATTTTCACCTCTGGAGCCTCAAAGGAAATTAGCATTTGAATTTATAATCATGTCCCTTTTAAGTTGCATCACATGCAGAGACTGAGGAGAGGAGACAATTAACCTGCACAGTTAAGTGGACAAGAGCCAAAAATAGCTCAGAGGGAGGCAAAGTCAAGTTGCATATTTCATGTTCTTCTTTAATCATGACGCTGTGGGTAAAGACTTCATCATCTGAGTAACATGAGTCGTAATGTGATAGAATTTCAAAGCTCAGCTGTAATGCACCCCTTCTACTACAGTGTAAGATATCCTACTCTGGAGAACGCTCATGTATCGGACGAGACAATGGCTACAATAAATATGCGTATCTGTTAAATGACATAGCTGTTTATGTTGCCGCACTAGAGTATGTGGGAGTAAATATCAATGTTTGTGACAGAGGATTGAACTGGAGCTAAAAACAGAGCCGCGTTAAAGTCAACAGCCTTTATCTCCAACGTGAATATATAAGGAAGTAAGAAAATAGCCTCATTTGAGCTGAGTAACAACACTTTCTCTCACAAGCCAACATGTTTCATAGAAAGTGAAAAGATAATGCAGCCTATTTGAAAGTGTAAAAATATTTAACATACATTTTATTGTTGCATTATGCATGCTGAAGATTGTTATTGTACATAGTGTTTATTGTAATTTACTGTTGGTGAGTTTTATACACATTTACCCTGGCAATAAGATGCTTTCTTTAAAAAAACTAAAAATTGAATTAGTAAAACCTCTTGCGTTAGTTTGTGCGTGATAAGTTATTTACACATTTTTCAGCAAATGTATAAACGTCCTGGAAAAGGTAGTGTAGCTGATGTAGAGGCACCAGATTGATGAACACTTTAGTGACTTGCAAAACACAAGAGTGAATAGTTTTTGGTGCGTGTAGGCATTAAGGCTCATCTCCACATCCCCAAAACAGAGTGTACACTTAAGAGCAGCCTGTCATGTTGTACAGAGTAAAGCACTGGGGGGGCAGAAAGTCAGGGTTATTATTAATAAGTGGAGGAGAAAGAACATTATGCTGGCATGCTGGCTCATGAGCCAGCAAATTGAGCTTGCAAGTGCTAAAGCACCACAGAGATAGTTCATTAAGATGCTCAGAACAGAGCTAAAGGCACAGTCTTTCCTAAAGCATTTAGAAAAGAGGGATGCATGTGTTCAAAAAACAGAATAAAGTAACTGTAACTAAAACAAAAGCATTAACCTAAAGTTTTTTTTAAGCTAAACTGGCATTAGAGTCTTCAGCCTCTAAGAGTTTCCCAAAGCAAATGGTTAAACCACTTCACCTCCAATCAGCAGCATTTATTTTTGTCTGTTAAAGCAGAACTATTATAGCACCAGGTGCTGCATGGAAGCAGTAATGGTTTTGGAAACATCAGCTGAGGACCATTGACAGACTGAAGAGACCCTTCAAAAGGAAAAAAATCTTACAGCAGCATTAGTTGTCAGTAAAAGCCAAAGCTTTACAGCTAGTGCAGTAAAGCAGCAATGCTGGAGTCACCTGAATATGAATGAATATATATGAATGAATATATAAATATAAATATAAAATAATATGGATAAATATTAATAGGGGGTGCATGTGGCAGGATGGTTAGCACTCCTGCTTCACAGTAAGAAGGTTGTGAGTTCAAAACCTGGCCAACTTAAAACATCCTCGGCCGACTCTGGTCTTTTTGTGAGGCGTCTGCATGTCCTCCACGTGTAACTCTCGGAGAGAACTACTCTGGCTTCCTCCCACCGTCCAAAGTCATGCATGTATAGGTTAATAGGCAACTCTAAAGTGTCCCTGGTGAATGAATGTGAGAATAAATGGGACTAAGCGGTAGAGAAAATGAATGAATAAATATCAATATTTATAAATATATAATATATAATTTTATAAAAATAAACATAAATATATAATAAATAACTGAATATGTATAGCTCCAGCTAAAGCCTATTTGTGATGGAGGGGGTTTTAGCATTATTTTATAAAGAGACATTATACAGAACCTCTTTTATCCATATCAATCTGTCAGATAAACAAAAACAAAAAAATTAAAGTCACTTACAATTAGACATGGATGTTACAACTGAACGTAACAAGGCTTGCTTAAAACATGGATATAGTCACAGTTTACAGTCAAAATACAAATATAGAAAGCATGATGAAGTTGACAAAATTCTCTGTGTTACTTCATTAGCACTTCAGAACTATTAAAGTAAGGTGCCATTAGGGCACATCTGCGATAAGTGTGAAAAGGGCAATTTCCAAAAGCAAGATCTAACTAATCAACAACTCTCTTTTCCAGCCCATCAGATATACAAATTGTGCCAAATGAACCTTGCAAAATCAATTACCTAGGTAGTACTTTGCATGCAAGGAAAACCAAACACAGAATGCACGATGCATATGTAAACACACATTACTCACTGAACATTATTTTGCTCCATTTACATCGCAATAGCACTGGAAACAGAAAACTGACTGGTTCCTATTCTTCAATCATCTTCTTTTCATTAAAATGCAACTAGGCCAGACAAACGAAGCATATCCACATTGTAACAACAAGCTGGACCATCTATTACACCACATACTGGAACCACATTTACAAAGAACACATGTTCAAACAAATCATGATGATTACTGCTTTTGAAAGCTAGCTCACTGAGCACTTTACATTGAATGACAAACGATGGTGCAATCAACTCAGATTAGAAGAGTCTATGACTAGAATAGTGTACAAAAACAAGCATGTGAACAACATTAATCCTCAGTGTGGAGGACATTTAAACACAGCATATCTGCTTCATTATAATGATTAATTTGTCAAACAAACAAATTGTCTTCTTTTAAAGGTCCAGCGTCAACACAGGTCAGGCACAATACAAATTTAGTTTTTTTCTTGCATATACAATAGCATACATGTTCAACAATATTTCACATTTACTAAAAAGTTGCAAAGAGTATATTGAACTAAAAAGCTGCAGATTCTGCAGAAATACATGGTGAAGAATGTTCTGTTTCTGAGTAAAGAGGAACAAATCTAAATCTAGTGTTATGAATGATTAAAACCTCCTTTATGGAGCTTTCTTCAGATGAGATATCCAGCACTGTACAGTACAAGCTTGAGATCAAAAGGCGTTGTGAAAATAAGCCAAATGTAATACCAAAACTATTTCCTTTAAAGTGTTGTCTTGGACATTAAAGAAACTCCAGAAAGATGAAATAGAAGAAACAGCAGTGGAGACAAACAGGTCAGACATGGCAACTAATATTCTTGCAGAGTAAATAGTAACATCGGGGCTGAATTAATGTAAAATAAATAAATAAAACACATAATGCAGATTTAGTGCAGCTGAATATCACAAAATAACTATAGTTTGAAGGAAAGTGTGAGTTGTGTTTGAATCCCTCCTCTCACTGCCATCCAGCCTGGCATGGCTGCGTGAAATTGCTTTTTGAGTCTGAGCTGCATTTACAAAACATTTGATCTTGTCCCTAAACTTAACTCAATATGGCATTTCAATTGAGTTCCTGCAAAAAAGATTTACACCAGAGATTTGATTCAAAAGTAAACAACAAAGGCACTCAGCAGATGTCAATTAGATGTAACAGCAACATTTCTTTTAGGATTTCTTGTAATAATATGATTTATATTAATACTTGTGTAATATACCCTGAGACTGTTTCTACCATGATTATTATATACTGAACAAAAATTTAAACGCAACACTTTTTGCCCCCATTTTTCATGCATTGAACTCATAGATCTAAGACTTTTTCTATGAACACAAAAGGCTTATTTGGCTCAAATATTGTTCACAAATCTGTGAATGTCCCTGAATTGAATGTTCATTTCTCGACCATAAGCCATCTCCAAAAGCGTTTTGAGAATTTGGCAGTACATCAAACCTGCCTCACAAATGGACCTCCACATCCAGCATTTTCACCTCCAAGATCCTCTGAGACCAGCCGCTCGGACAGCTGCTGCAACAGCAGCATCGGTTTGCATAACCAAAGAATTTCTGCACAAATGCTCAGAAACCATCTAAGGGAAGCTCATCTGCTACTCTGCAGTTCGTCGTCGGAGTGGACAAACATTTTAAAGGCCACAATCAACAACCTGATCAACTCCATGCACTGCGTGAGGCAAATGGTGGTCACCTCAATACATTCATTCATCTTCTACCGCTTAGTCCCATTAGGGGTGGCAGGTGACTGGAGCCTATCCCAGCAGCTTTGGGCCTGAGGCGGGGTTCACCCTGGACAGTTGCCAGTTAGTCGCAGGGCTGACATATAGAGACAGACAGTGACAGACAATCATTCACTCTCACATTCATTCACTAGGGACACTTTAGAGTTGCCAATTAACCAATACATAAATGTCTTTGGACAGTGGGAGGAAGCCGGAGTACCCGGAGAGAACCCACGATAACATGTGGAGGACATGCAGACTCCTCTGCCACGTGAACTCTTTCACCTCAATACAGTGAAACATTTTAGAGAGGCCTTTTATTGTGGCCAGCCTAAGGCACACCTGTGCAATAAGCACACTCTCTAATCAGCTTCCTGATATGCTACACCTGCGAGGTGGATGGATTATCTCGACACAGGAAAAGTGCTCACGAACACAGATTTGGACAGATTTGTGAACAATAGTTGAGAGAAATATGCCTTTTGTGTGCATAGAAGTATTTGAGTTCAGCTCATGAAAATTAATAACATAAAATAACTAAACCCAAAATTTTGATTGAAAAACACAATTTTTACCAACTTCTACAAATAAACTTGTCTAAATCCCACACATTATGCAAACCAAAATCACTACGGTCATTTAAGACAACTTTTTTACAAAGCCACACCTGAGTTGTGCAGGTTTTTAAACTCCATTAAAAAGGACTAGGTCAAGTTGGACTTTGTTATGGAACTGCACAGGGTCTTGGTGCTGTTCATTAAATAAGTCTTAAATAAACAGCACTTTAATCAGTTTTCAACATTAATACACTATGATACAGAACAAAACCTTTTATTAGAGCAGGGAATTTGATTATTTAATTAAACAATACTATATATTTCTGTCATTATCTCTGCAGATTTTGTCAATCACAATTTTAATTACATTTCAAGGTGTATAAATATAAAACTACACTTTCACCTCACGCCTCATTGCTTCGACCTTGTGGAGAAGCCACTGTTAATGTGTTTTTTTTCACTGGAAAAATTTCCAAATAAAAGTGATGATAATGAGCTTAGTGGAGTATCTAGGATCTAGTGTTAATGAATAAGACTTCTTCTAATCCGGTCACATAATAAATTAAATTCCTTTCCTTCTCATTTACTTCCCGTAAAAGCATGAAAACACACCAAATCACATTAGTATATGGTATTTTCTAATAAATGCTTAACTCTCTCTACAAACACAATTTAGCAAAAGCTCTACGACTCTTTAATAACAATCTGTGAAAGGCCAGGGCTCTCTTTTCAGACAGATAAACTCGGCTTCAGAGTTAACAGCTTTCTAAGGAAAGAAAAACGATTTTTTTCGATGTTTATACTCTTTAAAACCACTGTGAGTTTGAGAAAATAAGAGAAGCTGGTATAATTTTGTTTCAGCTGAATCGCTCCACTTGACTGAATGTGTCTATAAAATTCTGAGAGAAAAGTAGGTTGCTAAAATGCACTTAATTTGCCATGATAGATTGAGTCCATGCTTCACTGACTGTAATTGAATCTGTGACCTATTTCTTTAGAAGAAAATTGTCTCTTGGGTTATTTGTCACTATACATTTTAATAGAATTCAATAGACTGACACTGAATTTATACATTTTCATCTAATTATTAGGTTGAATCTTACCTTAGAGAGAAAACAAGTATAGCCTCATCACAACCTTTGCGTTATAAGAAGCATGTAAATCAGTACACATGGCTCAATGACACAATGCAGTGCTGCTAATTATTACAAGCTTTATTTTAAATCCCACTGGAGACGAGCTGCTACGACTGAAATCACAATACAAGCTGACTATGTCCAGCTGTTCTTGGCCTGAATATCTCTATTGACAAGGATCTTCTGCTCTGCTATTAATATACAAACAACAGCCAGCATACTACACAATGTGACACAATGTAAAGTCAAATATTTCAGTTTCTTTTTTTGCACCCATATTCTGAATGCTGGCATCATTACCGTTTGATCCGTTTGGTGCTACTTGAGCCAGTGTGCATTGTACGAGGTGGTAGCTCTTCTGCCAGACGTCTTGGATTTGACCTGATGTGGTAGAAGAGCTACGCTAACCTTGACAGATGAAGATAACTGGGAGAGACAGGCCTGGTCAAACATTCAAAAATAAAGTGGAGTGAAAATGGTCGGTCTTTAGGTACGCCTCGGGCCACGAAGGTGATTCTATCCTCTGCAGCCGCTCCAGCACCACGACTTCTCCAGCACCAGCAATCATGCAGTCATACTAACTCCATAGATGCTTAAAAATGACATATGGAATTATGTTGTTTATGAAGAAGAGTCAGGAAAGTTGTATGCTATATCAAAGCAACACTGAGCAAAAGGAATGAATAGACCATTTGTGGTTAATTATGTACAATGGCTATTCATTGTTTAGTCAGAGACAGTGAAAGGAACAGTTGTTTTTATTTGTTTGATTAAATGCAAAAACATAAATGTACCATATTTTCAAATTTTAGTTATACTTTATAAGAACTACACAAAGTAAAGCAGTGGTTCTCAACCTGTAACATCCAGGAGCATAAAATTCTCAAAAATCCACAAATACAAGCTTCAGTTTTCACAGTCCTAATAATCACAAGTGAGGAATTAATGTATTAATGACATCATGCAAATGCATTCCTTCATATTCAGCTACTATCACATTTTTAATAATGCCCTACCTCTTGTTACAAGGATGTAGTTTTTATAAAGTGTCACAGAGTATTAGGATCATTATTATATGACGCAAACCATGACAATGCAATTTTTGGGATCTAAAATAACAAGACAATAATCAGTTAATGCAATCTATAACATGAGGTTAGATGAGTGACACCCATTAGAGGGAGCAGAAATAGGCAAATGTACTGGAGAAGTTGTATTTGTACAAAGAATTGCATAAATTACAGATTCAATAGACATGTTTTCATTTTGTTTGTGGATTCCCTCCACCTGATTCCCTCCACCTGAAAAAAATGATGTCCATAAATATAGGTTGTTGGGCGGCAGTATAGCTCAGTGGGTAGTGCGGCCGTCCTTCGACCGGCGGGTGGGCGGATCGAAACCCGCTCGAAACATCCCAAAACATCATAACATCCCGCTCCCCCCGCATACTGTCGTTGTGTCCTTGGGCAAGACACTTAACCTACATTGCCTCCAGTGAAGTTCTGTAACAATGGTAATAGTTTAATGTATGTAAAGCGCTACTACAGTAGGTGGAAAAGCTATATAAAAATAAAGATTATATTATAAAGAAAGATTATTGTTGAGGAATCTGCGTCTTCTACCAGCTAAAAGTTACATAGAGCTGTCTTAATAAAAACAATTGCATTGATGTCAGAAAAGAAACCTATCCCTGGCATTATAGCAGTTATTTTGTTGATTGAACAATTATAAAATGCTCCTTTAGATCTCCTCAAGTGCAGGTGCTATATGCAAACTGAGAGCAGAACAAAGAAATCATTTCCATGCACTGCACATAAACGGCTCAGTTATTGAAGTGCGGCTACACTGTGCAGAGACTTAAAATCTTTACATAATATAATAAAGGATGAAGTAATGACCTTGTAGTCATTAAATTCAAATTTATAGCAACATGAGTTAATGTGCTGTAAGTGTGGCTCTAATGATAGAGAACCTCTGGTGGTGTGATCCAATTAGTGGGGCCAACAGCCAATCGTAAATAGACTAAGGCATCAGCTGGTACACAGTAAGTCAAAGAAGTACTCATTTTATTTATGAAGGATTGTTTAAATTCACTGTACATTTTCTGCTGCTTGTTCCATTAAGTGAGAAATGAGAATGTTTTCTTCCTTTGCTTATGTGCGCCGCTGTTTAGCTCGAGCGTTCAATTGGGTCGCACTCAGTAGAAATGTTAACAACACCACACTAATGAGCTCCTAGACATTTCTGTGCCATTTAATGCCATTATTCTTGTTAATTGATTGTTGCCGTGGCTCACTCCATCTGCTGAGTTAAAGAAAGTAAAATTAGGTCATTGTGATTAAAAAAAAGGAAGAAAAAAAATGCACACACACTTGTCTTCGTGATATTGAAATATGGCTCTCGTTTTCCCTTCTAATTTGTTAAGCAAAATGCCTCAGCAGTCGGCTAAGTAGCAGATGAAAGCTAATGTTTGCAATGGCATCAATTTTGCATGAAAAAAACATTGGGCTTAATGGCTGATCATATTTATGTAAGAGCTAAATGTAAAGCAGTAAAGGATGAGGAATGATGGTGTAATGAGATGTGCATGTATACAGCTTCAACACTGAAGGATTTCTCCAATGGAAATAGGAACACTGAGAGATCTTAATGATAAAATAGCATCTGTCATTTGTTTGAAGACGTAGTGTGATGGCTGCCCTTGCCACACTAATACAATGTTGGAGCACCTCCTTTTTAGTTCATTGTATTTATTCATCTTTTAAAAAAATGCATAAACATTCATACATACACAACTTACTTTCATTTTGCATACACATACTTCATTTAGCCTATTTTTAATATTTGTTTGGATTAAACTTTTCTTTACCAGCAGGTGAGTCCTGCCTGCTGTCAAAACCAGACTTCCTGGGTGGGGCCTCCTTGAGTCCAGTCTGGGCTGATCAATCAATAGAAATGTCATGGGGTAGATTTAGGTTTAGTTAGATTGAATTTGATGGAACAGTGGACTTTGTTCTGCATCTACTTACTTTTACTAAAAACCCCACATTTAGTTTATGTAGTAGTTTATTGTCTGAAGCCTATCCCTAGCCATTCCCTTGTCTGTTAAGCTGGTCTGATTGCTTAGTATAAATGCCCCCTTGTGTGTCTTTTGTAGTCCTCTTTTATGAGCCCAGTAGTTTTTTAATTGTCATTTTTGGCTGAATAAAAGCCTTTCTTTTTGAAGCATTTCTTGTGTATATTTTGTTTGACCGTCGGTCCCATGAGATCAAAACGTCTGCAAATTGCTCAACACATAATCCAAAGTGCCTAAAGTATAAACAGGTCTTTATTGTGCATTCAGCCTTGGAGTTTATAATCTATATGCACAAGCAAAGCTCCATTATTTGAAACGAAAATGCAATGGTTACTGCAAATCAAAGCTTCAACCCCTACTGCTTATAGCTTCGATTTGTGTCTTTCTTTCTACTTGCAATTCAAGACTTTAATCATAACATATAATATAATAGGACACAGCCCATGCTATATAATGTTTCAAATCATTTTACTTTAAGGCAAAGTAAACAAGGGGAATGTGTAGACGACAACAAGCACATCCAGGGCTTGAAACAGTTATGACACTATCACACTCACATAAAACATGTACATTTAATCCAAAATAAAGTGAAGCTGTGTAATAAAGTCAGGTGAGACTTCAGAGCAGGTGGGACATTTGATATGCAGTGTTTTTTTTAGAGCCAGTTCTCTGATTGTCCTTATTTATTTTGTCACGTTTGATTACTTGACAACAGCTGGACCCCTGCTCCTTGTGAGTCCTTTCGAAACGGGTCAATGATGAGGAAAGGCCGAACACTGCAGCAGCTAGTTGTTAAACACTTTTGCTTATAGGCTAATTAACACTGTTGGTCCAGTCCAATAACAGTAGGAACTAAACCTCGTCTTATCCTAACAAATAAATACAGGTAGAATCAAAACTGACATCTTCTTGGATTAACTCCAGCCTTCAGAGATGAAGCCTGCCAGCCACAAGCAACATTCTGTTTTAATGATGTTGTATTACGTTTGCTTTTCTGCATATACACTCTCATATACACAAGGTGGGAACACATACTCCAACAGATAGCTTGTAACAAAACTGTGAAAAGATTTTAATTAACTGCATCTGTGGCATTTTATCTGCTGCTAATCATAGCTTGCATATTTGCTAACTGAGGCACTTTACTGGAGAAACAGTCAAGCTAGACAGGTCGCTAAGTGGAAAGCCAACCTAGCAACAGGCATTCAGATGCTCATTTATCATTCCTCACTGTGTATCTGTTCAGTGTAGGCAAATAATAATATGAGAGGCAGTCTCTCATGACAAGCTTGTCACCCTAAAATGATGTTCACATAATAACAAAATTGGAAATCCAATTACTATTTGTAGAAAAACATATAGTAATCAATTTGACTTTTGCAGTGAAATTTGTTATTGAAGAATCGATTTTCTATGATTATGATCCAGATTCCTGGATGGTGCTGATTTGTAAAACTGAGGTCTCTAATTGCTTAGGTTTAAAAAAAAAAAAAGGCTTGGAGAAATGGTTGTTTGTGTCAACACCTCTCTTTTGTTGGAGCATCAGGATTTGCACACACTATGAGACTTCCTCTGTTGTGTGTGAGGGTAGCCTGCCCCACCACTGAGTTACATCAACCTCTTTTATACATGCACTATCCTCTGGATTTGCCTCAGACTGCATCCAGAGTGCAATCCACTCATTTTTTTTGTATTTATTTTTTACTTTAGGGGTTGGGTAAGAACAATGCCACACACCATACAAAATGGAACTGCATTTATGTGGAAATAGTGCATTAAGAAATACAGATATATTACTTTTGTATTATAGCTATAGCTACATAAAGACAACTTTACCTTACATAAAACTACAATAAGTCCTATGTGCTATTGTTGTACTATACTTAGCATAAATTACTAGAAGCACTAAAATGTTGTTATTGTTTTTAGAAAAAAACATGTGAATAAACAATGGTCTGATGTGACATCTACACAATTTGACAACAGAAGAGAAGTGTATACTTGTATTTAAATTAAAAGATCTATAACACCATTACGCTCCGAATTGAGATTTTTAGACTTGTATTGCGATGTCAAAGATAAGACTGATCCCTGTCAAAGTCATTTCATTTATTGCTCTCATTTAAGCACCCGCCTTTTCAACATGTCGGTTCTTGCTAGGTAGTTTCTTGTTTTTTGAAATGACTGACATGATTTGCAGAACGTGGCGTAAAACTTTATGTGCAGCTGGTGTCTGGTGGCGTGCTGTCACAACAGCTCTAAATGACACAACACTGAATAAGAAGAGCATTGTCATGTTTTTACAAACTACCTTCTGTCTGAATAATGTTTTGTTAAAAAAAATATAAAAAAATCATGAAGTGAATAGTTTTTATTTTTTCTCAAATTTTTATTTATATCAATACCCAGCATTTAGGGCATGTTGGCTGTTATTTTGCAAATTGCTGAAAGGATAAAAATATTAAAGGGGGTCCTTCTGAAAGATCAAATCAGCATGTGTATTTGTCAACTCTCTTTAATATCTCTCGAGCATAAAACACTAGCTAGAAAAGAGCTCAGGGCAACAGCAAAATGCAAACGGCACACACTTCCCTGCATACAGTGGGCTTCAAGAGGAAAATCAATATGGATTTAATCTGCTACTTATATTCTTCTAAGCAAATGATTGCCCTCCTTTTAACACACAGTGTAAAATGTATTTATTAATTCCCTTCAAATGAACAGATTGTCACTACCAATAGCCGTCAGCAAAGGACAATTATGCTTTGTGTTGTCACAGTATGATCTGAGCTACAAAGCAGAAGAAAAGCCCAATAATTATTCTACTGTGCACTGACAGAGCAATCCATTTCAGCAGCAATGTAGCACTATGTAAGAGTGACCTCTGCTTAACTGTGGCAGCCCTTTCAAAACATCCACATCTAGACCTGCCACCGCAAACAAAGAAGCCTTTGTTCTGCTAAGCATTGCATCAACCTGAGTAGTGTTTTAGAACGGGTAAAAGAAGAGTAAAACGCACACGATGCACATGCAACACTAACCTATTATTGAGTTCCACGCGGGAGGTTTCACAACAAAAGATTTGTGCCACAAAACCCCCTTTTTCCCTGCAGCTCAAGATATTCATGTTAGTAAAAATTTCAGTGGGAAAGACATGGCTAAGCATTGCGTGTGATAACATGGTTCATAATCCAAAGAGTAAGGCGTTATTTTGTGCCTGTAATAACTACATTTGTCGCAGTATCAGCCACAACAAGTATGAGGTGAGTGAAATCCCTGTTTCCGCCGCAATAACCTCTAAATATTTCAAGGTGACAGCAGAGTCCCCACTGGAGAAATTGGTATGGACCTTTCATTTTGGAGATGTCACATATTATTACTGTGGAGTGTATAGTGACAAGCAGAGATAAGAGAAAACATATCAAATAATCAGGCCATGGACTTCTACTGAATCATGGAGGTAAACCTGATAAAAAAAAAATACACTGACATATTAAATATTGAAATAGTACTTCTGTGTAACCTTGCTGAAGATTTGAGAAAAAGTTGTGGAGAAAAAAAAGTTAATTAAACTTGAAATAGTCCTGTTTGTATCAAGATTTCTGAAGGTCTTTTAGAAATGAATATTTTGTAGTTTGTAGGCATTTTCAGTCCAGTTTGAGTCGGCTTTGTTCTTTTAAATAAACAGAACCTCTGATAATGAAACAGTATGTCATTTGCATAGGTTAATTAAAATCAGCTTCTTACTCTATTTTCTCTGTCGTTCACATTACTAATTAAAATAGTCTTGAAAGGTAATTACTATTTTAATGTATTTTTCCTCGGCTTGTTGACAGTATACAGACCAGAATCAGACACAATTTTCCCAAAGTCTTGTTTAACATTGACAAGAAAGAAAATATACTAAATGGGCTTTCAAATATTATTGGGAACATAATCAGTTACCTGAAAAATTACATATCCTCACAAGATATATTCTGACAAAAAGCATTTGTGTGAGAAGTATCCAAAACAGAGTTATGGAGTCTCATTACTGCGGACAGGAACATTCAACATGCGCTCAACATAGTTTGTTAGAGTGTGTCTTTGTCTTGTGTAGTGCGCAAAACGGCCACAAAATGATCTTTTTGAAGGATGATATACTCAGAGTACAATTCACCATCAGACAGTTATTCCATCACTTGGACTTCATATACTCTAAAACCCATTTGAGGGCTGCTGGTTTGAACAAATTACAGAAAAAGGCTACTTTACAAAGTGTCACACATGAACATGCATCATTTCTTACACCGCTGAAGCCATTTTGCGGAACACTACAAAGGAAGGTTATAGATGTGGCCTTGCACAGAGAATAGGTAGCTTTGACTTGGAGACTGCTGTAAGAAAGTAGGCGCTGCCACTTATACCATAACATATACAGTATATTACAAAAAGGCTGTTCATGTAAGGGAAGGTCAGACCAAAGAAGACGCCAAAGTGGATGATACTCCACACCAAATGTTAGGTCTACATCATCCTGTGAGAGTGCATGCATAATGTAGATGTCTTGGCTTTGCTGATAATCAATTTCGGAGGCCAATTATGTGCATGCAGCTGTTCGGCCAGATGCCAGTGGACTGTGATCTGAAGTCAAGCTTCCTGCAAATTAAACCTGTAGTTATACAAAGTGTGTAATCAAAGGCTGGCTTGATTGGAAGAAACGGTTGTGACAAGCCAGAGATTTGCCAATGCAAAGAGGAAAGTTTTTAACATTCCCTGTGTTAAAATACTCTTTCTGGCAACATGAATGTACCTTGTAGTTCCACATTTTACATTTTTCCAATCCAAAATTTCTACTGGTCACACTCTTGAGCTATGAGTGTTTTTTTCTTTTTCTTGCTAATCTAGATGCCAATCAATGAGAATTATTTGATAGGCTGATATAGCAGTTGCAATTAAAATATCCTTAAAGGGAAATAATAAATAACAAATGCTGTCACTGTTTTTTCTACTGCTGCTCATCTTCTTAAGTGAACACCTCACAGCTCCGAAACCACCAAACTGTGATAAGCTCAATGCAGACGGATTTTCCATTGGACTGTTTGGAAATTGATCAAACATGCTGGGATTCGTTTTTTTCCCAACTGAAGCCTATTTTGATTTTGATTTTAGAGGCAGTAAGAATATGATGTGCTGAAGTTTTGCATTACTCAATTACATTTGATGTCATAAAGTCAGCTTTTGATCACGACGATGGTAAACAAAAGAGAAATATTATAGCGTGTACAAAGTGACTAGTGTATTATTCCTATTCTTACACGATCATGAATAATACAGAACTAACTACAAGCAGAACAACATCCTCTTTATTAAAGCCTTTGATCCATAAACTGTACATTCATCCAAACGAAACAGGAGATTATACACATTAGTGATTTGGAATAAGAACTGATTTAATAACTGGCTGCCGTTTTAAAGCGTCTTTTGTTGTCAGAGATGACAGGTTGAGGTGATGTATTTGATAGGTAGCGTTTGTAAACCCCATTGAAAGACATCATTAATCTTCTCATCGAGATGCTGTGGGGACATAAAATGAAAGAGTGGGAAATTACATGTCATCCTCCCAGCAGTGCACTGGAACATTTTAAAAGGGGGTAGTAATTGTTTCCCTGATTAGTTCGGCGTGGGTATGTGTCTATTTATTTACATGTTCTGTTAACAAGGACAGGGTTTGTTGTTGCACTGCCCTACTTCTTCCTCTCTTCTGTACCCAATTGAGAATGAAAAATCCTTTTGAGCTCTGAAAATAAAGGCGGAGCTGCCTCTGCTGGAGAACCAAACATTATAGTAGTTGAAGTAGCCAGTTCAAAGAAGCATTTTTACTGAAATGAATTGGGCATGAATGAGCTTCAGGACCAAAGCCAGTCAGTCTCTGTGGGTCCAACCCAAATAAGAAAGCAAATGACACTAATTTCCACAAGAGTAACACCCAATACGAGTGACACCAACCAATAATCTCAAATAATGTCACCACCTAAAGCAATGCTTCCTGTGCATTTTATAAAGACTCTGCAATGACACAGAGAAACCTGAACAAAACAGAAAGAATAGTGAGTGAAAAATGTGTTGCCTTGTCTTGTTCCACTGCATCCACATTACTTTTCCTTTTTCCAAACCTATAATTAAACTATCTCTTCTTGATTGAACGGTTCTAAGTTAAGTCCTGAGTGAACAGATGTTTGCATTATAAGAGCAGCTGTCAGGGCAGGGTCTTACTATAACATGCATACTTAATGTAATTGAGAAGTAGTTTGGGCTGTCAAGAGAAAAATACATCTGTCATAACAAATGAATGCTGCATCTGGTAGAATTTATTGATAAGGGTTGTTGAATTTCTCAACAAACTGAAAATCATTTTAAATTTGTCACGGAGCCATGTACTGTACAGTGCTGTCAGGCTGCTAGCCCTTCTTCAAGACACCGTGTCTAACCTCTTCTGTCATGGCTGCACTGGGCTGTGCTCAGGCTGGACATAGTGCAGAGGGCTATAAAAATATATGTTCGGAAGAATGTTGGGAGCTTTTTACTTACTGTAGCTGTGAAATGTGGAACTAGGGGTATTTTATTGAATGCAACCTTATATATTATCTAACAGAACTTTTGATATTTTACAGCATGTGGTGGATTCAAAAGCATTTTTTTGGGACATTTTAATAAATTCTATTTCACCACAAAAATATACCTTGACTTGGTAAGAGCACAATATTAACTTGTTTATCCCATTTTGGTTCTCTGTTCACCCCTGAGACCTGTCTGCTATAAAGTTTTGGTGACACACACACCCCACCCCACCCCAGTGCGTGATGCAGCCAGCTCTAAACACAGAAGACTGAACCTGATCACTCAAGTCTCCTGGGAATGTGCTGATGTGCCAAAAAGGCTCAAGTTCACAAGCAACAAAACCCAAGGACGCAAACCACCTGCTGTTCCTCAAAGAAAACAACAGGCCGCCTCGGCACGTCACACAGCTACTTCTCAGAACTCAGAAACGGCACAGACCAGCCGCTCGGATGTTAGCATTGATCCAGGGCTGCAACAAAACAAAGCTAGCTCCACAAGCCATCAATTATGGATAGTCCTCATAATCACAAGGTTTTTTATTAAATGAATAGTTGGTCATTGGTCTTTTCAGGGGCAACCAGCTGTGCTGCAGGAGAAAGTCAAACCAGGGCTTTGTTTGGTGAATTTATTATCTGAATGGCTTGACAACCCAGGCCCTTTCACCTTAATTCTGTCTGAGGTTTAGAACAATTGACGGCAGAATAATGTTATTTCAATGGGCACAGTATGAAAGATTGCAAATGACTAAAATTGATTCCAAACTGAAAATAGCTCTCTGTGTTTCCGCAACAAGGTACTCTTCGCTTCACAGTGACATCCAAAGGTCCTTTCATTGTCCAGTACTCATCCAGCAGCATAAAGCCTAATGGATGTTGGTGACAAATAACATTTGTCTAAGGATAGTCCAAAATTATCTCTCTTATCCAGACATAATCCATAAATGTTGTATGTACAATTCCCTTAAATGTATCAAAAGAACTGAACTGTGGGCAGTGGTGAGTGTAAGTCTGTCAGATTTTCCAGCTTTAGCATCAAGTGTAGGTCTGCTGCCTGCTCGTGCAGATCATATTTTGCACATGTGGTTTCCTTGGCTGAAAGATTTGATGGGTTTTTCTTTAACTGTGGTCAATCCGAATTTTGCTGCTGAAAACCACTTCTAGTCCAAACAGCTTTAAGCTTGAAAAAAATCTGAAACCTGAGACAATAATGGAACTTTCACAGGGTTTATATGGAGCTTTAAGCCCCTGACACTGTGATTTTAGCTGTCACCAATGATTGATTAATTAATAGTGGCTTTAAACGTAGTCATAGATTGCACAGTGTGACAGGATCAATAGCGAGTGATCCTCTTTGACTGAAGTATAGTGGTTAAATAAATGACTATGTAAACTAACAAATGCAAATGACTAACCCCAAGCTTTTTTTTGGAACCTGACTAATCACTTTTTACAAACTCCGTTGCTCTTTTGAAAAGCCACTCAAGTCGACACTCACTGACGGTGACTTTTTTTACAACGCAACTAATACAACTTTTCTAATATTATTTTGACAGGTAGTGATTAAGCTGATGGTCATAGTTGATTGAAAACATACAATAGTTATCTTATACAACTGACAAAGACTGCCCAGTGTGACAGTGCAGTGTTATTTTGAACACTGACTTGACTGATGTCTTACGTTTTGTTCAGTTTTGTACCCCAACATTTTACACAGAGCACTTCCAGATAAATATGCAGAGAATGATAAAGTTGAATAAGATCACAGGCAAGAGTGCTATTTGGATGTGACCAAAAGTAAAAAGCTGTATCTCTTTGTTCTGCTTGGGTCAGGGCATCTCTCTTTATCACATTAAAGCAGGAAACTGAGAAACTGTCTGTGTGCATTTGTCTAAATATTTGCTTTACTGCCACACACAGTTTTTAATATACACAATTTTTATATTTTAAGTTGTATCCAATGTAAAAGGCTAATGTAAAACCAAATGTCATGTTTAATTCTTGTTTAAAATTCATGTCAATTTTGAACATCATTCATGAGGTGTTCAAAATGCCTGCCCACTTTGTGAAGGTACCTGCACCAAAGATGAAATGGGAAATCTTCATGACTCAACCATTTTGTCCTTGTCCTTATGAAGGCCTATCTACTTTATTTAAATGTCTCAATTTCCTTTTTTTAAAATGATAAGGTTTATTTTCCTGTTACAAGCTTGTTTTTCCTTGTAGTGTACTGTACATGCCTAAGTGTTCTTCTTTTACCCTCCCATAAATACATACAAACTAACACTTACAAATTTGGTATGAGACATTTCTGTTGTGACGAAATCTTCACCAGACTCCCTGTCAGCATCTGTCAGCATATTTGCAAAAGCTGGCTCAATCTTTCTTTAAAAACCTGATGCAAGTGGCGCCGTGCAGTGTGTATCCGAGCTGATACATTTGTGTGTGCCAGTGTCAGAATGAGAGGAAGTTGCACCTGCCCTTTTGTTCTCATCCCTGAGGGGGATCTTTGTGTCTGTCCCAGAGCACTTTAGAGTACAGTGACAAATTTTAGTCTATCACTGTCGCACTGTTACTGATGTTAACTGAAGAATGCATCCCCCACCCCCTTCCCATTTTGCTCTTAGATTAATAAATATGTAAAATGGGCCAAATAAACTGACACAATGAGCTGCCGAGGAGCATAATAGAGCACTTCTGGCTATATTTAGTTTATTTATAAAAATGCATCTTCAAATACAAAAGAGAAACATTAGGCACTATGTCAATCTATAAACATTTTACAAAGCCTTTAAATGATCTAAAGGGTTCAAAAATGAATTAGATACAAGTACAAGGACTCAAATAAGGACCACAAACATCATCTCTGATAAAAAAAGAATCTCTTTGCCACGTCTTCTCTCGATATTTGGGCCCTGTCCTGAGAGAGTAGAATAAAGAAGGCATCTGTACTCTTCCAGGTCAGTCATGCCCAGTTTGGGAAGGTTGGAATTCGAGATCCAAGGATAAACATCGGCTCCCCAGAGAGGACTGTTACTCATGTTTGAATACTGCACAGGGAAAACGAATCCTCCACAAGCAAAACAACCATGAAGAACACTTTCGTAGGCTCTGCTGGGGAAGAGTTCATTCTAAATCAGTGGCTTTGGGCTACGCACCAACACAACTGCTTGTTTAACTTATACAGAAATTAATTATTGTGGGGGAATGACAATAAAAATACAGAAGATTCATAACATTATGCTTTAAGTAAATAAAGCCATTGAGTGCGTTTCAAATACACAGTGTATTATTTTTTGGAGTATAATATATTTCTACCTGCACATGTTCCCCTCATTTTGTTCTATTTTGCTGGGAAGAAAATAATGTTTCTGAAGTAAACAGCTGCATCTTTGTATTTTGAGTGGTTACAGCTAATCAACAATACATCCACTTTACCAGGACTCTTCAGAAAGGAGAATGCTTTCAGCTGCATTCAGTGATTGAAAGCATTAGAGATGAATGACAAACTGCTAAAAGATGCTTCTCAGTACCACCGACACAAAGTGGATCATTTGAAGACACATGTTTTTGTGCATAAAGTATTAAAGTTTAAAAACTGTTTGCAGAAGCACTATAAAATCCATGGCACTGCAAAACCTTTGTACAAGTGCCATGTTTTTATGACACTGGGTGGATATTTATCAAATTTGTTTCTGAAGCGCTTCAGTTTTATTTTTTATTGCATTCCCTGCGCCGCACCTGCCTTTGAAGTAAATGCGATGAGACCAGATGGTATTCAGCCAAATCACTGCCATGTTTCTATTCAAGTAAACCACACATTGCATGCACTACAAATCCATTTCTGTTGTGGTTCAAAATAACACTGTTGCTTCGGCAAATCTTTGTGAAAATATGTGCAGAAAATTCATGTGGGGAAAACAAGACAGAGTTTATATAACCTTCCAAATATTGTTTTTACATTGTCTTCCTTGACTAATGAGCAACTTGTCTTTATGGTTATTGTTACCACTGAGATACAGAAAAGTGATATGGCTCTGGCTCTGCTCTAAAGCAGGTCAAACAAAATACAACATCAAATGTTTACCCAACTACTAATGAGAGGCTTGCCTTTCAAAACTAGCACACCCAATGTTTTACTAAAAGTCTTATCACTGAAATAGCAGGACATGCAAGATTTCATAAAATGGGTGCTCATCATTAGTCAATTTTTGCAAAAGGTGCAGATGGTGCAATTACCAAAGTCAGTATGTGAACAGATATTTTCAAAACCCATCTCTGCAATTTAATGAGTCTGCTGAGAAAATATTACTAATTCTGAACATTTGGGGGGCCTGGGGCAAGGGTGACACCCCATCTATTATCATTATTTTTCAAAAGCCTTCTAGAGAAGCCCTTGGTAATGGTTTCCTACATTATTGGTCAATGTTTGTTTTTTTAAGCAACTATTTAAAGAACAATTAATGCAATGAAGAGTTAGCATGGCAGTTGGTTAACATACAGAGTAAATCCTGGAGGTATTACCATGTGCTACATATAAAAATGTTTGAGACAAAGGTTGTTTCCAGGTGATTCCAAGGTTTCTGAACTGTAAATTCAGAGAGCTGCTCTAGTTCCCATCTAGTTTGGGCAATCACTATTTTATGTCGCCACTTATGCTCAAGTTTTATGCAATAAAGACAGTTTTTCAGGCACAAAGCCCAAAAACTGAGTTATGTTGCAAAAAATCTGTTGCTAAAAAAAAGCATACAATATGTTTCAGACCTGCATCTTGCCAAGTTCATTCCACTGACACAACATGACTTTCTAGCTTATTAAAATGCACTGATTTCTTAATTTCTTCACAGAGATAAATAATTTTGCCACATCAATCAAGAAACACTTTTTCCCAAATCTAAAACTTCTAAAATCGTGTCTAATGTCATAGAAAGTGAATTTTCCTGTTGAAAATCTGAAAACCATTCAACCAGTAACATGCAATTTATTAAGCAGTAACTTCCTCTTTAAGTGACAGTGTTGCATTAGCATATGTTTGGCGTTGTGTTTAGCTGAACACAAGTAGCAGATTCATTCTTAGCCTGATGAGGAACAGTTTCGGCTTCAGGCTCCAGCTGCAGTCTCCTGGGTGTTTTTTTTCTTTTTTTTTTTTTTTTTTTTTGCAGTGTTTAGGCAGCTGCTTGTGACCTAGCAGCTTGTGATAAACATTTTAGCGTGTGTTCTGTTTTCCACAGACCAAACATTTCATATCACTCTTTATAATTACATCTTTTTTTTTTTTTTCACCACAGTGGAGTTATTTTGGTTTTGCATTTGCCCACTATCAATGCATCTCATCTCGACTGTTGGGAGCCAGTTTGACGGTGCAGTTACTGGAGGTGCCTGTAGAGAATGGGATACTAATGAGGTGCACTGTGTAAGCATTAGGCGCAGGGCAAACAAAAGGATGAAAGGTTTTCCCTGTAAAACCTGTAACTGATGCCATGTTAGGAACCATCTGCCCTCTGCTCGTCTGGCCTGTCAGCACTCATTTTAATCCACCGTAACACAACACAACTGGAGCTAGCAGGGCAAAAATGTCCACTACCCACTGCTCAATGGTTACAAAAGCAAAAGAAAAGTGATGGAAGGCACTACAGAGTGAACCTAATGCTGACACCGCATGAGTCCAGGCAAGGTGGGCTAGTATTCTAACATGTCCCACTGCTGTAGAAAACTGCTGTAGTTTGCTGTGACAACATTATTTTTACATGACTTAATTTTGCTCGCTCAGAAAATGGCATAAATTATTTGTCATGGTAGTTAGCAGTGTTGGCTTAAAAATCTTGAAAAGACCCTTGTTTTGTCTCCCTTGGTTTGTTTTTGAATTAATAGCCTTTTTGGTGGCACCTTCTTCTTTTTGGAGCTGATTCCTTTTAAAAATTGATCAAAATGAATTTAGTTTATTCATCTCTTAAAAAATAATGTGTAAATGTGTCTTCAAAAGAGGGTGTGCTTCTAATCGTGGTGTAGTTAGTTTGTCCGCCCAGGCCAGTTGAAGTAACAGGAAGTATTAAAACTTCCACTGGGTTCGGCGTCTTAAGGGTATATTCTTTCCAAAATATTCATGCATCTTTAGGACTTGAGCTTGTTAGACATTCATTTATTTATACTGTGTTTGACTGGTATTCTGCAACTAAATAGTAAACCCAACTATTTGACAGAATTTTGGGAAAAAGTATGTATGATTAATACTTTTATATTTCACTTTGGACTGTGATTGTGTTGTCAAGACCACACTGACTGAGACCAAGTCATTTCCGAGACCAGAGCGTATCGAGAATAAAGCAAATCAAGACCAAGATTATGTCTAGTGGAAACCGAGTCAATACCAAGTCCAGATGAGACCAGATCAAGAAAAGAGCCAGTAAACTGTAAATACACTGTAATAGATCCAAAGGAACAAAAGGTTTCATTTTGCTTCTGTCCTGGATGAGAACTGTCACAGACCCTAACCATACAAGGGCACAGTGTCAAAATACAAGACACATAGATTAATGTTTAGTGAAGGAGGCAGAATTAAAACAAGATTCTTTATTGAATATATACAATGATTGAGGTTTTTTATCCAATCCCTA
>JALDNG010000002.1:10012500-10390000 GCA_024349245.1 Neodontobutis hainanensis | reverse complement strand
AGAGAAGATTAGCAATTTAAAACAAGGAGATGATAAACCACTTATATGTCACTAATAAAACACATTATGAAGATTTATAGGAGGTCTCTGCGGAGTCACTTTATTCTACGTAAGTTGGTACTGCCCCCACTTTCTGGTTGATCGTATCTAATTGCATTCTTTTTGGGTCACCATTGTTCTGAATAATTCCTAGCTAGTATAGTGTCTCATAAATGTGTTTTCTGCAGCAGAAAGTAAAAAAAAACTACACAATGTACACAACAAGTACACATGTACTTGTTGTGATTGGTTATGGGATCAGTCGTTAAAGCAAACAGAAGACAATAACCAGGTCTATTATTCCATTCAGTAATATAGGCAGTCTGCTTGTTCTTGTACAAAAGGTTTTGAAAACGTCACATAACATGTAACAATAACAAGTACTACAGGCATACACAAACTGAGACATGAATAATGTATATATTTACACATACACACAGGGTAGGTTACACAAATTAATGCAGTAGACACACAACAAATCACGTCAAATAAAAGCTTGATTATAATGTATGAAATGTTTCTGATCAGTCAGCTGAAAAACTAATTTCATTTTCTCATTAGACGTCTCTGCCCAAGGCTCATTCTCATGTCAGGGTTTATTACACTGAAAACAGAAAATTAAAATCATCAGCTTGGTCAGAAACAGAGCCGTGAATCACCATTTATGACTTACAGCAAGGGACAGAGAGAGGAAATGTTAAAGACTGGACAAGGAATGAAGGAATCCATCTCGTTTTACTGACGCAGTGGATTTATCGCCAGCATGACCTTTTCAAAGCCAGGGATTTGTTGCTACGCACTCGTCCATCATGTGTCTTATTCAGTGTAAGGTACTATATGTTAGTGAATAATTTCACTGGGTCAGTAAAAGTTTAAATTTAGAATACTCTGCTACCAGGAAAATGCCAATTATAAACTGTACAAATTTAACAGTTCCACTATTTCTATATCTATCAAGAACTAAATGAAACATCCGTCCGTCCTGCCATTTATTTCTTCTCACATATTCTCATGGTGGTGCAGTGTTAGCACTCGCCTCACAGCGAGATGGGCCAATATTTGACTCCTGGGACCGGACGAGGCCTTGCTGTGAGGAGTTTGCATGACCTGCCTACACTCAGGTGGGAATTTTCTGGGTTTTCCGGTTTTCCCAACCAACATGAAAAAAAAATTGTCTCCAGTTAGTGACATGTTGGTGTTCCTGGTGCCCCCTGGTGGCAGCTGCTGACAATGAATTTCACCACAGGGACAATAAAGGAATAAAAAGAAAATCAAAAATAATTTTGAGGCAGTATAAATAATGTTTGTGGCAGTATTTTCTTTTTGTAATTCAATGATATTGCATGTATTCACTTGATAAGATAAACCTTCTATGTTATGTTTATTTTGAGTCATGTATATTTAGAGAAGATTTCAGCCCTTGATTTGCTACAGATTTTATTTATTTTTTTGTCTGAATGTGCAGCGAACCAGACATGGCCATAAACAGACTTTATTCCACATCACAGAAACATGTGTTGTGACCTTTCCACCAGAACCTTTCATTTATTTTCTAATATAGGTCCACTGTGAGTTACTCTGTTCTCATAGTCATAGAAAAGGTCAAAGCCAGCCGTGGTGTCTGAAGTCTGCTTTGTGAATTAGCTGTGTCACCTTTCATTTGTCCACCACCACACCTCAGAGCATTGGCCAGCCTCATTTGGAAAGGGTTTAGTATTCATGTTATATAAAGCACAGCTATAGTATATATGAATACAAAAGTATGAGGGCAACAAAATAAATTATGTAAATGTATTACTTAGAGAGACTTTTTGTTTCTTAAATCTACCTAAATTTATACAAAATGAGATTCTTGCACATATTTACCTCGCATAAATAAGGTACAAAACAAAAGATAAATGAGAAATAGATTAAAGAGCTTATTGTATCTGCGTATTATGTGCATAGTTAAATGAATCACACTGAATCGCATCGCTATTGCTTTTAGAGAAAACATATAGACACAGCAGAAACGCAGAGTGGTGCATCTCTTGTATAACTCGTCCTAAACACGTTGCTTTAATAACAAAAAAGAATGAGTTGTTGTAATTTTCCATTTACCTCCAAAGACAGAACAAGGCCATTTATATTGTTACACAGTGAAATCCTGAATTTAGGCCATTGTGCAGAAATGACCCCCTTCTGCATTGTGAGCAGCGGGCGTGTGAGGAGGTGGGCGGGGGGAGGGGCCTGTACAGCCGATGTTGATCGATGATGCTGCCTCCGATTATGAACACAGAATTAGCACATTAGGACTGGTATGATAAATAGACCAACCAGCAGCCAGTCGCCATATCACTTCAAAGAGCAGCTAGACAAATTGAGTGCACCCGCAGCTTCAGCTGATATCAGCCGGCCACTGGGCTTTTGCATAGAACCTCTTACTCAGCTGCTCAGGGCTGCCCGCTGCCCAGAGACGCAAATCAGACAACCCCAGAGGCCGGAGAGTGACAAGTGACCTGGACAGGAGACGATACAAATCAGTGACAACAATGTTTGACAAAGGCATTCTTCCATAAAGTGGGCAGGAACATAGATGCTGTTATAGGGAGGAGATTTGGAAACAAAGACAAAGGGTAAGTATGAAATGAGGAGGAGAAAATGATGCTGTGACATGGAACAAACCGTGCAGGACAGACTGGATGTCACAAAAAATCAGCTTGATGAAGTTGGCCATGTTGCGCTGCCAATGTTTTTTACAATAGCACAGAGTGAATAAACCTTCTCCAGTGAAGGCTTCAAGTCCACAAATTCACAAGCCCCACTAGGAACTGACTCGAAAGAAGATAATCCACCCAATCCAATACAATCCACTTTATTTATAAAGTACATTTTACAAACAAAGGTGCTGCAATACAATACAAACAATGAGATAACCCATATTATAAGGCACAGTTATAGTTGTGGCATACAGAAATAAACTTTTTAATTAGTAGCATATTAAATTTTGATTTTAATGTTTACCTAATCAGTCTAACACTGGCAAAAAGCCAAGTGTGGATTAACACGTTTAGACCATGCTTTATTTACAGCAGCACTGATGTAAATAAAAAGCTAGTTAATGTGTGTTAATATCTGAATGAATTAATGAATGTGACCATTTTACCAGATATTTGGTTTTAATTTTATTGTAAAAACCATGTTTAATGCCAAATGCTCTGCAAAGTCAAGACTGACTTTGTTAAACAGAGACTCATGAATCTTGACAGTGTGATGTAGGTAAAGCATACCTTTTCTTCTACATGTGTTGAACTTACAACAGAGTTCAGCCTGACTGTCAAGTGTGTGTGTGTTACTACACTTGTTCACATAATAAACACGGCATCATGGCCTTTAAGGACAGAGAGGCTGTAGGTGTGAATGTGCTCAGGGTGAGTGCAGCCCCTTGGCATCAATCGAGACCCCGGCTCTGCTCCTTGCCTCCCCTTTAGCTGGCCCCATGCTTCTCTCTGCAGGTCCAGAACAAAGAGACGACCCAAACAATGGATCACTCTGAGAGGCTGAATGGCTTTGTGGGTCAAGCTCTGACCCCTCCTCTCCCTCTTTGACAGAAACACAACCCACACTTGTTCTGCTGAAGAGACTGACCCTCCCGGCGAAGAAATAATGAACGCTGCCTGGGCATTAAACTGATAAAACTACTGGGACTGGGATCAGTTTGGCAGACAAATCAGCTCTAATGGTGAGAGGCTGGAGCCTGCCTTCTGTCCTGTCTCTACCCTCTTCATTACAACTCCACTGTACACTAGCCAGGCATCCACCCGACCAGTTCATAGCTCCTGACCCTAAACAGCAGCTTTCCACTCTTTCTTCAGGGCATCACTCCTTTTTTACCTTTGTTTATGTGAGAAGTTGGATTTGCAGTGTACAAACAAACCATCAAGTGCAGCCAACTGCAATGTGTTGGAGACATATTTGTTAGTCAAATTGCCTGATCAACTGCCACAGGTAGGGCTTGTGCGTGTAAATAAAGGCTAAGGGATTTGCATGTTTCATAGTCAAATTTGTAAAAAAAAAAAAAAAAAAAAAAAACATTTGCAAGTATCACTTTGTCACTTATTGCTTTCATTCCTGGAGCTTCTATAGGTTGCAAAAGTCCTGTTACAGATAACATTACTACATAAACACTGACAATTAATGACCTGCATTTGTCTGGTGTTTATTTAAAAAAAACACAGCCATCTGTTTCTAGGCTAAAGAAATTACTCTATGATTGATGTGAAATACAGTTAGACTGAGGCAGGTATGATAACATCATATTATGTTATTCCCATTTGGTTGACTTCCTGTCCTCTTCGTGGTTCAAGCAGTGGTTTATCAGTGGCCAGCCGTCTGCATGGGCAGCTGAGGTCTGGAGGCATGCAAGCTGCCGGCTCTTTCACCTTGACTTGCAGCCCCTCCCCCAGGTCAGCGGCCATACATTAGATCAAGCAAGGCCTCACGGGGTTAAGGGACTAGTGCCAATCACTGCACAATGCAGCACGGAGCGTGTATTAACAGCACTGAGGTATCAAGTAGATATCCGTGTCACCGAAGCTACATCCGTGTCACCGAAGCTACATTCACACTGTAGGGAAAAAGAGGCCTTGCTCTTATCATGAGATCTTTGGTGTTGCATTTTTATTACTTTACATTACTCAGCTCAACTAGTTTGACCTTTTGCATATATATAAGCACTTTTAATGAGCCTTTTATAGGAATTTTAACTAAATGCTTTACTCTTTAGTTTTAATAGAAATAATGTTGTAGGTGAAATAATATTGGAATTCATATATCTTTTCCCACAAATAAACTTGGCAGGGTAAAAATATAATGATGTAAAGAAAGTTACATTGAATCCTATCCACACTGCTACAAATCATATATTTGTTTTAGATTTGAACAATGTAAGATATAAGAAATCTGAACAGAATAGATCAGATCTGACCTAAACCACTTTTGAGACCAGTGTGAATGGAGCCATAGTAACTATTTACCTGCAGTTTGTAGGTCTGTATATACTGTAGGTCTTTTGGTTCAAACTATTGGAAATATTTATGTGTTGTTTATGCTATAGCATAAGCCATATGTGACTCATTAGTGCAACAAGGTATTTGTTTGAATAGTCAAATGTGCTGTATTTGTTTGGTGTAATTGTACCTTTACTAAACACCGTGAAGAGACTGTAGGGCTCATTTCTTTTGCTCTTTCACCCTTAGTAACAACTTTGTGACACTACCCGGTCCACCGTTTTAACTCTAACTTTAACACCCGCCAGCCCACTCCACTCACAGTTACCAAGAGTTAACACTCTTGTTCGTTCACTCCAGTGAGTAATTTCTGCGCTGTCCAACTTGTCTCTAACCTTTTTCGAGCCCCTTTTGTTTGGCTATTGTTTGGCAACAGCTGTTATCATGGATTTCTTTTTTTCCCCTTTTTTCTGGTCAGCTGTGATTGCTCCGGGCAAAACAGGAGCAGATGGTGTTTTGCTATGCATGAATGGAGCGTTAGAGGAGTTGGACTGAATGGGCCAAGTTCTGAATGGTGTCTACGCAGCACCTGCCTCTTGTAGCAGAAGGGACATCCTAGTGGCATGATCTGTCTTGGCTTGGCCGCCGTCGTAAGGGATGAAAGAAAGAAAGCGAGGGGGAAACCTTGTTGGGCATAGTCCATATTTATTGATTTTCCTGCGAGTTGGGGCATAATGTCTTGTACAGTCAGTTTGAGTTAATTGGATGTGACATAGTGTGTATGTGTAATCTATCACTCTAGTCTCCTGGTAGACTGTATCAGTTGGGTTGCTATAGAAACATGGTAGTTCCGTAATAGCCTACATTAACAGGCTAAGTAAGTCACAAAAAATGTGATCCTCTGCTGAGCACACAGACTATAAAATCCTGATGAAGTAAAAGGAAAAGTAAAGTGTCAGTAAGAGTAAACTTATTTTAATTTCCAAACTAAACAAGCTGTTTCCAAACTGTTTCCATGCAACGCAAAGACATCTGTCAACCTCTGGGGCATGATTATGTGTCACAATAAGAAAAAAAAAGCCTTTTCAAAACACTGACAGCTCTTTCATAATGCCTGTAGTAAATCAGAATAAAGGCTTCAGATGTTTTTGGACGGCTAAGTACTGACAACGCACAACAATGTGACAGTGTGAAACAAACCAGTGGCACATCTTATTGTTTCACTGACAGCTTTCTTTGACTTTAGATTCTTAATATATGATCTATGCATTGTTAGCAGGGGAGTAGATTGCTTAGCGCCTCAGTTTAATTCATCCTTAGATGCACAATGCACACAGATTGTACAGAAAGGCACTTAGGCAAGAAAAAAATTATAATTGATTAGCTTTGATCTTAAAAGAAGATGATTCTACATTCTACTGCAATCTGGTTCTCGTGTTGTCAATAATGGCAATAATGTTCTTAAATAGAACATACTAGCAACTTATTATGACTACATTTAACAGAAGAGAGGTATGAGAGCAATGGCTGAAATCACTGTCACCAAGGCAACATCATTGCTGCTGAAATTGAAACAGAGATGAACAGAGCATAACATGTCCAAGGAATGGTGGATGTCTTATGTGCTACATACTCATCTTCTGATAAGCTTGTCAAAGGGTTGTACAGGGGCATTCAAATATTTATACTACCCCCTTTTGAATGTGCATTAACTTGCAGGGAGGCACATATTTAGTCTGGCAGGTCAAAAGTTCTCTAAACATTCATTAGCATTGGTCAGGGAAGTCAAAAGAGCAGCGAGCCAACATGGCAGACACCAACCCCCAATGAAAGTTTACCATTCATCTCAGAGGTCACCAGTTCTCTGCACTGAGCTTGTTGCCATAAGGTCAAGAATTCCTAAAACATTCCCAGCAATATGACCTGGGGGCTAAATCTCTGCTGTAAACAAGTCTCGAAACTCTAGAATCATTTTTTAAACGACTAAACTCTGAGTATTTCTCGCAGGTTCTGCATCTGCAAACCCAAGTCCAGACTGGGCCGCAGCGTGGGTCTGGCGGTCAGATGGTCAGTGTCAGCCTGGCTTTTGTTGTGCCTGCATTGTATCTGGGCATTGAGGGGGAAAATAACAAAAGAATCAAATAAATCATTCAAATACAGAATCCCCCAGCTTCCACATCTGACTCCTTAGTCATCCTCGGCACAATGCCCAGCAACTGGCTGCTAAAGGGGAGGGGCTGGACAATTAGGTCACTTCATGATTGCATTTCTCAAATGACAGATTAATGTCATAGTGGCCTTTATACATTTCATTATAATAGTGAGGCACAGAGATTATTGATTTAGATCCTAACATTGGTCTAGTGCATGAAGGAGACTGAATGTATTTATCTGGGAATTCAAACTAAAGCAGTCCCATTGTGGACTAGTATATAAGCAGGGTGTTATCTTTGCAAATGAGTGTGTATAGTGGCGTGTTTTGAAAATATCTGTAACCTTTTTATTGCAGAGTCCCATAACTCCAACCCTGGCTGTGAGATATTTGTACACACAGTGACCGCAGTACTGAGGGGTTATGGAATAACAAGGAGCTCCATGCATTATTAATGGGCTCTGCTGTGAATCTGTTCAGAATAATAACAGCCATTTCCCAGAGCCTCATTACTGTGTGTTTTTAAAGCATGTGTTTGGTATCCATGGACACCCGCTCGCACATTCTCTTCCTCTTTCAGTGTATTAAGATTCAGGTCATGTGCGCCACTTGCTGTTTTTAATTTTCATTTCATCATAACCACTTCAAGACTGTTGCCAGTTCTTATTTGCAGTTTTGCAGCGGACCTCTTCACTCTGGGTTCTGACAGGACAGATGCTGCAATTAATCACAGCAGAGAAATTGGCATCATCTCTGAACACAGCTAGCACACACACACAGGCCACGATCCAAATTACAAATGCCTCCCTAAAATGGACTAATTGAAAACAAAGCAAAATTTTAAAATATGATTTAAGTGCTATTCACAGATGAGCAACAGCAGGTTTTCTTCTCTCCTCATTTCTAGCAAACATTAACTCATGTTTAAATGTCTCAGCTGCTTTGAAAAAAAAAAGGCTCCTTTTCCTGGTCGGTGGATTTACAGCCTTTTGTGGAGATATGATAATTATTGTTTGCCTGCTTCCCTCCCCCCGCTTGCCATATTATTCAAGAGAGCTCAATAAACCCCTGGGGATGTCTTGGAAATGAAGTGATTTAGAAGATAGTAAAAAGGAGGCAGAATCCAAAGCACTAAAGAGAAAGAAACTGTTATTAAGACCAGTAAGTACCAGTTACGTACTAACCTTGTCTAGTATAAACACTGTCCGAATCAAATCACCAAAAAACAGCACAAATATTATAGCAACATACATAACTCCCTGCAATGTACTTCTGATTTCCATAAAAAATATACAATTTCATTTTGGCATTTTTGTCTCTATACTGTATAAAGGAGGTAAATTTTAGTTTTTCATGGAAAGAAAATAGATCACACACACATTTGAAACAAACCAGTTCTTACAATATATAGTTGTGATTGATATTTTAATTTTGAACAGAGACACAAAGAAATATATAATACTTCATACAAAATTATGGCTACTATCATATTAGTGATGGAATGTCTCTGGATAAGTCTTCATGGCGAGCAAAACTCATAAAACATTAATTTACTGTTCCTATTGTGAGCTGAAAACAACTTTTCAAGTCCATAACAATATGCATTTATTCTATGCACAGTTTTCCAAAGCAGTAAGTTTGTAAGCAAATTACAAACAAAATGAATTGCCTCTATTGTAACTCATAAAAAAGTATAAAAGAGCAGAAATGCACTATGTGATATAGCAATCCACAGGTCGTTAACAATGTTTTAATTAAAGCCTCACATATTAAAACTTTACAACAGGTGATATGAAAAATGTACAACATCTTCTTTTTAGGGACTTTTGTACAACTGGCAAAAATACCTCCAATGCCCTTTGAATTGGCTTTGGCAGTGCAACAAACTGTTTTTTTTTTCTGTTTTTTTTTTTAAACAATTATGGTATCAAGGAGCAGTAAAAATACTTTGCCTTGAAATGGAATTTTGTATTAAGCATAAAATATCCCCTTTTTTTACACAAAAAAATAAAAACATAATTTAATTGTTAAACATCTCAAGACAGTTTTGGGGTTGCAAGTTACCCGCTTTTGGGTGGATCATCTCTAGGGTACATTTGTGGATAAAAGAAAGTCTTGTGTCTTGCCACTCTACTAAAGATGAACAGCAGATTACAGCTACAGTTTGATGATGTGATGACATAAAAGATTCATGGCAGATTCTGTCTCAGTCTCTTCAGTCTCGCTTCCGGAGATCCAAGATTCAAAACCTTCTTCTTATTCTTCAAGACAGTGGCTGAATTCTGACATGATTTGAATGTGTTCAAATATCACTGGCCTTATAAACCTCTGACAGTTTGAACTGTTTTTTTAAGCCTTTTATGAACTAATTTGTGAGCGTAATGAATTAAGTGACAGGTTGGAGCAATGAATGTGTTGGTATTTACTGGCCAGTGTTTGATCACGGACTGACGTGATTTACTGGTTTCCAGCAAGTCATTCAGTCCCCAGCAAGAGCCGATAAAATCTTTTTGTTGCATTCAAACTGTCCATTGGCTCCACTAGACTGTCAACTCTGGCCTCATAAATAAAGCTTTATTGTTAAATAAAACAGTGAAAGACACACGTCTTTCAACACATTGTGTGCTCAGTCAGTTTGGAGTCCACTAACGGGAAGACCTCACAGACAAACAACTGCTGGGCCCTTGCCCTCACAGGCTTAAGTCTCAGTTCAGCCTATTTTATAGACCAACCCAGCTGGGTTACCCCCTGTACATGTGAGTGCATTTCCATCCAGAGCATAGTCTGTATGTAGAAAGAGCGTCAGATCGGGAATAAAAGATATTATAGTACCTGTCAGAAGTCCTGCCTCCTTGTTTCTCCTTATAACATTAGGTAAAACCAAAGTGAAAATCACACATCCATTATAATTTTGTGATATGGCTTTTTGTGTAGATTTTATGTCACCATTTATGTCTTTAAGTTGACTCCATGACACCATTTGTTCCGTAGACATTGTTGAGTCTACTGCCCGGTCAAAGGCTTCATCTGACATTAAACTCATGAAATGATAGCGGAAACAGTCTTAGGCCAAATGAATGATGGAGGCATTGCGGTTCGCTCCAACTATATACAGTCAATGGCCCTGAACAGTGGACAAGTTCTTTGTATAACATTCTAAATCTTACACACTTTTTAAGTGCAACGTGGAAAAGCAACATAGTGAAGCTTTTATTCTCTTCCTGGCCTTTGCCAGTGGGATCCTTTGGACTCAGTAGATGCTGACCTGGGACATGACCTGGGCGTGGGCCTGGATTTGGGAGGGGTGCGGTTGCTGCTGTTGAGTGGGCTGGGGGCTGCCGAGCGAGGCAGAGTGGGGGGTGCCGGGAGAGTGGTGTGGTGGGGAGCACTGGGCCTGGTGCTGGAGGTGCTGGATCTGCTGCTGGTGAAAGTGGTTTTGGTGATGCAAGCTCTGCTGGTGGTGCAGGTGCTGCTGTTGCTGAAGCTGCTGCTGGAGGTGGTGCTGGAAATGCTGCTGCTGCATCTGCTGCTGGATCTGCTGCTGGTGCATCTGCTGCTGATGCATCTGCATGGGGGGACTCATCTGGGACACGGCTGAGGACTGTCCTCCAACCATGCCCCCGCCACCACCCATCTGGCCCATCATCTGTGGCGGCATCCCAGAATTCATGTTTTGGTGGGACACTGTGACCGAGGTGACAATCTGACTGCCCCCTAGTCTCATCTGTAGAGGTTTAGGAGCAATGGCACGTGGGATGGCCTGCTGAAGTGCCTGGGAGGCAGAGGGCATGGAGGGGTGTTGGCTTAGGGGTGAGGGAAGTACCATTCCCGGAGACAAGCTGGTGCTGGCCAGAGTCTGCTGGACCGAGCGAATAGTCTGTGCTTCGGCTGATTCTGCTGCAGCCTGCATCAAAACAACGTAATCATGTTAATGGACTAGTTCTTTCAACAGTTTGAACACTTGTTCCTGAGAGTACAGACTACTTTCACACCTTCTTAGAGTATAATACAACACAAAGAATTATGAGTAATGAAACTCACTTTTGTGTCACATTAACACATTTTTCATGTGAAAAGAAGATGAAATATTTTCTCACCTTGGAAACAAGGCTGGCTCGATATGCTGCAAGGGCTTTTAAATAGTCTTTCTTGGCTGCTTCAGTTTTGCTTTTATAGATCTGAAATAACAGAAAAGTACATTTAAATACACCTATAGAGTTTTGTTTTTCAATAGCTGGTTCTGCATATTAAACATGACATACAATTTATGCTAGGTCAAATTATTTATTATCATTTAACACCAACCATCTATGTCTTTTATAAAATAATATCTACCTGCTTCTGTTCCTCTCCCAGACCATCCCACATGGATGCAACAATTTTGGAAACCTCCCCGAATGTTGCATTGGGATTCTGGCCTTTTATAGCTGCCTGAGTGTCTCTAAAGAAAAGAGCGTATGCCGACACAGGCTTCTGGGGTTCATTAGGATCCTTCTTCTTCTTTTTTTTTGGAGTCTTAGGCTTCTTTGTTGGATCAACTGGTGCTGGTCGCTTCTCTCCAATCACCTGGAATAGACATGATTCATTTAATATCCATTTTTATCCAGATGTTTGGTAAATTGATAAATTAGCAAATTGTGTGTTTGTGTTGACTAGTTTTGTACCCTGTTGACATCATCTTGGTCATCTTCATTGATGGAGCTGGACGGAGATGGTGTGGCAGACTTGCTGGCTGGTGGTGAAGGGGAAGTGTGGGCAATATTGGGTCCTGCCATGTTTAAGCTCAGCTGTCCATTAAGCTGTGATTGGTTGATGGTGGTCAGCTGATTGCGCGACATCATACCATTGGAAGTGTTCATGCTGATGATAGACTTCATCACCATGGCCGGGTTAGGGTACTGGCGCAGATGACCTGTTCCAACATTCTGCAGAGAAATGGACGCAGTTAGGATATAACACCACTGGTATAACAGGAGTATGATTTTGTAACTTGTATTAACACTGTCACTGAGGTCCTGCAGCACAGACTTGCACCCTGAATGGTCTCTGTGCTCACTATACCACCCTGCTGTATCAAGCAGTATCTTTTTACCAGAGTTAAAATTGGGTCATTGGAGTCAGTGGATTGTTATGTGGCAGATCACATGTCACCTTGTCCCAGGTCTTAAATGTCTCTATTACAGGCCATGATAAATTATCTCGACACCCAAAGAGTCAGCTTTATAAGCTTGTATTAGCTCGGTCGTTTCAAAAATCTACTGTATGGAAATGTGTGACACTGCTTTTGACTGTCCAGTCTATAAAGGATGGTTGTGAGTACATAATGTACTTTCAAAAGCTGTAAAGATATGCCACAAATCAGCGCCATAAGTTCTTTTGAACAACCAATCAATCAGCTGAGTCAGATATGTATCAGTAATTACTTTAGAAGCACACTTGTTTGGGGTAAATTAACTACAGTTGTTTTGGAAAATAGTGAATTACAATTTTAAGTGTATAAACTGACCAAATGTTAGCTAAAATTACTCTTCTTAAGGGTTAAATCACATCCTACACATCATGTCAGACTCCTATAAATTTAACAGCATACAGGTAGGAACAGCCAGAAAACTTCAAGAATTAACACTTTGGACATGTCAGAGAATAATGTAACAACATTTTCAAAACCCTGCACTTTTTGCTTCTACAGTAAAACATTTGGTCTTATGAAACGAAGAGCCCGTGTGCTAGCATTGATTGTGCTGAGGATGAAATTACGAAGACTTGCCAGCTCCCCAGAGGGAAGACTGATCAGAGAGCCAGCAGAACTGACGTGGAACAGGGGGAACAGGCGAAAGGGATGTGAACACAAGAGAAAAGGTGATTTGTTCTCCCCGGGTACATCCATCTGGTATTCAGCAGCACCAACTCAATCTCTCCCAACATCGTACACATCATAAACCCACGCACCTGGCTTTATTGAAAGAAACTTGCCTATCTTCAAAAACAATATTGTAACACCGTTTCAAAACGGAAACATATTGGATCTACAATCCATTTCTTTTTCATATACCATGTCTACAGCTTATCAGGAATACAATCTGCAGAGTGGGAAGTGATTTATATTTACATGTGCAATAGAGACTGTGCTACAATGAGGCAAAAGGTGGGAAGGGAAGGTGGACATATTGTTATCAGACTGTAAATATGAGCAGACTTTGAGTTTTCTCATAAAGCTATAATAATAAACAACTGTGTGACAAAATGACTGATTTCCATATGTGCGACCCGTAATCTTCCAAGTGTTATTGTCGTTTTCATTACTGGGAACGAAGTGCCTCGCTGTTGGCTTTCTGCTCAGTGCGAACATCAAAGACATGCACACTGAGCTCATTAGTACTGGCCATCTGTAATATAACACTTTTGTTTAATTTCAATGATGGCATTTTGACTTGGAGCAATGGCTCGTTTTGCCATTTTTTGTTTGGAATATGGGGAAACCCTCTGAATGGGCTCTGGACGTTGCATTGATGACTGCAGTTGAACAGAACTGACACATAATCATATAAATGAATGCTCGATGTCTTACCCATTGCACATTGTCACTAGAGCAGCTGTTTTGCAGGTTCGATAAACACAGCTAATTTAAAGAAATACGGTATTTGCATTTAATGGATGTGAACAAACCAATAACAAGCTAGAGAAAAAGGTAAATCACCAAAATAAAAAAACAGTTGCCTTGATTGTGAGCATAGATTTAGGAGAAGGCTGTTTATTTAAGTCCCGCTGCCAACTCATTTGCATTTTGATTGCCGTATTGTCAGGAATCACAGCACAAATCTCACTAGATATTTTGATAGTCATCATAAATCTGCAAATAAGTCCTTATCTCGAAGACACAGTGGCCAGATGTGTCTTCCTCAGGTCTGTGTCCGTGCAAACTGTTTAAATTCATATGTAAAGTCTCTGTTGTTAGACAAAGGCTCAAGAATAAAAAAAAAATACTTTTTTGTTTTATTATGCCACTTATCACAGCCAAAACTTCACACAGAGTAATATTCAGGAAAACCACTGCCAATGTGTTAAAAACCTTTCCACAATAAAGACATGCCAATAAACACAGAGCAAAACACATTATGCATTCACCAAGTGCGCTGATAAACATCTCAACACCAATGTCAATGAAAACAGGTCTCGGTCTGTTTTTAAAGATATTGGAAATCAGAATTTAGGGAGAATGTATGAACAGTGCTCTGTGTACTAAGCTGTAACAGGCTGAAAAGAATGTTAACAAGTTCAATTTCCATTCAATCAATGCCAGAGCTGTTGGAAATGTTCCATGGCAGGAGAGGGGTAAAATCATCTATATGGTAATTATAAGGATGAATCCCCAGTAACTTTCGCCAGCATGAAAGGTCATTCCTATTAAAGATAGTTTATCAGCGCTCAGCACATATTCCTTTACTCGCCATCCAAAAGCCTACACCATTTTTATTTTTTTGCCTCCATTTTTTAGTAACATGCTGAAGTCTATGCTTAAGCCAAATGAGAAAAATGGGAATTTTGAATGGCGGTAAAGGCTATAATAGCATGAAGATAAATAGTTTTTCTTTCCTCTGCCCCGTCTCAGTCACACACACTTGTCTGTCTGTGTTTTTTTTTTAAGCCAGCTATGCCAGTCTCAAACCTCTAACCCCAACTTTAAAACATATCTCACACTTTTCACCCCTTTCTCTTCTGGCCACTACTTTCTGTCCCTTTGGTTCTCTGTAACCACTGACCCCTTCCACTGTTCCTTGCAAGGCATTATGGGTATTTAAAAACTTGTCTGACATGACATCATTTCATTGTGAGGCTGCCTGAGAAAAGTAAATTACAGAATCAATCATGCAGAAGGTCAAGCAGCGACTTCATTACAAGTATTGCATGAATATCTTTCATTTCTGACTGACCCAATATGTCACAAAAACTGCCTGTCAGGAAAAAGAGAAAAAAATAATAATAAAGAAATAGAGTGAGGAAAAAAAAAATCCACTCTCTTAAATTGATGTACAACTCAAGTCAGTGCTTCGTGGCTTGGAAGGGAGATAAGAGGCAAGTGTAGAAAAACATGCTTTCTGCAACAGCGCCCACATTTTCCATTTGATTCAGGGTAGCTTTTGACCAGCCAAACTTAAGGTATTATATTCCCCGCAGATCGGCACACTATCAGGGCATATCAAATCATGTACACAACAAACTACAAATGGCTTTTTTACCCTCTGTTTTCTCTTGCAAGAGCCACACTGTGTTGCTTTACACTGACATAATCTTTACCACCGTTGAGTCAGTGACATGAAGAGGTGGGTAGAGTAGCCCGCTGTTACTTTAATCTAAATGACTAAATGCTAACTAAACTAGTCATCTGAATTATTATTACTGTCAGTAAGGGTATTAATATATTAAATGAAAATATTACCCTTATTACTTTTTGATTTATTGCACAAGTAGGATAAAATAAGATAGCATAAGACGAACTGTGTGAGCTTGAACTTTTGTTTAAACAAACAGCTTAAAGGGGCTATGTGTAAAATGTTGGAACACATCAGCCAGTAATAAAGTCATAGTAACACTCTGCATTTATCTTGGAAAAACAGATATGTAAAACAAAGCTGGCATTCATTTGCAACAGATGTTTCCAGTTTTGAACATATTCACTTCTGGTTAAATGTAAAAAAGGAAATAACTGAACAAATACATAACTGTATTTTTCATGTAATAAAAGTAGTTGACTAGCGGTGGTTTTAAATCCAATTGTGGAATACCCTGAGCCCATTTCAGGACATGCTTACATGTGTCAAGACAAACCTAGAATGTAGTGAAGGCACCAGGTGTTTTTTTGAAATAGAACCCAAGACCCTCGCTGTGCAGCCAGGAGAAAATCGAAAAGAAATTGTGAATAAAGCAATACTGGCAGCTCTAACTCTAGTACTATTTGGCACTATTGAGACTCAATCACAAATCAGGAGGACACATGCTGGGAGACAAAAATGAGAGTCAGAAGCTTGTTAGGAGAGCAGATTAAATAAATAATGACTTCAGATTCAGGGCTTGCCAAGCACAGTGCAGCTGAACAAAATGTATTTCTCTTTGTTGCAGCTCAGCATCTGTGGCCAATTTACCAGACATATGCCTAACATTATAAGAGAGGAATTAGTGGAACCCTTGGCAATGCAATGACATGGAAGAAGCCTTTGAAAATAGCCCAGGTATATTCATGGGATGGATTTCTCATTCGAGTTGTGATAAAGAAGAACACACTAAATATTCTCCAGCATTAAGCTAGTACACAGTGAGAAAACAAGGACAAGTGTTTGGGAAATATGAGCGTGGAGGCTTGATGAAAAATGTAATTGCAATAGTGCACGGTTTATTTGTTTGCCCCTGCAGCCATAACAAATAACACAGAATGTAATCATGTATATAAGGTTGTCATTCCTTTATCAGTGTGCTGACAAAATGACAAAACACCCCTCTCAGGGCCTCTGTTAATCACTGTCGCTGTGTATGGAGAGCAGCCACAACGGCACTGTTACTTATCTCATTTAGAAGTTGTATTCCCTTTTCAAACCAGAGATATAACCATAGATGAATAGAATTTCCATTGGCATTGTCGCTCGACTTTTGGGGATCAATCCCATTTACAGGGAAAATGAGGGCCACCACAAGCCTTCATGTGCTACAATGTGCGATGGCTGATAACAGTGAGTAGTGAGATACTGACAATAGCAAGACAAGACAGAGCAGAAACCACATTCTGCCCTCACATTTTAATAGAGTCTCTGCACAATCAGACACATGAGCCATGCAAATGGTGTTAAAGAGGAATAATGTTTGAGAATCAAATCTAATCCTCCAGCAAGTCGAGAGAACAGTCAGGAATGTAATTGTGTCAAGGTTCCGTTTCTTCCAGATGTAGAAAGCTTAACTGACCATGAAATGAAAATTCTTTAGGCAAAGCCTTCTGGGGCTCACTTACTGTATGCGGCAGAGATATTTTAAAAGCTGCAATTATTTTACATGCCAGAAGCATAGAAGCATGGAGAAGAGCTGTAAAAGTTTATAGCCCTTTACCATATAGAATGTAAATAAATATATATAATATCACTGTGCTTGGGGGGAATAGAGCTAAAACATGTTTTCTTTCAGTTTACAAAACATAGTTCCTCTTTTTAAAGCAGTCCCATTTGTGGTTCAAAAAATCCTGCATCAATACCATCATCTCTTGGCTCCTGGCTTTGTCCTTTCATTTCTTTGCTCCTAAATGAAGCTTTCTATATTTGTAATAGGTCTATGAGACAACTAGTCAGCCAGTGACATTTCCATTTTTCCTCCTCAATGCTTCTATGATTGTGGCATTTGAAAATGCCTTTCCACACTCAGACAACAGTCTTACAATCTACAGTACCAACATAACAAGAGTGAATACTATTTTTCTTTGTTTGACCATCCGTGACATTCAAAGTGGAATTAGACCAAAAAAGAAGAAAATCTTGCCTTTGCTCTGACAGAGATTTTCAGACAAAGCTTCAAATGATGTGTTTCTGATGCTTTCATGAAGTGTGACACAGGACAGATGCATCAGCAGTTACAGCAGAGACTCCAGGAGAAACATGAATAATAAATAAGTGCATGTAAAACTGTGGTCTTGTGTTTTTTTGTGTGTACCCTTTGGGGAATGGATGCATTTTGTATCATTACACCTGCAATCCTTCCACATCTGCTAACCTTACAGACAAGACCAAGCCCAGTATAGGAGCTTTTTTTATTTTATCCCTCCCAATAAGAAACATAATCTGGTGACATTTACTCAATGTGATCATAGACCTCCTGTGTTATAAACAAGGCCAGATGCTGTGCCAGATGGGCTGACACACAAAAACTGTGAAGGTGAATTTATAGTTCAGTTAAAGGACCGTTTAAGAACTGATGAAAGATCTCCAATGGTTCACACGTCTAAATCTTATATTTACTTTGCAAACATTGTAGTAGGATACAGCAACGATGAGCTACCAACCCCCCTGCTTAAATCTCACTCTCTCCAAAAAAATATACATTTTAATGTATTGTTGCATTTGGTTAAAGTGATTAATCAATTAAAGCATCACTTCTAAAATAAAATGGAATAAATTATGTTTAACAGAATTTATTAATATTTTTATGAAGAACATTCGCATAAGGCGTTTGAAACATTTGAAACAGAAAGTTGAAGAGTGTATAAGCACGAGCAGATTAAAAAGCAGTGGGATTCAACTCCTGTTTCCTCTTACTGGAAAACACTAGTTTGAAACACTGAAAATTCTCATTTTATTATTAAGAAACGTGTGCATGGTGCAGTGCTCACCACAGCTTGGCCATTATTGACAGACATCCTTTCGTGATCCATTGCGTTGCGTGAGATGGTAATAGAGGGCAGATCCAAGCTCTGAGGAGGAAACTGTGGGATCAAGTGACCCCTGTGATGGTTTGGATGCTCTGGCATGATTGGAAATGGAGAGTCAACTTCAGACAAACCCATGCCGGTCTCGGTCTCAGGTGGAGGAGTAATGGGAGGGATCTCAAACTCTTCGTCTCCCAAACTGGGTGTATGAAAAGTCTGCAAAGAAGAGAGGACGTCCATGAGCAAACAAACAAAGCTGAGGTTGGTCTTATCTAAAACACCAGCAGAAAACCTTCAGGGATTAAATCAGACAACTTTGTTTAAGAGGAGTGCTTTAGCCGAGTGGTAATACACTTGTCTGTAAGTGCACTAAGATGTAACATTTCCTAAACCTATTAAAGTCCACTTTGAGTAACAGAAGGCATAAGAGTGCAATAGCGGACGTCAAAAGCAAAAAATATCAAGCGGCAATCATAGCAGAGAGGATACATGATAAAAGCCCTTAATCTTAGGGACGGAAGACGTTGGGTTGAAGTGCAGTGAAAATACACGTCACAGGGAGATGGGTTTAAAGAACATTTTTAAAGATTATTACGCTTGGCCAGAAGTGTTTCTTTTTGTTCCCCTTGCCTGCACCCTTAAATCTGCTCATCAAACTGCGTAATCCTTCTGCTTTTTGAATTAAAGCTTTTGGTCACACTTAATTTGCTTATGTGCCTTCTTCGAGATGGCAATGTTCACCTACTTGGGTCTTGTATTCATCTGCACATTGCATTAGTGTTACGCTGCAAAAACCCACTGTATTTATATGTTGACAATGACCAGAGCACCGTTGTGATAAGGAGCATCTGCAGCTAAATGTAGGCCGAGCAGCAAGATACGTATCCCATGGTGCTAAGACTGACCAGTGCTGTTAAGCTAATGAAAACCTCTTGAAAGTGTGCATGTCTTCTTAACACGGAAATCAGTTTAACTTAAAGTGTTTGGAAGAGTGTTAAGCGCAAAGGTACATGGTTGCATAGTGCTAAAATCAAGTTAAACTAACAGCACTATTAGAAATAGAAATATTGAATTGCATGACTTCCTCGATAAACTGGATTTAAAATAAAAGTCAGCGATGCATCCACTCAGCTTACAAGAGGTGACCCAATCAGTTCTTGTAAAGGTTAATTCTGTCAGAGGAGTTATCTAAATTAAGCATATAGTTAGTATGTAGTTTTTGCTGCAAATACATTATCCAAATGTTTAGTATCCAACCAAACTCAGGAGCACTCCTTGCCTTGGAGCCTGCATTAGCAACCTTTCTGCATCTGCACTGCTGCAAAGTGTCTTGGGACTGTTACAGGTCAAGATACATCAGAGGCGTGGAAAGTTGTGTTTCTTTGATGAGATATGTGTTGATAGTAATGTGCCCGCCCCTCAGAATTATAAAGCAGCAAGTACAGTATGTGGAGAGGTGGGTTTATTGTGTCAATGAAAAAGGGGGTATTCTTTCCTTTTCATATTAGGAAACTTCCAACAACTTTCAAGTTGCATATTACAGTATTGTTCTTATTCCTACGTATATACAACATATAGGTTAGCCCAGGTCTGCTTTTGAGTTTAATCTAGAGTGAAAAACACTCTTCCTGGTCAAGCTCCACCCCCTTTCCATCTCTAGAAGAGGATGGAATAACAGTCGGGGGACAACGAAGGGAATATGTCAACGCGGGCCTTGATTAGAGAGTATTAATGGTCCTTTTGCTTTAGCACACAGACACTTGAAACTAATTCATAGCCTACCCAGGCCAACTGTCTTGACTTGCATTGATAAATTCCAGTGGCATAGGCAGCTAATAGAGTTTTCATTCCCCCCTTTCTTTCTCTCTTCCTGCACCCAACCAATGTTTCACTTTGCAGGGCTTGTTTCACAGGGACAGAATGGCTTCTCTTTTTAGAAGGAGCCAAGGCCATATTTATCACAGCCCTGGCCTCTGGCTTACAGAGCACTGTATAAATCACCTGCAGAAAAACCTTTTACTACCAGTCCTCTGCTCTAATATTATGTCCCAATAATGCCTTATCAGCACCATGCAAATTAAATATAGAGTCATTATAAAGTTAATAAAACAAAACTGCCATCCACCCAGGCAAAAATCACAGTAAAATATTGGGTGAACCCAAGCTCCTTCATCATTAGGATCGTTGTTCACCTTTTCCAGCTGTAGTCATATGTACTCCGACTTTACTAGTTTCCCCTGTAATATAGCAAGCAATAGGGCTCGGTTTGAAAACCACTATTTAAATGTCTTTTTTTCATTGTTAAAGGCTGACCACAACCACAACTGAATTATTTATCAACATCATATTTTGATAGGATAGAAAACTTGTTTTTCCTTAAAACATCCATCATACACACACATCAACAAACTGGATGTAGTAGTGTTGTTAGAAATGTATAACTGATCCCAGGTATCTCTTGTATGATGCACAGGTAGGCCTACTGGTATTAACTCTTATAAGCCTTGTCTATAGTGTGGCTTTGACTGCTTACAGCAGCAACCAACTGACAACAACAGGTCACTATTACAATGTGTCAAACCGTTCTCTGTTGTGTCTCACATAAAACACATCCTGGGACGCAGGTAGCATGTCTGTTTTACTAATGGAAACAATCTGCTGAGACAGCTACAGGGCCTGTACTGCTGCTGTACTGGGGGGTAAATAAGGGCAGAGTTATACAGGTCACTGGATCTTCTTGACTGCTGCATTGTTATAGAACTAAAGAAGAGATTTGAGACAACCGTCAAGGGGGTAAGTTAGTCAAGTTGAGCTCCACTTTGCATGACATTGACCTAAAGGTTTCACATAAGAAAAAGTGGAAAGCTGCATATATAGAAAGGAATTATCAGTAAAAGGAACATAGAGTGGGAAAAGCTTTAAATGCTTCTCTGTGATGGTGCCATAAATTAACATGTACACTGTTAATTGTGACGATGTCTTCAGTGGGACATAACGATTGGGTACATCTGGAGGCTTTGGGCTATGTCAGCTGTGAGAAAAGGCACACTCCCTGGGAAGAGGTGCCACAGTTTAGTGGAGCCCACAGAGTGTCACTGTGTTGCACACAGTCTGGTGTCATTTCACATAAAGCCAGTCTAATTCTGCTCCAGTAGGGGCTTAGGAGGCTCTTATCTGAGATTAGAGATGCACAACCCACTTTTTTGCATCACCAGCCTGATTATCTATTTAAATTGTTCTGAAAGGCTCAGCGCAGCCAAGTGCCACGCCAGATGCAGGCGCGCGATGTGCAGGCATGTACATATGAAGAGATGGGATAGACAGAGGTTTTATATATTCAGCTAAGTAGCCTGATCAGGTATGTGCTGCCTTGAGCTGAGTGATGGGAGGAATTGAAACATTACATTGTACATTAGTATGCTATAGTTTAACTATATTAATTTAAATGGAAATAAGTTCAAGGAGTTATCTAAAAAATTACTGTTTAATACACTACAACAAATCTAATGCTGTTTTAATGGAGCAAGTATGTGTTTTACTCAATGGTAAATTAAACCTGACGATGCATGTACAGTCATTGAAATAAAGCAGATTAAAGGATGTTTATTGATGAATTGAGCCATGTTTGTGCTGTCCTCCCTCTTTTTCAATACCAGGGGCATGAAAATAGCTTTTAAGGCAATTCCTGTCCTTCAATAAACATAGTAATGCAATAAGTAAGACTTGTTAAAGGCAGCCACATGTGATTACTGCAAATAATAGGCCTCAGAATCAATAGAGGCAAGACTGAAGATACAGTTTCAAATATCTAAACAGGCAGAGTGCAGATACTCGAATGACGGCACCCACCATAGCCCCCCTAATCAAGATGATTTCAAATTTGGATCATTTGTAGTCCATTTCTACATATTTATAGTTGATTACACGGCTCTAATTGGATTGAGAAGGTAAAGTGATCCATCTGAGTGGAACACAATCTCAGTCTAAAGTATCATTTTCCCTGAGGGAAGCAGTCAAGCTTTCCCTGCAAGGATGTATGCTTTACCAGGCGCACCAAGGTCATCTTATCTCATCCTCTAAGTGCATAAGGTAAATGATACAGCAGTCATGCAAAAAGGAGCACAACCTTGCTCCCTGTAAGATTGTGACTACTTTTATGAAAACATGTGCAATTACAAACAGTATTTGACACTTATAGTTTGGATGGAAGGTATGTATGAGTAAATATATTAATAATATATATAGAATGAAAAAAATAGAATTTTGTGCATTAATCCTTGCATTATAATGTTATTTTAATGTAGACCCGCTTTACTTTCTCTTCCAAATTGTACAGCTGCCCAGAGAGGACAAATTGAGCACTACTGGAGGAGAAGCACACAATGTTTCTATTTGAGCACACACTCTTGAAGGTTTAGGGTTAATAAAGGGAAATATAGTTTGAAGTGTGGTGCTGCAATCTGCAGTTTCACCACCAGATGTCACCAAAAAGAAAGAAAATGACACACATAACCTTTAACTTATTCAGATGCTTGCTGGTTGATATTTTCATCCCATGTCATACAAAAAGGTGGTGGGTGCTCACATAAAAGTGCATCTTAATAATCTAAAATAATTACTTTGAGTTTCATTTAAAAATAGTGGCCTGGCCAAGTGCCATACATAAATTTAGCTGGCTTGTCAAACTTGGCTGTTCATTATGCAATATTCATATGGCATACTTTCTTATTGCCCTGTTACCTCAGCTCAAACAAAGACACAGCAGAGATTATATAGCATTAGTGTGGAGCCACAAAAATGACTTTATTCTTATGGAGCTCAGGTTGCAACAATAATACTCTAGTCTACTGTTTGATTCAATAAAACCCACTCTTAACACTTCACTGTCGCTCTTTCTAAGCACAATACCATCTGTGCCCCAACACTGGAAACAGTTGTTCCTTTTGATAAAATGCAAATTAGTTTTTTCTTTTCTTTTTATAAAATCAAGGACGCCTCTTTCCTCATCCCAAAATCTTAAACCCATCCCCCTTTACCCCTCACTACCAGTGGGCCCTCACAGCTGGGGGGCTGAACGCTCTCCAAGCAACTTGTGTCTGCGTTGTCCCTCTCCAGTGGGCCTCTGTTGATACATGGGATCCTCCACTCAGCTTAAACATGGGGTGTAATGAAACTTCTTGTATAATACTCTTTGTTAAGGGGCCACGTTATGAGGTCACAGACCCCAAGCGTTCTTGTGTGCCACCCTCTGCCCAGCGGATGTGACATAACAATACCATCTATCCGAGCTACCCGATGAGGCTTTGCTTTTGAGTTTACAAGCCCAATCGAACTCTCCATCTAAACTGGATGAGATTGGTCTGTTAGAACCACAGAGGATGGTGAGTATTTTTGGTGCACTTGTCTCTAATGACAGGGCAGCGGAGTGGGTGGAGGGGGAATAAAACGGGTAAATTTAGCACACTGTACAGCTTTCTACGGCTCAGAGAGGCAGTTTCTATTGCTCCACAGAAACAGAGCGGCTCCTTTCTTTTGTTTAATGTGACAGTACAGTACACAGTGATTCTGGAAACTCCACAGCCTCAGATTGTTGGTGACATTTTGCTTTTTTTTTGTAAGTGTCAGAGAATAAAAGTGGCAGTAAGATTGATGGGAGGGCACATTCTCTTTGGGCTCTTTTATTATGTTCTTGAAAAGAGGAAGAAACAAGTGTTTGTATCTCCAACTTTGGGAGATATCACTTAATCTTATGAAGAACATCAGACCACATGAGTATCGTCTCTCAGAAGTATGAGACAATAAAGCAGAAGGTTGGTTTATTCTTGTGCAAGCTCAGGGCTGTGTCTAAGTCAGCAGCAGCATGATTTCAGGTTTCAGGTATAATAAAATAAACCTAACCCTATGTACCATCCACTTATGAATGTAAATGTCTAATCCAGGTTTATTGTTTATTGATTTTAAATAAACTCTAGCTTCCTATAGTTTGCAGTATTTTTCTTTCTACTGGATGAGAGCAATTTCATATAAACAAAAGAAAAAATGAGGCAACGAGGAGTTGGAGTACAGATACATTCACCTCCAGATTGTTTTTGTGGGGAAAAGATGTGAAGGAAAAGGGATTTCTGTTATGTGAGGATTAACCTTGTTTATAAAGCAATACCTTTAAGTATTTCTTTAAACCTTTCTTTTACCAGGGTTGTGTGGGCGGGCTAACACTGATACTAAAAGGTATGATGCATATCTAAAAACAGTATTGAGGCATATAACCTGACTTATGGCCTCATTAGGATGCATTAACGTCTAAATTAGTAACGGTCTACCTCTTCAACTCTTCAAATAAAGAATGTTATGTGATTGTCGTCTAAGGTTAGGATGTGCAGAAATTCGGAATCACTTTATAAACTTGTCCTGTGCATAGTTCGAGGAAGGAGAAAGGTCATACTTACATCCCCAGAGGCAAGCAGTGCACCATTAGCTTCAGCCATGTTCATGTAGTTGTTGTTGTTCTGGAACTGCAAATAAGAAACAGAAACACCACAATGAGCTCACAAGTGTCCACTTAATAGCCACTATACTTGAAGCCCACCACTTAAAGAACAGGCCTCTGTCACTCGAACACATTCCCCGTTTTCCTGTGAATGTTTACAAACCGTGTTAACCCTTTTCCTACTATTTACCAAAGGACATTCTGACACCTTTATTGCAACACGGAGAGAGGCCCATGCACATTCATACCAAGGTAAAGAGAATCCTGTCTGACTATTCATCTCTTAATGAATAAGGAGAAATAATGGTGCAATAAAGTATATGTTTACATGACAAAGGTAGGATCAAGATGCAGTGGCAGCTTATTAACTTGGGATAACCTATGGGAGTGCCTTGGTACTACAGAGAAATGAAGATGTGGGGGTTGGGTTAATCTGGGAGTATTGCACTTTTTAGTTAACTAGAAGCTAGGTTAATAAATCAATTTTCCCCTCTATAGTTTCCAACATTAAACGTGGTTTGTCCCCTGTGGGTTACCGTAGAAACAAATAGACATAACATGGTTAACTTCGAGGGGGATTGTATTTAAACTATTGTTACTTTAAAATGAGTTAGCAAATCATTTCTTAAAAAGAGCCTCCATTGTTTTTTGCCGTCACAATCAGTTTAAAGCAGTAACTGTGTGAACCTTAACTAGCTGTAGGCTTGTGAGTGACAAATTAGTAAATAAAACACTTGATACGTTATCAAAACCCTGCACTTATGTAAAGAATAACATGTTTCCACAATATTTTTCCGCCCCCTTGAAGCCACATTTATATAGCCTGCTGGCAAAATGACAGCCACTTCCTTTCTTCAGAGACACAAGCATGCTGACAGGTAGGAACAATGGGACATAGAATGAAGAATTATGGGTTAGCAGCTGGGCCCAGGAGCACAATGCACCTCTCTGTGAGTGAGGAGTGCAAACGTGGCTTTGAAAAGGGGAAAGAATCAACCGCTGAGAAAACTCTCCGTATTTGTAACAAAGCATAGTGCTAATCCCTATTATGTGTTTATTACAAAATCACTCTCTTAAAATATTATGACTGACAAAATGCGCGTTAATAGTCATAGCGGAGGAAAAAAGGCTTATTATCTGAACAGTGGAAACTAATTAAGATCAGAGAGAAATGAGAAGTGCATTAATATATTTTTAAGTCATTTGTGTGTTTTGTTCTTCATCTCCTATTCTTCGGTGCGGTTTGTATGTGAATGTAATTACCGTAAGAACTGCTGCTAATCAACTGCAAATGGTATCCATTAATTAGTATATGCCCTGGAGAGAGTGTTGGGAATCAGCAGCAATGTTAACAGTGTTACGCACCAATGAGAAGGAAAGCCACGAGCCCTGCGAGCAGTTGTTAAAGCAGGTGGTTTGTGCTCAGGCCTTCAGTGCTGCTGTACTAGAAACTGGCCCACTAAACTATATTTGACATAACAACAAACACAACGCAAGAGGAGCTTGACACCGAGCATCTGTCTGTATGTTTAGGTAGGCCCAGCTGTGTGTAACTTTCAGACATGACATGGCGGGGTTACATCACACACTTGGCTGGTAATTAACCTTACGTTGTCGGTTATCTCACAGAGTGTTACTCCGTCTCCTTTCTTCTTTTAGATAACAAATTGAAGTCTCGAAGATATCTCACTCAATTCAAGCTCTGGGAACATTGCTCTGATTGTGGGACAAGATAGTAGGTCACACAGCACTGTCTCTATGTCTGTGAGTAAGATTTTGCAGAGCACATGAAATATTGTTCTTTGCAGTGAAAAGTTCTAAGAGAATTCTAAAAAGCACATAGCAATTCATAGATAGATCTCAAATAATTAAAGATACTTCTGAACCAAATTTCCACCCCTTTCAATAGAATGTACCTTGTTTGCTTGTGTGCTTCATTTTCTACCCACCTGGTTTGTTCTGCTCAATGACTTATAAACAGTCAACAAAATTAACACAGACAATAAAGTGAATAATAAATACATTTTGTGTGCATAATAATGAGCTAGTAAAATTCAGAGGGCTATGTGCCTAAAAAGGTATGGATCATTTACAAACCTTGAGCACAGACATTTGAATCAAATGAGTTTAATTTGATTCACAATCAAGTAAAGCCCAAGTGGTGCTTAGTTCTCTGAAATCCCCGGGGCTCATCAGTCATGTTTTATTGTGTTTCTAGAACCCTTTAAGTGTAAAGCTCCTCAGAGAAATGTGACTAACATCCCAGAGAAATGTCCCCAGCCACTGGTATCAATCTTCACCACTAAAAGCTCTCCGATGTGGCACAGTGCGGGCCCAAAGCCTCGGAGGAAATCCCAAGCATGGAGCGGAGATTGTTGTTGTTCCTGCCGATTCATTTTGGTGGAAGGCATTCAGAGCTCATGTTCACAGCAGTGGCAATTGAGTCAATGTCAGAAGAAATTAAGTGTGATTGGAGGGGCCACGCAGCTGATGCTGAGGGAGCCCACAAAAATGGGTCAGCTCAGACAATGAAGGCTCTGTAATTAAAATGATGTGACGAGCTATTACGAGAGCAGCGGAGAGGACAAACAACCATATGTGTGAATGGGAAACAAGATGAACAAGACCAAAGATTATTCACAGATAAATACACTTGGTCTGTTTAAAAAAGACAAAGCCATTAGGTTATGTGTCAAAAGATTTGATGAAAAAAAACCATGGCGGGTTTTTTATTGTGTCTTGTCTGGTAGAAACAGTGTTCAGACTGTGAGTTACAGGGCTTTTATTAACAGAGTGACTTTGCTGTTAAAAGGTGTCTCTGTAATATGAGTCTCGCTCAGAGCCAGACACATGGCAGAGCAAACACTGGGCACTTAGTGTTTTGATTTCTCCTTCTGCACCACCAGCACATTTCTTCAATAAGTATTTAACAGGAGAGAATTAAGAGCTTATGTGGACCCTGATCCTGACGTGAAAAGACTGAACTGTCTCCACCATCGCAGGCAAACGGGAAACTACGCACTCTAAATCCCTGAATAAAGATTTGTATATTTCACGGTAAATAGAAAGTGCTCTCCATGTCGGAACAATAACTCAAGGACAACCTTTAAGGCAAATCAACATCTAACACTAACACTATATATTGCAAATTTCTCTTTTTCAAATACAAGAGGTGGAATTCTTTTGGGTGATTTCTCTTTAAATCCCAAAGCTCAACTATTTGTATGAGAGAATGTCCAGTGGGAAATAAGGTGTTTTACAGCCATTATAGAAAACAAAATTATTTCAACCTCAGGGCGAACACAATATTGCACCAATGTGACCCTGTCTCACCCTCAATATGATGAAGTAACCACACAGATCCTATCAGTAAACATTAACTGGACAACCAAGATCCGGCAAACACACAGAAGAGACTCTGATAGCACAGCTGCTGGTCCTGCATGCATACAAATCCAAAAACATGTACTAGTCAATGACATCTCATCTGAAACTCAAACAGGGCTTTGTTAATCTTCAAACAACACAGAATACCCTGGAAATATACGGAATTGTAGTAGGCTTTGAAATGGTTCTTGGTTAAAAGTCACAATATCGTCTCAGTGTGTCTTTTCCCACTGAAACCAACCAAGCTAATTCAATCAAGAGGCTTGGAAACACATCTACTGCTGACAAGTGATTTTACAGTTCAGCCTGAGCTCAGTAATCATAGCCTAGTATGTGTTCCCTGGAACATAACACTTGTGCTAATATGTTCTCCAGTGGTCCCAATAAAAAGAGCCAAAACGTAGCTGTCTAAGTCAAAACCTCCAATCCTGTAAAGCCTGCTGTAATTTGCTATGCATTATTTTATGCAATTTCCTTTAAAGCATGGCCCAGTGCCAAGTTTAATCCTTTCATTCGGGAGACTGCCCACTACACTTTCTGGACCGATTGTGTTCTCAATGGGAAGTTTATAACATCATCCACGCCATACATTTACAAGGACATTCAGAATCAACACACAGCAGCTGCCTCTGTGGTGATCACAAGGCGGATTCACGTCCAGCAGGCCAATGAGCATGCAGTGCTGGCTGACATATATAGATATATTCCCTTCAGTGTGTGCTGTAGTCAATTTGTAAAGCGACTCCACAACACAGCATGTCCACACAGTTGGCTGGCGAGCTCTGTTCTGATCTGCAGGCTCGATCGATTGGTAATTCACTTTAAAGCTAAAATCATTACAAGCCCGGCCCAGCACTGTCTTCTGCCATTAGGACTGCTACTTCTCAAATGCATAAGGTACTTCAGAGTCTCAGTATGAGTACCTGCCCAGTAGAGCAGATCCTAGGTCTTACAGGCAATGTTGATCATGCTGCCGACACGTTATCTTGGTTTCAACACAACAAAAAGAGTAAATATTAAGTTCTAAAATTAAATAACTTAGAACATTATCAATTCAAAAGCAAAGATGTTGCTAATAGACAAGCATTAATAAAATCTAACAATAACTATCAAAAAGGTCCAAATGTGGAAAATACTGCCTCAGTGGGTTGTCAGAGCAGATCACTGAGAACATAAAGTTCGTCATAAGTCAATTTGTGAACACTCAGTCTGTTCCAGGCTGTAAAAGTGAGTTTATCTATCCCTCTAAAGTTGAACTGAGAAAATAGACGGAAAAACCTTAAAACAGGCTTCACAGCTCAGCTAATACATTTAATATCATTACATGCTTCTCTTATAAAAGGCAGTATTGAAAGAGAAAAATGCTATAACTTAGCAAATTCCTTGTTTAAATGTATTTTCAGGAGCACATAAAATGTACAAGAGTAACACAGAGCGAGAATGGGAACAGAATTTGTGCCAGAACCTTTACACTATAAAATGAGACACGTCGACTCTCGCTCAGACCAAAAGAAAGCATTTTTGCAAGTTTAACTACATCTCATGAATTAGACCACAGTCGCACTGCTTGAAAAACATTGTAAAAACCTTATTATTATAATGCCTTTACAATACTCATCCACTCTTTTACTCATTGACACTAAAATCCACAGAGCTTAACTATAGCGTCTGTAAAGGCTGCCAAAAAAGAAAGCTCTAAGTATTTCTCATAATGGACCCAATGCAGGTCAATATCTTACGCCCTGTTTTATTTTATTTTTTTTTTAGCTGTTGAGTCTGCTCTAAACTCTCAAGAGCAAATCCGAAAAGAAAGCATGAGCTAAATGGGGTGCCATCTCTGATCTCGCGGGGTGCAAAGCCATTGGCCCAGAGCCACAAAGGAGCTTAGGCAATGGAGAGGGCCTCAGAAACATGGTGTAGCTTTCCCACAATGGCTGCTGTTGCATGAAGACAGCTCTTGAGGAAACAATGTGAGAAAGGGCTGGCGTGGCGATTGCATTTTGTATTTATGACCATGCCTCGTCCGAAGGCTGTTTACCTCACGAGCTTTGATGCAACTCCAAGTGTAGATGCTATCAATAGGTAACTAACTATCTAGCTCAAAGTAGTGTGGTCTGCCACATAGCAAGAGGTTACTTTCTTGGTTAGGATCTAAAAACTAAACGTTACATGGATGGAAATGGGCTTGTTGCAATGATGCTTGTGCTACTTTTCTTGGTTCATCTTATGGCAATGACCTATGGGACTTGGTCCAGATAAAGCTCTACTAAAAGCTACTGGGAGAAAAGTCTGCTCTTTCTGCCGGGGCAGAACACATGCATTTGCAATTCCCTGTGAGCCATAACTAGTCAATACGCTCATTATTAGTGGCTTTGTGGAGGTGCACAGCAGAGAGCTTTTAGTGAGGGCGTCAACTCGACCCCATATTCCTTAAATATGTTGCAGAAAGGTTGGTTTTATACAGAAAGACACATGTTTACTACTGCGAACTGTTTGTACATCTGCCATAAGGAGTGTACTAGGATACATAACTCAACTCAAGTCAATTTCAATCAGAATTGACACTTTAACAGTAATACGTGCTGATTTTCTAGTGTTTCTGCTTGTTTGCCGAGTTCTTATCTTGTCTTAATCTATGATGATCATAATGGTTTGGGGTAAAATTTTAATAAAAAAAAAAAAAATCTTAAAGGCGAATGATCACCTCTGTTTTAATGTAACTGCCTTACAACCCAGTGGTTACTAATAGATTTTTAATACTTGGTTACACAGTGCTACCTGCATCTTATCTGTTTTTCTCAGCATATGTCCAGAGTAAGCACAAAGCAACCAGTTGTTCAATCTCTATAAATCTGAAAAACACAAACTGCTGAGCATCGACTCATATATCAGTCTATTATATACTACAGGGCTGACTGTATTAAACAAATAGCTAGGCCTGCAGCTGGAAAAGAGAGGCAATATAGAAAGAGCAGAGGTTATTGTCTAATTTAAATCTTGGCTGCTTTCCCAGAGCTGTACCACATTCCAATTTGTGGCTGTGTTGCTTGGCGCTACTGACAGAGGTCCGGCTGCAAATGCACTCGGGCTCCTCTCCAAAAAAGAGGCTCCAAAGCTGACAATCAACAAGTTGAAAGGAATTAAGAGAATGAACAAATTAGTTGAAATAATGAAAATATACATGTATGGATGTAGTGCTTTGACGCTGTTGTTGCACTCCCACTGTGATGTAATAAAGTATCGACATGTTATCAGTATGAGTTGATGGGATGAAGAAAGCAACTACATTATACTGTTAGAGCTCAGAGATAAAACAGCAGCTGGAAAAAAAAAACCCATCTGTAAACACATACAGTAGTAGTCACTCCGAGTCTGAGAAGCAAGCAATTAGCTATTTCAGGCATTTTCTTGAGTGCGTACTATTGTCTGTTCATCTGCTGGATTGACAGCACAGCGGGACATCATTAGCAAACCTGACGGCCGTGCAGAAGCACACATTGTTTTTCTTGTGACAGGAGCCATCAGGCTAAGTGCTTCACTAATGTTTTTGAACAGTATTTAAACTCAAAATGTCACTTGAACATTTTTCATTTCAAAAGTGGAGTGAGATTAAGATGCCAGCTTTAAATAATTATAAACACTAAGCTTCGTCTTTTGATTCCATATCGTTGCACTGACATTTAAAAAAAAGAGTCGGAACAAAAGGCACATCTTTGAGCCATAATGCAGAAATGATTCCTTTGGTCTGTGTAAAACAGGTTGAGGGATTAAAGATACTTTGAAACCTGTGGGTCTACTTTTTTCAAATGATAGCAAGGTTACACAAGTGAAAACACAGTGAATGTTTTTATGTAAGAGTTATTCTTACAGAATATATTGTCCCAATGACATGTTCCATTATAAAAGTATATCCAGGATAAATAATCCTATTTTGCGCAAAATATATTTTCTTTAAAAATGTAGATGTGAAGAATACAAAATTGGCAATTACAGTGTCTGCGCTCTGGCTTTTTCATCACTGTACAATAGAGAATACCATTCATTTTCCATTAACACATAATTACATACTTTATGTTGTATTTGAACAACCCTTATCCCTCTCCTTATGGCAGTATTGATTTCCTTGTATCACTGCTGCAGATCCCTAAGAGTATGTTTCTCCCAATTTACCCAGTGCCGCAGCTAAAAATGGGGTCAGTGACACTTTCTGTATTAGAGCCTTGACCTCTATTTTAGGAGCATGCTGTGAGTTTCTGCGCTAAAATAAATGAGAGTAGGCCACACTCTGCTGTGCACTCACACCTTCCAGTGCACATGTTTCCCAAACACTCTTCATGCATCTTCATTACGCTCATCTCTGACCCACTTCTCCAAATCTTTGCCAATATATAAATATATAAAGCCCAAGAGGCATTAGCCTGGCATCATTTTGTCACATAAATAGAAGAATTCACCATGACATGTACAATGTAACTGCAATCTTCTTATATGCCTCAACTCTGTGGCACGTTATTAATCTGTGGCCATGGTGAGTGTGTGTTTGGTAACTGTTCACTCTAGGCCTTAAATGTTTAAGTACTACTAGTATTGGTTGAAAAAGAACCTGTAAAATGACTCTGTACCAGAGCTTTGCACATAGCAAATAAAACGCTATAGTAAATTCAAATTTATTTTATTGTCTGACCCTTAGCTAAAATTGAGTGTGCCAATAAACTGTTCTAATATATACTGACAGTTGACCTTTGACCATTTGGATATAAACAATACATTATGCTGCAGCTAAAACTGTGTGAGCATAGTTTCAGTCAGAAACCACTAACAAATGTCCCATGTAAGTCAGCTGCCTCAAATGAGTTAGCATTGAACATAAATGACACTAATCCAACTGATAAATACATAAAGACGGCTGTAATAGTAATTCTGTGATTTCACTGAGCGCAGTTCTGGAAACTCTGACTGCTGCGTGGGAAAAAAAATAAAAATAAAATAAAATAAAACACTGTCAACGTGTCCTCAGCTAATTTACCTGGAGCCAGAGGAGAAGATCCACTGGACACACGGGGAGAGTTAATCTCTTTATTAGTCTTCGCTAAAGAGATCCACCCAATTAGCTTGCCACATTGACTGACACTGCCTGTTTGATTTCTCCCCTCTATGTCCCGCTCTTTTAAATGCACTGGTTATACCATTTACATTAGCGCCAGCTCAAGGCTTTGGCGGAGGATTCTGTACTACAGTAAAATAATCATGATGTCTTTATTTGAATCTGTCGAGTCTGAAATATTCACCAGTGCAATTTGCTGTGACTGATTAGCCAATGGAAGGGTTGCTTGGGGATAGCTCTCCGGAGCTCTGTAATTGAGTGGATTTGACTTGGGAGAGGTTTTTCTGCTGATAACTACACACTCCCTTTTAATGTACTTTGCTTTTTCTGCCTGTGGATGTCAGAATAATGACACCTGCAGAAACAGCTATGGAGGACAGTAAATATTCAGCATCTGTCAGTTTCATTGCTTTATTTTTTATAAAAAATGTCACTATGTTCATTTACTTTCGCAGTTTCTGAAATGTTCTTAGGGGATTAAAAATCTCCAAAAAGGATAATAAACAGAGCAGATTAAGCTCTTTATTAACGCCTCATAAATAGCTCTTCATTAGAATAGTCTATGTGTAATTATGAGATTAATGTTAGCCCTAGTTTTGGCAGCTTCTGGAGCTCATTAGCCACAGCCGCAGCACCACAGCCTCCTTTCACATTAAATCTCATTTATTTTGGATTGAGAAAACGAGAGGCAGTTATTCTTTTCCAAAACACACCAGTAATGCTCTGGGGCATGATTTGTCATTGTTATTCAGTGCTCGCTCACCTACACTTAAAACATGATCCTTCTGGATTTTAATTAAGCACCAAGGTAGCTCCCAGAGGGTTCGGGCTTGGCACAGGGAACCACTTTGATTTATGCACTACTTTTGTTGTTCCTTCTTGAAGCTTGCCTGTTATGATAGACTGTTGTGATGAACGAAAGACTTGCACAGTAATTCTTATTTGTTCATTAGTTCCTGTTGCGAGTGGATTCTTCAGAAAAACAAAAAAAAGTGAAAATGAGCAGCTGTCTAATGGCATGATACCTCCTCACAATTACTCCACAAAATCCAATGCATGCACAAATGTGTTTGTCCTTGTTAAATTTGTTCTCTCTCTAAAGGCTTTGTAGCCCAGTTTTATAATGTTGCTTTAATTGGTATTACTGATTTGGTAAGTGTATATGATGGAGAGCAGCCAGTTTTCTATATAACACCTAAAGTATTGGCTTGAGCACAGTCACAACTACCCGGGTGCACTATATGCACTTGTTTTAAATATTAGGCTACATGCTTTTCAAATAACACATGACAAATACTCCAATGTGATGTAAGACAGACCAGCAGTCCGGCTAGAAATGCAATACAGCTGTTCTGGTGAACTCATGTCTCCGTTGCTTTTCATTAAATTAACCTGTTAATCACTTCTTCTGAGTTTACTGCGGCACATATCCACATTCAAAAATTCAAAGAGTATCTCATGATGTGCGCTGCACCGCAGTGACACGGGCATGGTTTCTGAGGCAGACCTTGTGCGAGTTCGGTTCTCGGAGATGCATATCAGAAGGTAATGGAGTCTGGAAACTACAGGGGTGCAGTGGGATCACTGTGATTAGCTTGTGGAACTGCTGAAGGTCACCACTGCTGAGCTGAGCAGCCACAAGCTTTCATAAAACCATGCAGCGTATCATTATTTTCAAAATGTGTTTCATTATGGACGGTTAACCTTGGCTAACTCTGACCTAACACTTTAATCAGCTGCCTGTACTGCCTTTGAAACAGTTTAATCATTTAGCTTTTCTTCTTATTCATCAGCAGAAGACACAAGTGTAATGTTGCCTTTAAATTGGAGATTCTGTTTTTGAGCTCTGCAGGTATTTGAAAAGTTACACCACAAGTTCCTCTAAACATGAGAATCTAGATCAGTTTCCCTAGAAGGAATGTCACTTCAAAGAATTGTCAGTGGTTGTGCAACCCTGCCAGTGTAGAGGCCTCACAAACCTTGAACTGGTTTCTACTTCTGCCATTCTGCCCTATGCTCTTGAGCCAACCAAAGCACTCACAACCCAATAAACAAAAACATGCTGTGAATAAGGCTCCACTTCAACTTAAAAAAAAAATAGTTGTTAACTCAAATAGTTTCAAAAATAGTTCATTTAACAGAATACTCTTTGACAGTAGAGGCTGCAGTGGCTAGACCCTTATTTGGCGGTTTGGGTGTCTACTCAGGTTGTGTCCACTGTTCCTTTAATTGTGTAACCCGATACAACGTGGACTAAAATATACAGCACATTGCGGTTATGGTTAGTCAAGTCAGGGCTGTTTGTTAGGGTTAAGAGGGAGATTATGAGATGGTTTCATGTATAAAAAATGTTTATCTTGTACTTTAAGACATGTTTGCACAAGCTGCACCAAGGTTAAAAATCTTAAAAGTGAAACAAATTGTGGTGATGAATTAGAGAGTGATCCAGACAAAAAGTACACAGGAGAAAATGTCTGTAAAACCTTTTTACCTTGCTGCAAATTTGAATTTTTTTCTTTTGTTATTTATGACAGATATAACCACTTAATGCTTTTTCGGAGAGAACGATTGACCTGGTATATAAACACATTATTGCAAATCTATTTTTCAATACCTTTCAGTGACGTGACTAAAACATTTTCTCATGCAGGCAGCCTCCTTTAAACTCAGCAGTATGTTCCAACACGCCATCTATTTAACTATTCAAATAAATGTTTTATTTACTCCTTTTTATTTAAGCCCTTTGTCCAACAGGTCTGGGGCCTATTTGCACACCTGCTACTATTGTCGGTGCTTTCAGTGCAACCTGGTTACACACTGCATTGTGGGAATGTGTGATGTAGAAGGGGCAGGTGAAAAAGCCCGGATTAATCACACGGGCGATTGTATATTAGACTACGTTCACCTGCTAATACAACTCTAATGAGAAAGACAACCACATTCAGCTGGATGCATGGACCATGCTGGAACCACTAATGTGTTTAAATGAATCTTTCCTTTTATGAAACACAGCACAGAAAGGATCTATTTTTCCTACTCATTAATAATTATTTTAAATAATTATTAGTATTATTCTAACTACAAAACCAAAATAATAGCTCTAGTGATGTTAGATATTTGCCTTTGCTTCATGAAAAGGGCCTAAAAGAGCTAAATGTTGCGAGTGCATTAAAAGAACAGGACATTAGATCTATATCTTTATTTATTCTTTATTTAACGATGTGTGTGTGTGCGTGTGTGTGTGGCACCCAGTGGAAACCTACACAGACAAGGGGAACCCAGGACCTTCTTGCTGTGAGGCAGGAGTGCTAACCACAGCCACTGTGCCGCCAGGATGAAACACACTCCCTGTAGAAAAGCTTTAAAAATAAATGTGTCTAAACAGCAAGACTAACCACAGTGCTTATTGAATCAACCAACCAGGGGTGACTGACTGTTCTTTGAAAACTGCTTAATTCACAGTAAAAGCAGTTTCTAGGGAACCCCCTCTTTTCATTTCTAAAAAGTTAACAGCAAGGTTAATGTTGTCAAACATGTAGTGGACCAAAAAACAGATTAAATGGTTTATTATGGTTGACTTTGATTCATAGCACATCAGCCTGAGAGGATGAATATAATAAAAGTTGTAAATGGGATTTTTTTCATGACACGTATTTATAGACCTACAATTTTGCAAAACTGCTGCCACTCAAGTGTTTTTTGGTACTAAAGTCAAGTGGTAAGAACCAACCTTGACAAACTCTTCTTAAGAAAAGTGCATAAAAAAATGTCATTCTTTTTTATTTTTTTATTTTTTTTTTAAATAAAGCAGACACTGTATTATGCATTTGTGCAGCATCAATATATTTGAGTATACATTATTAACTCCTGTATTTTCCTTCTAGTGTCAGTAAAAGGTAATGGCATAGAAAATAGTTTTTAAAGCATACCTAAACATACTTGATTGGTTTTGCATTGACAACTAATATGTTTCTGTTCATGAGATCACGACTGAGGGCATATGGTCTTTGTCTGCAATCATGTCGAGACATGTGATGCCCTTTAGCGCCCACAGTCCTGCACTTCAGGGAGGTTTTTAGAGTGCTCGGCCTAAATGAACCTACACTGAGTAATGTATGAAGATATGTAATGACAGGGATTTATGAGCAGCAATGACTAGATTACATAAGGTCTTGCTGATGAGTGCTGATCTGGGTAATGGTCTATGTCTACCATTTCAGAACCTTTGTCATATCCACCTCATAAACAAAGCAGGCAACATGTTTTAGGGAGTTTAGATCAGATTTTATGAGCAAAACAAGAAGTGGGAATGGGGACGTTTTGTGTCTATGTGCATGCATGTTACACGTCAACAGATCGACTCAATGTGAAGAGCTAAGCAAAGAGAGTGGCAGCTGTGATAATGCATTGCTACATGAATCAAAAACCATCAAGCTCAAGGTTTATCACAAGGTTGTTGTCCAAAAGTGATCACTATAAACTCTTTAACAGCTTCTTCCACCGTAAGAACATCTCCTTGTAGAATAGCACCTTGTACAATGTGCAGGATCAGAGAGAGCATGCACATACACTCTGTGTGGACATATAGCATATTTATTTGTATATATATCATATAGAAGTGAGACAGAGCAGTCATTCTAAGAAGCCCCATATACAGTGTCTCCAAGCGGGCGGACTAAAAATAACACTCTGTCTCAGTCTCAGTGGGAAAATTAGGTGTTTAATAAATCTGTTGAACTACATCTCCTGACATGCTACAATTATAGACCAGGCAGAATACATCAGCCATTCACTACTTGGACACTGAAAGATTTGAAACATTTAACATGATCCTGGGAGTCTTAGCTTTCAAACCTTGACATAACAGCACTCACATGTACCGACCATATAGTTTTAATGTTCTTTAATGTTTCATCATGACCTGTGACATCTACTTTCTAATGCAATATGTTGACAACCATAATGTTTTGCATCTGTGTGCCATATAATGTAGCCCAACTCTTACATCACCAAGTATTAAGTCTTAAAGTTAGTCTGTCGTCTCATGTTTGTGAGTTGAGTTATGTTTATTTTGATGAAGTATCATCATTTATTTAATATAAATTCACATTGTTCATTTGTTTTCTCTAAAAAATCCCATAAAAGCAATTGGTGCAAAACACGTTGCTATATAGTCCTTTTTCCAGCTAGAAATCATAATAATGTCTTCACTGCTGGAATTCATTTTGCATATAAACCTCAAGTGTTACCACCAGTGCAGGTGAAGAGTTTATATTAACATCTGGTGGTAATTTCAGTCTCTCCGTGCCTGGAGGTAATGAAGTCCACACTAAATGGATACTGTATCTAAAAGATTATTAAACCTTTAAGAAAGAAAAGACCAGATGGCCATAAATATGAAAATAACACAGCCTTGCTTTCATGAAACCATTAAAGTCAATCATTTTTGACTTTTACTTAAAGCTTTCAACTCTTAAAGCTAGTCTTGTTTGCTCGTCTGAAGAGTTGCCCACAAAAAAGACATATTCATTTAACAATTTTTGCGTAACTGGCAAACCCAAAGTCAGCAATTAGACAAAAGAAAATGTATAAAATATAAACCTATGGATTAATCTAAGGTTTTTTAGCAGTTCTGTTCATTTCTACTGACTACAACCAGGTGTTTCAGACACACGCCATGCCAGTAAAACACAGAGGCGTTATCAAAGATCAAATGAAAACAATACAACGTCAAGTAACAGCCAATTAGTGTCTGGGTTAACTAGATGTGTTTAAGAGGTCTCATGACAGCTGTCACACACCTGGACACTGACACACATCCTCAAATATGTTCATAAAGAACCTTTCTTCTATTCAAACTCGTTTCTGAACATATTTTACAAGTAATAATTAACCGAGTGAAGTTGTGTCATGTTTCTCTTCAGTACCGCTGTTTCTCCTTCATCTCTGTGCCAAAAAATGGGCAGCTTCATTAGTCATGGCTGCAGCACCTAATTAAGTTTGTGCCACTCGTTTGGATTTTTCTGTAAATTTAAAAGAATCTGTGATGTTTCAAAGTGCCCCTGGGCCCACTCGCTCTGTTGTCATTAAAACTCAACATTTCCTGTGCCAGCGCTTTGAGAGGGTATATAGCATTTTTTTAACCAATCTTTTAGTGGACACTTTTTATGATATTCAAATAAGAAGTAAGCTTATTAAAAAAATGCATCCAAATGAGGCCACTTGTTTACCGTGCAAATGCAGTGCAAATAGCAGGAAATGCATGCTTTGTATTCTTTCTCTGTATTTCTTTGTAACATAACTGGTTGAGACACTGGAGAAGCCTCCCTCCCTTCCTTCTCTCCCTACTTTTGCATTATGGCCAATTACTGTTACAGATGGAACATTTCACTTGACCTGGGGAATTTACAAGCAGAAATACATTCATACTTGAACTCTTACACTGATTCAAAGCCAGGCAGTTTAAAATCCTCAAAGGGTGATGAATACATGATGAAATTGGGCACATATGACAAGTTGGCCACATGACAAAGAGCTGATGAAACAGTGAGACAAACCTGGTAACTGTTTTCGAGAAGCATCAGATAGATAGAAGAGCAAACAGAGCTGCAGTGAGGGGCTGAATAATTGGGAAAGGGGGTGGCTGTGTGAGGGTGAGGGTATGGGTGAGGGGTACCATTGTTTAGACTTTAAAAAATAAACAGCAGGCTGTCATTTCTAATGTCACAAGGATGTTCCCTCGTGGTGGCTACACAGAAGTCAAGCTGCTGATAGGAATAGGTGCCCAAAAGTTCAAGTGTTACATCAGTAAACCAAAAATATGAAGGTTTCAACTATTTTCACAGCTATCCTCTCAGTTTATCATTTGAGATTCTGTCAAACTGCCAAACCTCTGTAATATTTTAAAACAGGGTTAAGTGAACTGAAAGACTTGAGGTAAAGTCATTAAAAGGCTAACGCAAGCGCGCGTGTAAACAAACTGCGACATACATAGGTGCGCTACAGAGCAGGTATAACACAGTCATGAGTTCTGTGAGTGCTGCGCGCCACAAAACCCTTACACAGTTGACATTTGTATTTTTAGTGAAGTTTAGACATGTTTAGCAGTCAGATAGTGACTCTGATTGTAGCGCTATAGTTACCTGTTTAAGCTGCTGGTGTAAATGGTGTTTTATTGTATCTCATAGGATCATAAAACCAGACTCTGGTCCAGCAAAGTAGTTACAATGTATCCCACTTTTATCACCTTCTTAATAGTATTTAACATATTTAATAGTCTAAGTTAGTTCCTGCTCGTGGGTCACATCATTATACTTCGTTTATTCGACTCGAACAGGACGCTGCATGTGTGATATCTTCAGAATTAGTTACTGTATGACAGCCAAGTTAACTTTTGTTCGAAAGTATTAATTAAGATCAACTACACTTAGTCTGACAAGTTTTTGAATTACGTTTTCCAACTGCAGTTTTACGCGAGCGCAGACCACGAGCCTAGACACAAACCAGACTCTTACCTTGTTAAAGTTGTAGTAGCCCAGACAGTGGCCGAAATCCATGTTTGGTGGATCTCCTGGAATAGAATTTCCACCGGCAGCGGGATAAAACCTTACATCCATGTTGAGAGTGAGGCGCGCAGCTGAAGCAATAGCTACTCTGCACACTGCTCAGTATGTTTCTGCCGCTGACAATCCAAAGCACGGAGAAACACGGGCAGTGCAACTGACCCGGGCTGTGCCGGAGGAAAGGAGCTACTGCTGCGAGCAAAGCTTCAACTTGTGTTTCTGTATTCCTTTTCCCACACGTGGGTCAAATGCTCCGAGTCCGAGGAAGCCTACATGAAGGTTGGACTGAGCCCAATAAGATGCCCATGCATTTACACACAGCTGCTGCTGTATACAAAGAAGCCACGAGACCGGCGACTGAGCGTGGGTCCTCCTCCTTTTCCTCCCCCTTCAGATGCACGAAGAAGAAAACACACACAGAAAGCGGGAATGAAAGCTTGTAATACGTCCACGCGTGTATCAAGTCACTGCTCTACAACACCCGACTCCGTGGCGCACAACTTTATTTGTCCAACTTACAAAACTACGCTCTAAAGCACAGTTTGAGTATGCAAGCAGATCGATCGAGCCCATGTGCTGGATACATGGTTCAAAGATTCAACAGAATAAGCAAAGTAATAGGCTTCAGATGGTACACTAGCCTATTTGTGATTCTGAATATGATACACACTGAACCCGGTCCCAGTTCAGCCTCAGCCTGTCGTACTGATGAACCAGGCAAAGCGTGTTAACAAGCCAGCCCCTCCCCAAACACATAAAGGCCACGCCCCAAACACAGCAAGACCCTCCCATCCAAAAAACATCGCCTTTAACTCCAAGTGACTCGCTGGTTTATGAGAATTCATTACTTTTATCCAAGCAGCCCATTTTAAAATATGTTTGAGTTGTCATTTACTTGATTTGCCTTTCTTGGTGTATCTTTTTTTATTTTGTTATATCAAGGGAACAATTAAACAGGGAAGGAAACTGCCTTTAGTCACTAGGAAAAGATTTTTTACTAGTTGGTAGTGAAGTCTATTGTGTGGCTTTTGCTAGAAATATAATTACCTTAGGAACTTTACTATGGTGGCCCAGAGAGCTCAACAAAATGCAAAAGCTGGAACACACTTTACAAAAAGAAACAGCTAAAAATAAAAATACATATAGCTGCACCAGAATTAGCCAAACAAAATTATAACAATAACCACACAACATTACATCAGCATTTTTCCTGCACCTCAACATACATCACTAGAAGTTCATAGCTGTAGATCTGCATATTACCATTTTCTATAAATATCTGCATAAACACCTTTTTTTTTTTGTAAAATGTGTTTTGTAATTTGTATTTTGTTGAGCTTTCTGGGCCACCGTACTACACAGCTATTAGCAACATTTGAAGAATTTGCACATTAAAAACTGGTGATGTTGTATCCTTGAGTACCTTATAATTATACTGCTCCTACCGTAAACTAATGGTTATCCAACAAAAGATTATTATGGCATCCATTATTGAGAATTGCTTTGCAACAGAAGTTTAGAGTTGTACTTTAAACATAAATCTGTGCAGTCTATAATGTGAGGGGGCACTGGGAGAGGCACAGGTGAATGGAATGAAGCCCTCATTATTTTTATTTATTACTCCTGTATTTTTCTTCTTTTATGTCACATAAACCGTGTAATTACAGAACACTTACATTCCAATAGCTACTAGACTTTTTTTTAGCTCTCAGATCAATAATATTGCCTTCACATCAAGCAATATAAATTATTATTGTATTTTATTACTAAAACTAAACAAATATGTTCAAAATGAAACTTTTATGCATTTCTTTAAAAAGAAAGCATACCTCGCAGTGCATTTTCAACACGTTCATAATTATGCATGTTTGTGCTCTGTAGATAAGGATGTTTTAAAGCACTTACATGAGCAAGAAGAAAAAAAAAATGTACACGTGGGAAATATGTTGGCAATCCACGCAAGCCTAATCAATGACATACAGTGCTAAACTCCTGTGTGCTGCGCTCATGGAGATAATCCTCCGTTTGCCTAGAGATGGTCAACAATCCCGTATGGTCGCCAAGAGGAGTGCTTTGTAATTATGAACACATTGATGCATATGCAAACCACTTTTCGTCATGTTCTTGTTTGATAGGGCCTTTTGCATGCATAACCAAGCAATGCCTTCACATACTACACAAACTGATACGCCCACCCAATCAAATCACATTCACTCTCGCACATTAAGACCCCCACGCACCTCCCACTCAACACAGATCAGATAAGCAGGCTCCACTACATTCCCAATTCGGCCGAGTTATTGGATGTTTGGTTTTCAATATGACAGAAGAGTAATATGTGTGTGTTTCGCTCGATGTTGTTATTTATTCCTGCCTGTGTGGCAGAGCAGCTAAGAAACAAGAATTAATTTCCTTTATGATGGTCGGGTATCAGTGTCTCCAGATGAATTATGCTTTTCTACCATATGTCATTGCCTCTCAGCCGAGAAAGACTGGAGCCATTTGGTTACGTGAAAACACATTATCGTATGCTGGCTCCTGCTCACATTCAATTAAAGCAGTACTGAGTAATTACACCTAGGTACAAAGGAGTAATAAATGCAAAATAATTAATTAGCCTAATAGTCTTTATTTACTGAAGGATCCTCTTAATAAGTGGGCGATTTTGTCAATTTGTGACACCCTCAGAAGTGACTGCTGTTGGGTTTGCAGGCAATTCTGTAGGAATGTTATAAAAATGTTTGCTATTTCAATTTGTTGTTTTGTCTTTTTTTTATAAAGTCTGTGTTAACATATTATAAAATGTTTTTCACCTATCTATCTATTATTTTATAGTGTCAGATTGTTTTGTTTTTTACATAAGGACTAACAGCCCAGGGCTTGAATCGCAGAGGCTGTATACATTTCCTTATTATTCCTATTTAGTCAAGCATGTCACCTAGTTAATTAACTCGGTGTATAGCCACATTCATAAGGAATAAACAGCTCTTGTTTACCTTGTAAAGGGTATTTATTATTTTCATTATGGCAAGATAAATGAGTGGATTGTGATGACAAAGAGGCCAGCAGAACCAGGGCAGAAGAATAATGTTATTAGGTCATGGCAGCAACATATAGTGCATTATAAAATTCACACCGGTCCAGATTAAAAACACACACAACAGTTTGCAGCTGAAATTGTAAAAGATATAGCTCTGTTTCATTATTGCCCAGGCCCAGATGGGAGTTTGCATGTTCTTTCTGTGCTTCGGTGGGTTTTCTCCGGGTACTCTGGTTAACTACATTAACATTAAAACATGCAGGGCGCCCCCTTGGGGGTAGCTGCCGACAATGAGTTACCCCATGGGATAAAAAAAAAAAAAGAAAAAAGAAAGAAGTAGACATCCATCTATTTTTCAGAGCCTCTCATTGGTGTAACTGCATGTGCTAATAGAGCAGGGAACTTGTCTTTTGGTGAAGAAGTTCATATCAGCTTCATCCTTCTGTGGCTCTCTTGGATAGATTCCTGAAATGAGGATAAATCCATGAGGAGCTTAACATTTTTTTGCTTTAGATTGTTTCCACTATGCCACATATTGAATTGTAATGGCTTTATTACTGAACTGTCTATTTATCTATGACCATAAAATGCACACATAATGTGTACTTCCTTATGACTTTAGAATGCCTAATATACGCTCCCTTTCAGACCTTCCATTAGAAGCCATCTTCTGGAAATCTGGTCAGCCTTGTCTATTTGTAATCACACCTGGTATTTACATGCGTTCTCTAGAGTCCTTGTCAGTTTGGTAAACTTACTTACTTTATTTTATGCATAACTACACTGGCTTCTGATGGTTAAATCAGTGCTTGTGTAACCTTTTACTTCTGCCTTCACCACATTGAGAAAGAGAGAGAGTTTGTTTCATTGCGTTTACACCGGCAGTGAGTGCTTTACTTCCTGTTGTGTGAATATCATTATCAAACAACTGTTTAAAAGTCTTTCTCGCATGTTCATGTACTTAATGAACTGTTGTGCTTCTGTTTGTTGAAGACAGTGTTGTCCAGAGTAAAAAAAAAAATGAAAAAATCATAAAAATATTCAATCAATAAATATGTGCTTAACAATGAAAAAAATGAAAAAAATGCAATAGAACAATGAAAGCACAACCAGTAATTAAAACAGACTTACTAGAACACAATGAACAGCATCAAGGATAGAAAAGTGACTCATTTTGACCAGCTTCTCAGATTTGTATAACTGTACTTTATTATTTCACAACATAAGAATATGTTTAATTATTGGAACGTTATTTAAGACAGGAAGCCTAATTATTTATCAGAATTGATGTAATTATTACTATTTGTCACCATCAATGGAGCAATACATTTATTTGTTATTGGTTGCTTGGAAAGAAGACTAACCATCTTTTTTTCCATCGACCCAAACTCATGTTAGAGAAGTGTAACACTCCTTCCACACAGAGCAGGTACTATCTCGATATCTCACTCTGCAGTGGGTAAATCCCCACCGACCACACACTTGCAAAAAAACTCCTTTCACACTCCGCTGTGTTTGCATTTCACGTCAAGCCCAAGGGTCCCATTGCTTTTATTACACTCCATCAGTAATAAGTTGAGAGATTAGGGCATTAAAGGTAAACTTGCACCATTGTCTGGACATTCATAAACATTTAACATTAAATAAGCCTCAGTGCTAAGTATGCCCTTTTTAGAGACATTTTAATCACACACAAATTTAAATTGTTTACTTGAATTCAATACGACATAATTATGACAGTCAAGATAAAGTCTGGACATACAGCTGGCTATTTTACTGCAAGTCTTGAGCCAATGTGGACCAAATAACGAAACAAGGACTCCATAATGATAAATCTGCAGAAGACCTCATTACATTATTCTCAATTAAAAGCCATCCTCAGCAACATTAGTCATCTCGTGCTCGTGATTCATTCTAATTAGTGCATGGTTTCTGAGCCACAAGCTGCAAGAGGATATTTCTATATCCCATTAAGTGATTCCAAGATATGCCCTTGATTGACATTCCTTTAAACCGGGGAAGTAATTACATTATATGCTTCAGTTTGCTTTTAATAATTTCAGATAGCCTGTGGTTGGAGGGAATTTATGTTGAACCTGCGACATTTAATCTAGTATGGTGAAAAATCCTTAACTGAGGTGGTGTGTTGTTGACGTTGTGGACACTTTTGAATAATGATTCTTGACTTTTTCTGTGATTTGAGTAAATTTAAGTAATAATAGGCGTCCTCACAGACAATTTAAAAAAGTGTTTGTAATGTTAGATAATAAATAAATGCATATTGCAGTTGATTTAGAATTGCTCTTTTTCTGAAGACTTCCTTTCATTTTTTTTCTTAGCTCAAGCATATAGAGACCTGTCTGCATTTGTACCTTCCCCACTGTCACAACATTTTCTTCATGGTGTAAAATAAAAACAAAAACAGTTGACAGCAAGGTCTAGGTAAAAACTGGGACATTGTTGTTTTTGGGGATACATGTTGAGGAAATCAAATGTTATTTTAGGGCAATGTGCAAACAAAAAAAAGTTTTTACAGGTATTGGGAGAGAGAAAAAAACATTGCCTTATCTTATTATAAACAATACAATACAGATACAATATATGTTTTCCCAGCTATAAATGAGTCATCTTTTAATGCATGCTGCAGATAGCCACAAATAATGTCCTAAAATGAGTTGTGTAATGAGTTATTTCCAGTGCATAATGATTATCGTGTTCTTTGCCAAGCTACAGATCTTTTAGTGTCTGCCAGGAGAAGAAGAAGAAGAAGCATCTCTTTGTTTTTTCTTCACATATAAATTACAGTGTTCACGGGGTAATTGTTACCTTACCATACAAAGAAAAGAGAAACTGTCACCTGTCTTGCAGATTATAACCTATACTCAGCACAGTGAGTGTCAAAACACCAGAAAAGGTGGGAGGCGAATAATAAGAAATTACAGAACAGACTTGTTAATACATGCAGCGTGATTCAATATGGCACACTGTCTTCATCATGGAAAAGCTCTGGTGGGATTCTTAACCTACATTCCCCTCATCAGAGGCTGTTTCTTATTTGTCTCACAGGAACACATGTCAGAAACAATGGTTATTTAAAGCTGCATTTTATCTGTGTCTACAAAATGTCTACATGTGGCACCACTAGTTCAAGCTTTTGGGTTGTTACAAGAACAATTTGACTGACACAATGTTCCCCTTTGGGAGGAAATACAAGAATATCTCTTTTAAATGAATTAAAAATAATAAATAAAAAAGAAGCATAGTAATTTTATGTCACTTAAAAATGTTTTCTTTTTGCTTGACTTTGTTAAGACTTTTATTCTGACCTCCATTTTTATTCATTGTGTACTTTGTGTAAGTCTTTTGAAAGCATGAGTCACCAAGGGACAGGGTTTTATCTGGTCTAATCACAGTAACAATGCTCATGCCTCTTCTGCATCAAAGACAGGTTATTCTATTTGATTCAATGTGACTATTCTCTAATGCATGTCACTGGACATATTCTTATGTTCATATCATGGCTTGGGAGGAATCTTCATGAATATTTATGCCCCACTGCTACTGAATGCTCAGCATGAAATGAAACACCGCACTCCTTGGGGCTTGTTTGCCTTGAGACACAAATCTAATCTACATATTGGCCATTGCATACAAAGAGAGGGCCATAGACTTGAACCTGGGGACTACCTCCCTTGCATTTTTACAGACGAGATACATTTGGGTTAAGCTCCAATTCAAGGTGTTTATATGAACAATAAGCAAACTACTTAAGTGTTATAGTTATCATTTTGCCACAGTTTTAAACAGGCATGTCTATTTCTTGACAATAGCAACATGCTCCGAGCAGCAAAATACTGCAAAGAGAACCATAAATGCAGCATTATTTTCCAGCTACATTAAAATAACTGCATTTTCTCTTCCATGGTCCAATAACTGAAGAAAGGATCTTGATTTGTTTTCCCCCATGGCTGCAAATCTCATTTTTATAGCAAAAGATATTATGTGCAAACCAATTCCAAATCCACTTTTCCAGTCCACTTTTCCATTATCACAATAAAATCGTGAGTCATTTTTATGATGGTTGAAATACATTAAAAATGGCTCTGAGAATAGCATTGCCCTCTTGGCCGTTGTCTCTTGAATTAAATGTCAACACAGGTGTAAAACAAAATGTAATCTCATATTGCACTGAATATAAATGTGCCAATTGCTGATATAGAGGAGTCTGTGAGAGTGGCTCTTCTCTTGTGCTCATAAATTAACTTGAAGCTGTCTGCGCTTGAGTGACACATCTTTGATTTGTAGCAAGCAGTTAATTTCAATCCAAATTCGCCATGCTGTAATTTCTCACTACATCTTGCTTCTTCCCAGATTGCCAGGCAGATAAAAAGGAAAATACTATCATCAAATAAATGACACAGCTTGCTACCTTTCAAAGTGAGCCCATTCCACAACCTTATAAACCTTTTCAACACCATTGCTTAAACAAACACAGTCAGTGAGGTAAATATTAATCAAAACGAATTGCTCATTGTAGATCACTGTAATGTGGTGAAGATAATTGTAATTGATTTGCACGGTGTAATTACTCCAAGACAAATGTGGTGTTTTCTGTCAACTCTTACTTTCAGTGGAGCAGCGTATTAAGCTGTGTGAGCGGGCAGTGCGATTACACAGAGGCAGAACAGAACGGAAGCTGGATGGGAGCCATGACCCTTCTACTGTCTCTCTCCAAAACTGTCATTTCCATTAGTGTACATTCACCAGGGCCCTGACACACTCCCAGCCCCCGTCCAACTCAATTCCAGCGGACGGCCACTGGACTGTTGCGGTAAATTCTTCATAAGTGGCTCGAGTGTTGTGAAGCATGACGAAAAGATCAAAACTATACTATTCAGAATGGAGAGTTTTGTAATAGTGACCACCTCTGGAATTTTTTACACTACAGACAGCAATAAGTTTTCAGTGGGCAGCACCCAACAAAAATAGCTAATTCCTCATGAGGCTTAATCTGGCATGTGTGTTCTGTTTGTGAATGGGACAAGATCATTATGCCTTGTTTCCAAATTTATATATTACAGGAAGTTTACGCAGCTCTATCAATTTAATGTTGTTAGAAATCTGTGAATAAACCGCAAACAGTATTATTTTTGTTTCAAAGAGTCTGCTTCAGATACCATTTATATCCCAACTAGAGACGCAACTTCGATGACATCATTATTAACAGCAGAAGCCACTCTTCTGGACCCAGCAGAAAGGGAAATGCTCAAACCAGGCTGCTATTATTTGCAAACTGAATTATTTAGAGCTCAGTCTCGGCCTGTACAATACTCGTAACAGATCGTGGTTCAGTTGTGGGCTTGAGAGGGTTAATGCTGAGACGCTGGGTCTCCTCAGACAACCTCATCCATCCTTTCTTCTTAAGCTCCATCCTCAGACACTAACTTCATGCGACTTGTCTACCTGAACTCTTGCTGAGGATGGATGTTCATTTGCAGGCAGATCAAACAGTAGCTTTTATTTATGTTGCCCAGTTGAAAGGGTTTTAGGCAAAATGGGAATTTAGCCGTTTGCTCAGCTCCATGGATGGCGGTAACCTTAGGTTAAATTTTTTGTCAGGTTTTGTAATGTTTATGCAAGCTCCCTAGATCGCTGAAAACTTGTGGAACAATGTTATTTATGCTTCATTGCACATGCTTTTGTTTCCTGAAAAACCATTGCAGATTTTAAAACAAATGCTGCAGAGCTTGTATCTGAGAAAACAAACGTAACTAGTATACCGTAGACTAACACATAACCTGATTTTTAATGAAGTGTTCTTAAAAGAGAGGGAGTCTGTTCAAGTTTCATCGCTGCTTGTGTTTATGAAGCAAGTAAACTCAATACACTGACTGTGTGACAAGAGATTGACAAAGCATGTGTACAGAATTACTAATCCTTTATAATATATAGAAGAGAAGTCATGTAAATCTTAAATGTGTTTGAGCTCAAGTTGAATTCCAAACTGAGAAGATGAGACAGAAAGGAATAGAGCTGACGAGAAGAGAAGCCAGAATGAACTGCTCTCCCCAGACAATCCATTTACTCCCAAACACACCTTGGGTTATTGAGAACGATAACAATACAGCCTGGCCCTTTTGTATTGCACCGCACAGACACATGTTTCTCCTAGCTTGACATAATTGCCATTCTTCTTCTGTTTTCTATCTGGGCAACATCAATCTCTGTTGCTGCACTGCCAGAACTGTCAGAGGCAGAGAGCAAAGTCAGGCTTCCTGTATCAGTGCTGTGAAGTAGTAGAGCTGAAGTGCACAATGCAGCTGAGGATGAGAGATCATACAAATGGCTCAGTGAAAAGGCTCTGTCCACCTCTTTACTTCATGTGTCAACACAGATTTAGTGTAAAAGTCCAAGTTCAGCACCAAATCCATTTAAGTGTGACAGTAACAAATAGATCCCTGTTGTCTCTGCGATGTCTAAAATCACATAAATAATGACTATAACAGTAAAGGCATGTGCAATGCATCACTGAATGTAGGGCCACATCACAGTTGATGACAAACAGACAATAAATGTGGGATCAAGATGGAAAAACCTGTTGAACTTTGATATATAAGAAAAAGTGTGATCCTGTGCACACTGTGCAGGAATATCTCTCTGTGAACATAGACTAATCACTGTTTCAAAGATTTTTTTTCACAACTTTGGGATGAAAAAGATTGTTTTAGGGGAGAAGCAATATTTCACTGGGTGAAATAGGTGCAGGCAATCTGCCTTTGGAGTGGAGAAGGCAGCAGTGTTTTATAATGGAAGAAATTCAATGTGACATGTCGAGAATGAATTGCTCAGTCAACCAGAAATATCCCTTGTTCTAATGGCTTGGGACATTCAGTGGTGTGTTCTCTCCTCCTCCTTCTGCTTCTACCCCTCCCCCCCAAACCCCCCTGCTCTGCCGCTTTATCTCTCTCTCAGTCTGTATAAACACAACACGCATCTGTAATGAATAAGCTTATAACAGGCCCTGATTAGTGGAATATACAGAAGGTTGAATTGAACAGATGGCATTGCACAAAAAGATTCTGAAGAAATGATTACTTCTTTGGAGCTGCTCATTAGTCATCTTATGAGTTTTGTAACATATATCTCAGATAATAATGGCTGAATAGATAGCAACTGTGGTCACAATGTTTTAGCTTTATCTGTGAAGTCATCTGAAAACAGTGAGGTGTGTGCACTACAAAAATACAATGTATTTCTCATGGGTCAGAGTTATGCTGCGAGATGTGCAGTCCCACTGCAGATACACATTTTTTATTCTTTCCACAGTGAAGATAGAAGGAGTCATGTATCCTTTTGCATTATTGGCTTTTGAGTGTATACACTCAGTGATTGGCACTTTAGATATTCATCCTGTCTGTGGAGCATGTCTTGCCTTACATGAAATACAATTTCTGGAGAAGTGTAATCATGGCTTGGAAGATTGCTTTCTATTATATAGGAGTGAAAATGATAAATTGGTGCATGGAGGGAAAAATGTTTGATATGTCAGTTTCATTGTGAGACTCTTTCGCACAGTTTCATTGTGTTGGTCGTCTGATCCAAGTATTGTTGCAGATGGTGATGATATCTTCTCATCCCCAGGGCCGACGCTGCATATAATGTATTGGAAGGTTGGGTTGACTTAACCTTCAGTGAGTGCACAGCAGGAGACTAATACACTTTTTCATTTTAAAACTCTGGGCTGGTGTCCTTATGACTGGAAACAAACCAAAGTCACAGGCTAAAAATATCAGTGCATTAAAATAGCTTATCTAGTTACTGATAACAAGCTACACAATACATTACATATTAACCATCACTGACACTGTGGCCTTTTAAAGAGCAGCTCTCACTGGGCAATAGAAAACAGACAGCCATTTAATCTGGTAAGAAAATGTTTTTAATACCGGTATTAAACAACAATTTTAGATCAAAACTGGACATTTATATATTGGTTAGGCAGGAATGTGTTGCTATGGAATTGTTTTTGGAGTAAGAAACACACACACACAAAAGAAGTACACCAATGTGCTTCAAACGTCAGTAAATGGCCTTGATGATGTATTCCCTGAATGTTTTAAGCACTGTTTTAAGTCACAGACTTTTTATTTAATATTTGATAGAACTTGTGTTTCCTTCTGTTTTGCTTGAATTGTGTTTGGCATCACACAACTATTACATTTATAGTATGTTAGATTTGTATAAATCTCTATGTGAGCTTGTCCCTGGGGCATACAGCTCAAGGGTTGGTATTTTTCTAATCTTCCTCATGCACCGCAGAGCCCAAAAATCCTTCCTCTGCTTCACTGGGCTGAGAAACATTGTGTAGTTAATACAATGTATCTGTCACAATGAGCAACACTAGCACATGGTTAGTTTTAGTTTTTGTAATCAATTAGCTTTAGGGAACCCTGAATGCATATGTTTTATAATTTAATTGGCTGCAGTGTTGGCAATGCATTTCATGGAACTCTTGTCCAAAACCCACAGCTGTGTTTGCTTTGCACTGAATACATTGTTCAAATCAAATTCATGACCCTGCAGATGCATCATGAAAAATACAGTGAGTTAACATGTGTTGGCCTGAAAAGTGAACACCTGCCTCGTCGCATGTGTTCATCGGGAACCCTCTGTAAATAAATGGGATGTAAGACAAGAGCTGCATCTTGTTTATGGTCCCAGCTGTTAGTTATTAAAAATAAAGAAATATTTTAAAAAAGACACATAACTCCTCAGGGTATGAGGTCCAGCAAAGTACGACTGGGGAATTTGTTATGAGATCATTAGCAGTGGAAACCCCCTTGACTCTTGGAGCTCGAGCCATTCACACTGAGGCATCTCCTCCTGTGCTAAGCTAATACTCTCCCAGCCGTTAACATTAAGCCGCAATACAATGTCCAATGTAGCTGTATAAAAAAAAAAAAAAAGAAAAAAAAAGCAGGGTGGCCTTCCCAGAGCCCTGTTTGGAGTCAGCACACCATTAGTCAAATCTCCTCAGCCATGAAAAAAGAAGTGAGGGGGGCAAATCAAAACAGAATATGCATGCATAAAATTGAACACATTTGTTCCCATGGCAACCATTCAGCATGTCATTCACTTGTCAAGCTGCATCAGGGCCGACGGGGTCCATTGTCTGGGTCCTGGTGAGCATGCTCACTTAGAAACAGGCAGGGCCCCCTCTTGCTCCTTCACGGCGACATCCAGGTCATTCACCACTCTTTTATTCCCTTTTAGCGGTGGTTTTCAGCGCTAATCACACGACAAATGACCACACCACAGCTAAAAAAAAAAGAATAATACAGTCCAGTACTGATGCGTGGCTTTTATGATTCTTATAAAAGAAGTGGGGGTGGTTGGATTAGGGAGAAATTCACAAGTTTGACTCCCAGACCAACACCTCAAAGATTTCTGTGCTTTAGCTTCTAGATTCAGTGGGAGGTGAAGGCGCCAAGACCAACGTCTATGAGCGGCTGTCAACATGAGTTTAACAGCCACAATAGGAGAAGAGGCCATTTGACTTCTGTAATCTTTTCTAACACGGTCCAGAGCTGCTGCTGATTGGCATTGCTCATGCATTTCCCTCTCTGAATGACACGCAACCCGTTTTATAGTCTCCAAGTTAACGCACAGGTCACTGGATGTCACGTATAGCTTTTAAACAAACTTCAAATTCTTCTCACTTGAACTGATTAGGAGATATTTGCTGTCAGATGAACAGCTAATTCATTTTGCTCTTAACAGCTTTTGTTGTGTTGGACATTGCTTCGCCTAAGCCGCTCCCAAAACAAATGCACACTTCCTCTTTTGGTTAATAATTACCCCAGCCTTTAGCGTGTCACAAATGACAAATTGGTGAAGGTCGCAGTGTGACTTCCAACCAGCCTTTTGTTTGTTACCAGGGCAATAATATTGAGATGGTTATTATGGAGATTTAATTATTCAGATATTGAATATATACCTTCACATTAAAGTTAGTCTGTTACAGTGTTTAACTGCATTATTTTGGTAAAGCAGCTACTCTGCAACAACACAGCCGATCCAACCAATCACCCGCCACAGCCCTAATCAATATACATCAGCGGAGATAATATACGGTATTGAGCAGTGTATAAATCTGTTGTCACTGTTTAATTTGGTTTCTTTGGCTGCTGTTAATGTTGAGGAGTGTGCACCCAAATGCAGAGAGAAGTTTGTGGAAATAACCTCCAATGTAATGATACAAATAAAAAACTGCTGTCCCTTATGTTTTACTGGATTTATAATTGTTAGTAGCGTCTCAAGTCTTAGCGTGAGAGAAAATAAGAATTAGAGGGAACTTAAAATAACTTTAAAATGCATCTAAACTAAATAACTTCTCAAAATAATGAAATTGATTTGTGAAAATTAAGTCCTTTTGAAAGCCACGTAAGCCAATATAGGATTAGTCAAGAGGCAAGCAATGAGGTTTTAATCGACCCCAACACCAAGGTATAGATTTTTTTAGATTGTTGCCTTGATTTTGGGATCTACTTACAATGAACCCAGAAGGAAAAGAAGAAAATTGGAGGCAAATGCAAATGAGTTGCTGACTGAGCACAACAATCCCTAGAGTAAATGAAAAAATTGAGACAAAGATGAAAGGAGTAGAGTATTTCCAAAGATCTGAAGGTAAATTATACTGTATCTTAAAGAAGCTGTGTGCCAACCTCTGCTGCTAATTGAACTGCAGTTGTTTTTTCTTTCACTTGTGTTTTCACCTGGAGTTAGGGTGGCCATTTTCATAACACCAAAAAGGAGGACACTTTGTGGCATTTAGTGAGGCATGAACATGATTGTAAATAAAATGGATGTAATCCGCCCATAGCTCCATTATTCACCAATATTGTCATTATGACAAGGCAATAAAAAGACGGTTACACCTGGGCTTTTTGGCTTTTACTCCAGAGTAAAACAATAGTTTTCACATATCATAAATGGAAATATTAATCAAAAATTTACCCCTCAAAAATTCAATTTCTCCTTATATTTCCGCTTTTGGAGCCTTCCCTCTGGTGGATGGCGGTATATCTCTATATTTCGCTGTATTTCACCGTATGGCCCTTACACCGCCCTTACTCGAGGACCGTTTAAGAGGTTCCATGAGAGAGGCTTGGGCAAGAATCATTGCATAGGTCTCACAACTACAAATTACTTGTATTACAATTTTGACTATCATATCGATGGTATCGTGATACATTGATTCTGAATTAGCCTGGTGATGCTTGACTGCATGATAAACTTTATCAAACCTCTGCAGCTGAGATTTTGTTTTGAGATGTTGCTTCTTGAAAAATTTACCTCAGGGAAGACATACTTGCGGCTTGTCAGTTACCTTTATGTTTTTCTGTGCTGGCATGTCAGTCAATGGCTACTTTTCCTTGAGAACTAACTTCCACTTCACAGTGACACAGTGTGGAAAATCCATGAAAAGCGTCTAACTGCTTTTTGCTATAAATTTGTGCTGTTTTGTCCATTCCAGATTAAACAAGGTCTGATGTTTCAGCATGTTATTGTTATGACATGTCATGGCCAACAGGTGGAGGCTTGTTTACATTTTCAACCAATGACATATCAGATATTTATTTGAGCCAATCATTTGTTTGACCATAAATCTTACTGCATTAGACGCTATGCTGCTGCGTCCTAATTAAGATTCTAGAGCGGGATTTTTTAAGACTGATTCAGTGCAACTAAAAAAAGGAGGACAAATTAGAGTCCGGCTTGAGGTTGCGCCAAACGCTGGACAGAGGGCTTAAAATCAAACGTATGGCCACCCTACGTAAAGTTCATACTTAAATGGGTTTTGTCCAGGAGTTTGCATTTAATGGTTTGTTAAGCTAAGACCGGGTAGTTTTGCATATGGTAACTGCAGCACGGTTTATAAGTTGGGTCACTTTCACACATCCAGTGCGTATCTCTAAAAACTAGGTGCACTAAGGCTTTAAGAGATGGCTTAGTCTCTTTGTTTCACATCAAGAAATCTTAAATTAATGCTATTGTTGGATGGTTTTCAAGCTCCAAATTTTAAGGGTAAAAAGTTAAATAATGTTGCTTAGAGTATTTGTCGAACAACACACACTTTGTCTTTACTGCTTCATGCCAATAAACCATCAAAGTATTTTGATGCTATGATCTTAATAATTCAGACTCCATATTTTGATGTAAAAAGCTACATACATAAGTGTTGCGCTGTAAAGAGCTTGCGTTTGTCGTGTATGTAATGTGTCACACTAGAAGCTGTAAAGCATAAAAGGTGCTACAAAATACAATCCACAAAGCTATTAGAAAAATGCTAAATACCAAAAAGTGACAAAGAAGTGTCTCTGCCCCCAGAAATTTTAACTTTAATTCAAAGACAAAACATTGAGCCAATAAAAGCTTTTGGTTTGCATGCTTTCTTTTCCTCTGACATCAAACTGATTGAGGTCCTATAAACCTCTGAGAAAGGCGAGGGAAAAGTTAAAAATTAGGCATAAATTTCTTGTTCTAGTGTAGTTGTTTGAAAATATTATTGTGATGTCACTATGCAAAGTTAAACCTCTTGTTTACCAGTCACTTAAGAGTCAATCTGTTTTTTCACATAGGCCGTTATGATTGAAAGCAGCATTGAGTCCCTGGACAATCGCGTGAAGAGAAGGGGATAAGCCTCGTTTTTTAAAGAGAAGGTGCACTCTGGCCCGTGCTACAGAGCGGAGGCTGTGAGAAACCGGGAGTTAAACAGTACCCAGGTTTGGTGGGAGGTTTCTTCGTCACTTCTTGGCGGGTGTCGGACTGGTGACTCAATAGACATGAGACACGCTCAGCAGTCCCGCTCACAGACAGTGTCGGGCCTAATGAGGCATTAATCGGAGGTGTGGGATGTTGCTCTTCAGAGAAAAGCACAGGGTCATCCTGACAATAGAATATTCACCAGATTTCAATGGGAAAGTGTGAAAAGGGGCTTTTGTTTGTGGCTTTTTCTTTTTGCACAGGGGTGATTAACACTAATATATTGACCCTCCTCCATGTGTGTGAATAAAAAACAAATACAAACTTCAAGCGTGAAGAGATTCTCAAATACAATACAATAATGAATCTTGCATTTGTCATACACATACTGTATGTATTTCTCTCAAAGTACTATAAGATAGAAGGACAGGCTGACCCTGTCCTCAACCCTGCTGCAGCTAATATGATTATAATCAAAATGAACAAGACTGTTTCTTATGTCTGTGAAGGTTCTCAGTCATCCTGGACATCTTGAAAAAAGGTTTAAGTAAAAGCATCTGGACTCAGTTTTCAAGGTTCTTACCAGCTGATCTCAGAATTGATAAAGTCTCTTACAATTACAGACAAAACGTCTTCACCTTGAAAACTGAGATCTTTATTTTCACTTTTTCTTATGTATATTTATTCCATGCACTATATTGCCTTTTGAGCATTTTTTAATCTATAATTTACTTAAACTTGTACTAATACTTAACAAGAGCAATTATCTAATATCTTTTAGTTGAACTTTGTTCAAATTACCATTTAGCAATACACAAGTGGAAGTGGTTGGAAAATAGTGATAATGTATGGGCTAGAGAACGCCAAAATATGTCGATGCCAGCTGTCCAGAATGCCACTTTTCTAGAGGTAGTATAAATTGGGCTCAGGGTCAGTGATCATAAACTGGTCGTATGTTTTTTATCCTGTGATTCATGAAGCCACAGATGGCCGTAAGACCCAGCCATCTGGATGAGGATGTCCACGGCAGAATGAGTGGATCCCAAAGGAAATCCACTACATTACTCTGGTTCTCCAACAAAACATAGGCAATTTATTTTTATAGTATTCAATATGATATGTGATAATATTTCATTCTGTAAAACTAAATAGTGTTAAGCGCATATAGACTTGGTGTGTAATTATATTATTTTACATTTGGTGGAACAATATTTAGCTAATGTTAATATATATATAACAGTTTGCGGCTTACACCTAAAAAGCACAATTTTGACATAATAAAAGTTGCAGTTGTGAATTGCAAGGATACATTGACCAGATCTTTGTTCATTCTATTAACAGTCCAAGCGTCAAATTAACTAAAAAATAATGACCTTTGTGGTATTTGGGTAACACTTTATTTCACTACACTACACAAACTGTTGTAATGTGTAACTACCCTAATCCGAACCCTAACCCCAGCGCTTAATTTGTAAAGCTGGAGGTGGGGGAACACAGAGAGAATGTTTTGGGAAAGTATCCCCCCAGCATCAAGAAGAAAAAAAAAGGTATAGGAACATAAGTTATTATGAAGATTGCAAATTGCATTAAAGCTTTTTATTTCTAAATTATTTTTAACAAATTAACGGGCAGTTTCTACAGGCTTAGTTCTAAATCTCAGTTAAAAATGTTTAAAAACAAGCCACAGAAACCTTTATTGGAATGGGGGAATAAATTCCCCTGTGTTCTCCTTCAAATTATGCACTGCCTAACCCTAACCTAACCACAATATGTGCGTACACATATTTCCATTATGTATGTAGTAGTTACATGTTATTACAGTTTGTTACACAGTGTGTTATATTGTCAAGTTGTAGTGTGAAATAAAATGTGACCGGCAATTGTTACATCCAACTCTGGTGTAATGAGCTTAGATCAAATTAGATCATATCAGAATCAGAATCAGACTCAGAATCAGAATTACTTATATTCATCCTCAAGGGGAAATTCTTTTTGTTATAAGCATGCAAGCAAACCAGTGCAAGACAATAGAAGTTTATTTTTAAAGTAAATATAATTTAGCTTTAAACTATAGACTATGATATCCCTATTTACATATTAACATGATACATATTCACATATTACTTATTCACATGAAGTTTACAAGTTTACAAGTTGACTTAATATTGTACAGCAGGCAGAATATTGCACAATGACTCTACAGAAGATTTACAGTACAGGGTTTAGAAGTTTGATGGAGACTTGCAGGAATGATTTTCTGTGTCTCTCGGTGGAGAATTGTGGCAGGAAGAGTCTATTGCTGAACGAGCTCTTGCAGCGGACCAGTACTTTGTGGAGCGAGTGGAAGGGAAAGTCCAGAATAGTCCTGATTTTGGACAACATCCTCATCTCCAATAGACAGTCAGAGAGTCCAACTCCTTCCCTACAACATGTCCGGCCTTCTTGATGATCTTATCAAGTCTATTAGCGTCACTCACGCGCAGACTGCTGCCCCAGCAGACCGTAGAACATCCTGAGCATAGTCCTGCAGATGTCAAAGGACCTCAGACACCTCAGAAAGTAGGGCTAGGGCCCTTCTTGTAGACAGTGTTCACGTATTTGCCCCAGTCCAGTTTATTGTCCAAATACACACCCACGTATTTGTACTCCTCCACCATGTCCACACTAACCCCCTGAATAGAGATGGGGGTCACAGCGGCTTTAATCCTCCTCAGGTCCACCACTTGTTCTTTGGTCTTCATCACCTTGAGCTGGAGGTGGTTCTTCTTGCTCCAGGTGACAAAGTTGTCCACAGCAGTCCTGTACTTCTCATCACCACCGCTGATGCATCCAACCACTGCAGAGTCGTCAGAGAACTTCTGAAGGTGGCAGGACTCTGTGCAGTAGTTAAAGTCTGTGTTGTAGAGGGTGAAGAGGAAAGGGGAGAGGACGGTCCCCTCCGGCGCCCCGGTGTTGCTGATGGCAGTGTCAGACACACGGCTCTGCAGCCGCACATACTGTGGTCTGCCAGTGAGGTAATTCTCAATCCAAGACACCAGGGGCATCTACCTGCATCACTGCCAGCTTCTCAGCCAGCGGCCCCGGCCTGATGGTGTCACACACACTGGAGAAGTCAAAGAACATGAATCTGACAGTGGTGGTGGGTTTGTCCGGGTGGGCGTAGACTCTGGAGCAGGCTGGTTAGCGTTGCCCTGGTCGCCTTAGCCACAGTGGCCACTTTAGCAGCTGATCCTTTGTGTAAACAATGCGATCAGATGGGCATTCCATTGTAACTTCACAGTTCCAAGTGTAAGATGCAGGAATTCCAAAAAGACTAGAAAATCATCCTGTTCATGTCAACAATTGGTTTGCAAGACGTAGTCCAAATTTGGTGACAAAATAATACGCAATACTATATCAAAAAAGGAAAAAGTTGTGCACACGGGTTGTGCACAGATGGCTGGTGGCAGCAGTTACTGAATGCATCAACACAAAAACAGGCACAAGTATGACTGTAAAGCTGTGTAATAGAACCCAGTGTAAGCACATACTGTACTTTAGTTAAAAGGGTGGTGATAATTTGAACTACATGACACAGACACAGAAAATGCATTTCAATTTAACTGCCGGAAAATATTTATTTATTATCCATCCACATAATCCATCCCCTCGAAGGTGTTCATCAATAAACAAATGTGTCAAAAGCTGTGTCAAACTGCTTCTCAAATTACAATAGACATATTGGATGTAAATGTAAAAGTTTTATGGAGCAAATGAGATGGATTTGAAGAGGTGCCAGCCAGTTACTCTTGATCTCTTGTTAAATGCAAATGAGATGCTCTCAATGAAATCTCAGTAAGTGCACCATGGATCCTCTGAAAATGGAAACAAATGGTGTTGGAGCAGCGTATGGAACGGACACTGTTGTTGATGGCCACTTTTTTCTGAGCGGTTTTAATCACAACTCTGAGTTTTGACATTGTGTGCTCACTGATCAAAGAAACCTATGCTTCAAGACAAGATACTGATAAGTTGATTTTTGATAAGAGATGCAGAGTTAGGTATTATTTACAAATTAATTCATTTAAAACATTTTATTTATCCTGGTGGAACAGTATTTAGCCTCTGTCTTTAGTAATGTTGGCCACATCTCCACAGCTGGACACCACACTCCCTGTGCACCCAAATGCATTGTCAGCAACTCCCAAAATAGGTTCCACACAAGAGAAAGGCCCATAAAGTGGGTATCTCTGACTCGTCCTATTTGCTTCATCAGGTGTAAACTCTCCAAATTGAACTTAAGCTTTGATGCTTTATGCCTTCTCCAGCACTTATAGCCAAAGAAAGCAAACATCACAATTTAAAAAAAGATGACATAAAGGAAGGACATCAGCTCTCAGGACTCTTCATAGCTCAAAAACCAGGCGCCATGGCAACAGAAGGCATAGTTTAATATAATTTTAACAGTAGTTTTTATTACTCGATTGTGCTTACGTGTATCATGATACATGTGACCATATTCATTTCATTCATTGTCAGTCAGTAGTCGGTGTTTATGTGCAATCATCTTCTAATCTTAAATACTATGTTCACTGCGAGCCTTAATATCATTTACAGTTAATAATTAAATAGTGTAGCCTACTTGCTTTACTGTTTGAACTCCATTCTAATGTAGCCTTAAACGTAGAGCCTGGAGTGTACCCCCCATCAGCCCTGCTTGAACAGCCCATAGCTTTGAGACTATGAATACAATTAAACAGTAAGTTTTGTTTAGTTAAGTTTGTTTTTGATAAAAATATACATTATTATTTTCTGTTGAAGTCAACAGTTTTTTTTGCACTTTCAGTTCTGGCCTTGCTTTTAAAAACAAAAAATAAGTAAGTGTAATTTGAGTTAAATTCTGCAGACAAATTCTGTTTAGCTTTGAAGGAACATTACAAAAATGTAGTTACATATACCTGGTATAGTACTAATGCAAAAAAAATAAAAATAAATACAAGTCATTAAGGCTGTACAGTTTGTTTTTGTTTTTCTGATGAAAGTGTGCAGACAAACAAACATATCCCTGCCATATTGTCATGTTTGGTCAGCATATATTACAGTACATCAAAAAAATATATAATTTATTTTCTAATGAACTTACTTGAGTGAATGGTGCTCTTGTGGACTCAATGAAAGATGGTGAGGTTGGATGAAGGAGCTATAAATACTCTGGAGAACAACAGAGCAATTGACCTCAGCAGTGTAGATGTAATACCATGGACTACAGACTCTACTTTCTGAATTATTTTTATTCACACATGATATTTATGTATCTTCATACTTATTGTTGTTGGTTCCTGTTTGAGAAAGTCAGACATACCTCAAGCTTTCATTCTAAAAACACAGCATTGAAGGTAGACTGAAATCTTTAAACTGAGCTTTAAAAAAATAACAATAAGAATGCACTCTAATAAAGGTGAACTTTATGTATCCAACTATAAAAGAGCAACCTATTACTTACTAATCCAGTGCTAAAACAACCCGTTTAAAAGCCATGTGCACTGTTAAACGCAGGCAGTGCTTCTAGGTGACTTTGGACCAGAGACTTATTGACATTTTGATTAACACGATATATAATACTGACACATACAGTATACAAGGACAACAACACCTTGATTTCAATGTAAAAGGTTGTTTGAGTCATTCACATGCTCTGTTAACATGCACAAGACAAGCAGCTGTATTACTGATCTCCGCAATTGTTTGAATATATACAACTATATTATCATATCAAATAGATGGCCTTCTTCACTGTACATCTGATCAAACACCAACCTTTAATATGATTGACTCCAGTTTTAGCTTGATGCTTTTGCGTTACAAATAGAGCTGATTGCACAAAACCCTTCAATATCAAGCATTTCCACCTGCAACAACTGGAGTTAATAACCACCAGTGTCATTAAAGACGTCTAAGGATATTTAAAGTTACCTCTTAGTCATTTAGTTTAGTTCAGCAGCTGAACACTCCTTCACATAATACAGCTTCAATTAGGAATCATGTTATCTAAGTTTGCCCATTGCTTTTACTTCTAACATTCAGGTGACTGCCAGCTGTTTACGCTCTGATAATAACTGGACTGTCTCAACTAGTGACGGGATATTTGTTCCAGTTTAGGACCAAAACTAGAACATGGAAAAAAACAGATGGGAACAGATATGTTTGAGCAACTGTAACAAACTTATCCAACAGTGTCTAATTAGTGATGGTCAGCTCCAGTTAATCTAGATCACTGCCAGCAACATCAAAACATGGTGTTGTCTGTGATTTGTTTCTGGTGGGAACATGTATTGAAATGCCAAAATACAAAAGTGTAAAAGCAATGTGGAGCAAAATAAACCCGAAAAAGTGTGGCACATGGGATTCATTAAAGAATATACTGTACATTAAGTTTTATTATGTTAACTTTTGAAGTAAATCTGTTCACATGAATGTCAGTCCATGCCTTGTACAGAACACTGTTGCTTTTGACTTATAGGTAAATGAGCCCATAAAGATTAATAATTAAACAAGATGATAAAAGACACCCAGGCATAACACAGACTGGAATCCAAGGTAAGATGTACTGATAATAATAAAATGTTGTGCTAAAATGTATTTCAGTGTTGGAACAGATGCACAGACAATTACAATCCATTCTGGTGCATAGTCCACTGTGTAAGGCATTTTAAAATTATGTTTCCATTATGGAAGCAATTTCTTCACACAACGCAGCAATAATGAACTGTATATACAACCCTGTGCTCTCAGAATTGTCATGCTTTTTAGGATGCAGTGAGGGCCAAGGGAAGCCATCGACTTCATTAGCTTTCAAGTTCAGACCTGGTAATTGAAATCCATTAGGATGATCCAAAATGGATCTGATGGTAAACATAAGTGAATTTCTGTGGGGGCTGGAGAAGCAAATGTAAATGTGTGTGTGTGCAATATGAGAGAATAAAAGCAGTGGAGCAGGTAAAAGGGTCGGAGCGAGGGGAAAAAAATAACGAGTAAAAAGAAGAGAGGAGGAACTGCGTGTAGTAATATCCATTAGATTTATTGTGCTGCAATCCCCAGTCCCTCCAGTTCTTGCCTGAGGGCTACTATATTGCATTTCATCACAGTTTCATTTTGTGGCGCAGATGAGAAATGGGAGTTCTGTTGCAGTAATGTAGCATGTATGTGCTAAATCTCATCTCTAATAAAATCAAACACATCACAATTCCAGCACTTCTGCTACAGGTCCATGACAAAATGAAACACCATCTGTTATCGTATCAAGAGCACCTTATTAGAACATAAAAATCAAACGCAGCCAAGGAATGAGAATGAGGATAATGAATACTGGGGATAATGGGATGTGATGGAAGATTGGCTTCAAAGGTAGAAGACATGTCTTTTTAAATCAGAGTGGATACATTTCAAAGTGCAAAGTATACAGCCCATCAAAGACAAACGATCACATTACATAGTGCAATAGTCTCAGACACAAAACGGAATATTAGATACATTTGAGACAGTCCACAGAAATCATATACTGTTCAATTCTTCATTCCTCATTATAAATGCTAATGGACACAAAAGAAAAACACACTAAAAGTAATAAATATTCCTGCAAATTACACTTGCAAATGATATATCCATGCTAATGTGTTGAGTTTGTTGGAGCTGGTGTAAAATCTTAAACAGGTATAATATGCTAATCATAATCAAGCATGCTTTAATATGTTGCTATTACCCTTTCAGTGGTGAAAGTGGAGGTGGTTGTCAATAAAAGATTATTTGAATAACCAACGACAACCGTTTACTTTTGTGTGTGCGTCTTGCCAAAACCATTTTAATCCATGGTACCCTTTAACCAAAAAGCAATCAAAGCTATCAAAGAATGAATGTAAAGTATAGCAACATGTAACATTTATTTTCTGCCAGTTTTGTCAAAAAGCTGGTTGATTCTTGGTTTGGCTTGAATTACTAAATCTCACTTACAGGAAAGCTTCACAGTTAACAGTATAATTTTGGTGCTACTTAAGTGTGTTTGTACGGAGCGAGTGGCAGCAGAAGCAGCAGGAGGGAGTGGTACTGCTCTTGTATCAGTGCATTAGCGTTGACAGTGTGCACTCACTGGCAGTGGCTTCATAAAGCAGCTTGTTAGCCAGAGGAGTGATGGGGTCAGTTGCTTGAGCTTAATATTGTGAGTCTGTATCAGATCGCTGACAACAGGTGGGGGATTAGAATTGTGCTTGCACAACTAATAATACCATATGCCTGGTATATCTGTTACCAAGACAATCAGTGCTAAAGGTGAAAGCTAGCAATGTGATAGCAATCATATCAACTCTACTTTATTGTCTTTGTTTAACTGGAGCAAATCCAGTTCATTGCATTTGATCTAGAGTCAGAATCAGCATGAGGAAACAAAAGAGCAGTGCCACTGACTAGAAAGCAAAAGGCAAAAGTGTCTGGGCTGAAAATCATTTTCTCTGCTCTGCTTTGTCAATTTCAGAGTGCCGTCTCCCGATAGTCATTAAATAAGTTGTGTTGTTGTTTTAATTATCAATAGTAAAGCAATCTGTTCATAATTACAAACATTTGCTTGTGGCAATTACAAACTGTGGCTGGTAGCGGTTTAATTTGCCCGCTCTAATCTTGTCTGTAATTAGAGCACACACAAGCAGAGCAGCCGAGTTGTTCAGCTCCAAGGCAAACAAGACAAGACTGAAATTCCCATTATAACAAAGTGCTGACTGCCTGCAGCACACGCGAACGCTGTAACCCTCCTTCCATGTGAAACACTTTGTTCATTTGAATCTATTTGGATTGCTTTACATCGTGATTGCACTGATGTGGCAGCTTCTTGTTTTAACATTTCTGTCAAAAGTCAAATGGAATTGGATAAATACTAGATAATACTGCGTAGATGCAGCCACAAGGGACAATGTGTTTATCCGTATTCCTGCTAAAAATACACCAATGCAAACTGTAGACTGCACCTCAAGTCAGAAGACACACAGCTCACACAGCATTAGCATATTACTAAATCACATCTCATGGATCAAGATGGATGTTGATAGAGAGTGTCAGATGAGATTCCATTTGTAAATATCTGATGATTGACTTTATAGCTATAAAATATCTATCTTGTTTATGTTTATATTATTGCAACACCCCCCCAATGGAAATCAGAACAAAATGTTGACATCAAGCAACATTGACATGTTAAATGGCATTTTAAGTGCTTGATCTTATCAAAATTTGGAATTCAAACTTGCCAGTACCGAATAAAAAATGCAACTGGAGATGATAAGCTAGGGTGTCTGTCTTGTATCTGCTGGTCATTTCCATTTCTTTTCTCTTATTCTTGTGTTGGTCTTGATTTAATTTTTTTGATATTTTTGGGGGGTGTTTTTGCCTTTTTGATAGTATTCAGTAGGTTGACAGGAAACAAGGCGAGAAAAAGGAGGACACTGGGAAAATTACCCCCCAGAGATTCAAACCAGGTCTCCTGTTTATTAGTGTATTTGCTTGTGCTTTACCAACTGTGCTACAGGCGCCCCTCGTTTGTCTGGAATTGGAAGTTACAAAGGGCTAACGTTATAATATTTACCAGCATTATTGCGTTTGATTGGATACAACATGCAACCAAGTAGATTTATCTGGTCTTTGTTCTGACTCTGTCTCAGATCTCTTGGGAATGTTCTCCTTGGTTTTAGTCAATAGCCTATTTAATCTTAGTTAGTCTTAGATAAAGGATTATGTAGCAGGCACATCAGTCCTGTCAGTCTCCTTCTGTTTTACTTAATTGTCTTTACTGAGAAATGCATAAAAATGGAGAATTCATATATACAAGTCTAGACACATTCCTTCCTTCTGCTTGTCTGTCTTTATCTTCTTTACACTTTAATAACAATAACTCCAGGGAAACACCTCTTTCTGACACCGCACCCCCAGCCCATTCTGACTGAGGTGCTTTCTTCTTCAGATGATAGCTGGTAATTCCCTTCAGAGGCTGCTTGATGGAAGTCTAACAACATTTTATATTGTTGATACACTTCTGACTCGTGCTGCATGCTCTCAATTACAGAAGAAAGATAGCTGGTAACCAGGTTACAAACAGGCTTCACAGTTTAGATGATGCCAAGCACCTTTATAAAGTCAAAATGAAAACACAGAGAGAAAACGGCCTCAGCTACCGAGCCTGTCTTTTACTGAAGAGCTGGTTAATTTTATGGATATTTTGGAATTAGCCTGTTCAAAGTCACTTTTACTTTTTATGTTTGAACAACACCTAAAGCATCATTTATTCAATTTTAAGTAGCTTGTGATTGATTGGAACCAGAAAACAAGAGGAATCTGCTGTAATAAAAAAATAAACTGTACTTTTTATGAGTGTCTTTCTGAATGTTTCTGCAACCTGCTCTGTGGCCTGAATACAAATGCAGACTGTTACATAATGAATGAGTGTTTTACTGTGGGAATCAAGATTAGCAGCTGACCCCTTTTTACATCATCATCTTATTTCAGAACCAGAACCTCTTAGGCAGGCTGTATAATTTTCTTTTTGCAGAGTTTATGTAGTTTGTGTTTGCACAACAATCAATCTGGTGGAAAAGGAATAAAACATGCTCAGCCTTGTGTTTCATCAAAAGAAGAGACGTTTTGATGATTTGTTCAATAATAGCACTCATCATTTTTAATAATTGGATGATGTGGAGAGAGATTAAAATGTCTTTGTATCTTACTAGAGCGGGTCACCAAACAAGCATCGGCTCCCGGTTAGTGCACTTACTGAATAAATCATTGAGCATGGCCCCCACCAACACAAGCCACACCCCTCCCTCTCACCCTCACACATCTGCTACCATCACATGCACCCGTCCATCCTGCAGTTCAATACAATGTGTCACGCCAGCATGGATTAAACTGCACTGGAAGACAAACATCATATAACTTCATTACCCTTTAAAAGAAATGCTAATTATTGCCATCACCCCTCCCCCTTCCCCCTCCCCTACATTGTCTTTATTCCTCTTGATGAAGTTAATCTGGCTGCGTTCATTCAGCCCCCTTTTGTAACCGAAATGACCATGAATGGCCCGAACCATGTGCTCTCTCACTTTCCTCCCCTGAATTAAGCATTAATGCTGCTTGACAGCAATAAATAACGTTTATCACAATGGGGATCTAATAATGATTTGGCTAAGGCCTGAGCTGCTCATCAGAGCTCATCAAACTAACGAATATGGCAGTGTGATTATGCCGGCAGCTGTCTGTGACAACTGTATCTAAATCACTCCTCCAGCGCCAGCGTCTACTTGTCTTTGATCTCCAGAGTGTAGCCGAGTTGTCGTTTTTATATTCATCTCTCTTCCTCTTTCACAAGCTAATTACTGTCCTGATCGCAGATATCATTATGGTATTGTTAGTCACTCCAAACTCTAGTACTTCTGAAGCCTTGCAAAGCTTTGTAGTACATAGGAAATTACAACATGCAACAAAACTTTTATTATGGTCCAATGTACGCAGAATAATAAAGAGAACATTAGTGAAGTTATAAGCGTTCAATTAACATTTTGATTTCAATGTAACATAATGTATATTTTATTAAAAAGAGCATAATTATCCTTATTGGATCAAACAAAAGAAAGAACTAAGACAAGTTTTAAGACAGAAAACCCTTGGGCACCATGGCAAGATGTGGGCATAACTAGGCTAGGCACTGTTGTAAACAGCTTTACCACATGTTTTAAAAAATCAGGGGCCAAAGATAATATTTATTACTGAAGGTGATGACCATTTGAATGGCCTGACTTTCCCTTATTTGCTACAAAAAGCATCACCAAAGCCACATGGCATTGCCTGAAATTATTTAGCAGGAAATTACATTCTGTCAAGCATAGTTATAGAGTGCGGTCTTAAAGAGTCCTCCAATAAGTTTAAACCTCACGACATAAGTCAGTGACCAATTAGAAAATAATTTATTTGTCAGTTCTTTCAAACATTTTGTCAGAACGTTGTTGATGTAAATATGTGTGCATCCATTGAAGTGTACGTGTATATTAAATATAAAGTCTGGCCTGGTACTATTACATACCCTCTTCCCCACTTATAAGTCTTTCACAGACACAGAAAGATGGAAGTCAAATAGAACATCATGATGAGAGCGTTCTTCAGCTGCACTTTTGATCTATCTGTCTCATATGACAGAAAAAAACACACCATTCTCACACAAGTCTCTTTTTGATCTCAAAAGGCATAATAATAAAAGTCTTGGATGTGTGCCTTTAAGATAAGATAACCATCGAGCCCCTGTGAAGATGAAAAATATAAAATATAATTAGAGCCGGGGTGAAAAAAGATAATTAAATTGTAAGCCGGGAATGTTAACAACATAGGCTCCGTTTAATAAGTAAATTCATTAACTATAGTGCTGTATCAGTTTTCCATTTGTAGTTGATTAATAATGAGGAGTCTCCATTTACTAAGAATAAAACATTCATCATAAACACATAAATCAACTAATGATATTTCTTTGGCAAATAGTACAATTGGATCTTATTAAAGGAGCTCTATTCAGAAGGATTCTGCATGTTAATTGAAATGCCTTAGAACCTTTTAAAATGGATTCAAGTTAATCATTTAGCTTGATTTACAATTAGTGTAATCTCTGTCAGCGGGAAATGGAAAGTCCAGCCAAAGAGTGTATCAGTTCCACCCGACGACTGGCTCTGAGTCACCTTTTATGTTTGTGATTGGTTGGGAGGCCACACAAAGCTTTGGCTCATTAATCTTCCATGAAACTGAAAGAAAATTGTGTTTATCGCTAGTAAAATCCCTAAAAATGGCACTGGCCTCTTGGTGATTTCTAACAGCAGCTGAACAATGTAACATGGAGCTCATGGGAACAAGTCTGTCAATGCTTTATTTAAGCATTTGATAACTGTCAGACTAAAATGGACAGATACTATCTCTGTGCCATTTTGTCTGTGAGCAGAATGAAACTCATTGACTGTCACTGAGGAATTCTGTGCGGTTTGTGACCTTAAAATTGAAAGTGTTATTTCAATTCAAAACCATTGTGTTGGGGAAATAGTATAATTGAGTGAATGCTTCAGATAATGTATATTTTATGTCCTGGAATACATTAACAATTAAGGGTTTTGTCTTTAACTACATACTATTGTCTTTAACTACATTTTTTCTAATGTGTACATTCTTAATGATAAGTTGAAAATAACTGTTACTGAGCAGAGGCAAAAAAAACTCTTGGCAGTCATCTTGACTGTTTTGAAAACGGGACTTGGGTTGTTTAAGTGTGATGCAAGGCAGCACTCCAGCGGCATTCGAAAGTGATTGGTCGATAACGGAACGTATCTGAGGAACTGACTGGGTTACGGAGCTTTGTCAAACTAAGTTTCTGTTTATAGAATATACAGAGAGCTCACGTCAGGCTGTGAGCTACAGCATAGGTGCTGCTAAAGGTTTGTAACACAAAGGTGAAGCTATTTTCTTCCTTTTAGAAAGCATTGTGAAGATGGCTGACACGTTTGGTGAAATCCGGTGGCAGAAGTGCAGATTGCAATTACACATATTACACTTATCCTTTTCAGAGCATGTGAACAGCTATGGCACCCTGCAGGGACATGATGGTGTCTATGAAAAAAGCCAGTCTTTGGAAACAGGCCTGATAGTGATTTCACTCAAAAATTTGCATGAGAAATGAATTTAGTTTATGATGTAGGAATTTGACTCAAAAAGAAACATGAGTGTGTTTTTCCTCAGTTTCCGCAGTTCTCTCGTTGTCGTCTCTGGGCAACTGCAGCAACAGAAACAGGAAGTACATCCATTTTTCTTTCTTGGAGCTCTTAATTACCATTTTAAGACAAACTGCAAAAAGTAATACTTTTGTTAAGAGTTTTACTTTATTGAAAACATAGATTTTTTTTTTATAAACTTTATAGATATATATTTTTACATCAAACCCTGCATTATCAGGAGTGTGTTACACCACATAACAGCAAAAACTAACTGACAAATAAAGTGTGGTGCCAATGAAATTAGAAATAATTGAATGAATAATGACTGATTCGAGGATTGTGTCCAACAATATTTTATTTCACAGATGTTGACTTGAAAGTATGCCTTATATAATTAAGTCCACAGTGCATTTGAGCATACAAGACAGAAAATGTATTCAAATCATAAAAGCGGTAGTGAAAATGTTGACCTATTTACAAAATGCTTCAACTTCGGAACAACTTTCATAAAGGGATTGATTTCATTCAGAGTGGCATGTAATGAATTTGATTATAAATAGCCTTTTAAAGGGGTTATTCAAAGCCCACTCCAAAAGAGTAAACATGCAGTGTGACAGACAGCTGTTTTCTCACTACACTTCACTGGACTCTTCAAAGCAGCACTTAAATGAAGAATGATACCAAGAAGCCTGCGGCAAGGAGAGAACATCTATAACTGCATACAAACTAGCCCGTAGCTGTAGGCTGCATCTGATGAGTGCTGCCGGCTTCAGAAGAACACAGTGCACCAAGACACACCCCAATATAATCTCCTCAGCGCAGCGTCCATGGCAACACACCAGTTTGATCTTTTGTACGTTAGCAAGTCAAAAGCGTATGAACTTCAGTGGAAGAACTTTATCTAGGTTTAGAAATGTGTATATGTCTTTGGTGTGAAGATGAGTGTGTGTCCAGCACCTTTAAATGTTGAATTTTGGGTTACAAATAATGGACACAGTCATTGCAATATATATTTTCTATGTGACAGTTTGGGCACAATACACTTACATCAGTATCCTTACAAAATGAAAATGTTTGTTTGATTATTGTAAATGACCTTTAAATTGGCACCATCCTATTATTCATTTTTTTTGCTGTCCTTGTCTCAGATGCCTCTCACCCCTCAGAGCAGCCTAGTTTTTCCACTGCAAAATACTAATACACTAACAAACCGAAGTCTAGCACTTACTGTAAACTTTTAGCTTCTCTTTTTTGCACTGTTTTTTTCATTGGTAGCCATTTTTCCCTTTTTGACAAATTGTTTCAACCAGTGGGAGCAATCAGTTTTTCCGAAGCGAGCATGTGATTGATATTTCTATTAAAATCTATCTATTAAAATCCTTGATATTAAAGCCAAGATGTCGTCTTACGGTGTAGTTTGAAGTTTTTCTTTAAGAAACGGTGGTGGAGAGAGTGAGGGGATCTCCCCTTTATGCCCTGTACATTCTGACATGTTCAATACCAAAAGTATGTACCGTACGTTAAATATGAAGGGACTGTCCCATAAGACTGTTGTTTTTTAAGTAAAAATCTGTTCTAAATTCTGTAAATGTCATGCTGTTAGACAGGAGCTAGCAGGCTAAAAAACTTTTTATAGAGGCCTTGAGCGTATGAAATCTTCCCTCATTTATGATTTGTAAATGAGACATTGTGCTGACGTTTGTCAATCATGTTTAGATCCATGTTACTTCTCTGTGATTAGAATTTATCAACAAATCAGGACATGGCCACAGTCAGCAGATTTATGTCTCCACTAATGCTCTTAATACATAAGCAAACACATAAATGTTTATAAAATGTCCCTCAAAGGATAAATGCTGCTGATCTCTGAACTCATATATTGTTTACACTGTGTATTTTATAACACTCTCATCCTAATGAAGTGCAGTGTAAGTATATGAGGTAATACTCCTCATATATAAAAGAAAACTATAGCAGTGACCTCAATCAGCGGAGTGGATCAAAAACACTTCTCTCTGACGCGTTTGTTTACATATCCTCTTTGATGTTCGGATTACATTACAGACAAATCCCTTTGGAAAAGCATTGTAAATGGTTCCCATAAATGCCTGTTTACTGCTGCATTAATGTTATATAATCCTCTTGCTGCATAGTTTCCATTGTGTAAAATTAGGAAAGTGTTGTTATGCTCTTGTGGCATTCAGATTGAATTTTCTCCCTTTGCCCCACTCTTTGAGAATAGCCTTGTTGTGGTCCAGGCACATCAGTCTTTACAAGCTTCCTGCTATGTGCACTAATATCATCCTTTTTCTTGTCCACATCATTTCTTACACAGCAGGGATTGGTTTCATTTATGTAACATTGAAAGCAGCTGGCAGAGCGCCTGCATGTTGCTAAATGGAACGACAAGAAGCAAGGTGCTTTTTATACAGAGACACCAGAGAGCGCTTGTGGCGAAGAATGAAAGAATAGGAGAGAAAGCAATCAATGGCGCTTTGTGTTGTTCACAACTTTTACCCGACAGCTCTTCCTCTGTAAAGAAAATACATGAATCAACTGTAGAATGCTGTAGTGAGTTAGGTCCGAGACAATCGATCACCAAGGACACATATGTTTTGCTTGATGCCAGAGCTCGCAGCTGTATGAAACTATATATGGCCCGGCATTTATACAAGCCCATCACAATGCTTCAAATTTGCTCTCATTTCAAGTAACAGCTGAACGCCTTCAAACATCCAGGTGCTTTAGGGGCAAACAGAGAATAATTCACTGCACATGGGCAAAATAGGAGCACACACTGTATGTTGGGGAGTGTGGGAAAGTGCCTCAGCACAATTGCACCTGTTGTAAGAAACTACCCCTTTCCAAAATATTGTTGGCTGTTGAACGTTTCAAGCTAAAATACAGAAAATCTACAAACAGCAGTGCACTGAAGTGTGGAAGTGTACATGAAACATATGTTGACTGTCTGAACATGTTTTTCTTGGGTTTATTCATTTAACCCTGTAAATCAGCTAGACGTTGTCATTTAGGGTAAACATGTTGTTTGACTGAGGTCACTGGCTTTTTCTTTCACCACAATGTAAACTTTGGTACGGCCATTATCCTAAAGTAGAAACTGACCCCAAAATTGCTGTGACCCTGGAACCGGTGTAGTGCTGATGAAAAGAGAATCTCTGCAGAATGTTGAAGCAAAAACTGGCATCACAAAGTTATAAAGTTTTTTTGCAAATGTGACACAACTCTTTTGAGAGCAGCTTTTATGCAGAACAAACATGGGTAGCCATAATGTTTACTCAGATTAAAGTACAGTTACTATAAATAAAAATGACTACCGAAGAAGCAGCAATGATTGTACCTCGCTGTTGCCTCCTGGTGCTGGTACCGAGGTTAAACTGTGCAGAAGCCTGTCAATTGTTTGGAAAATACAGGAAACGTACAAAGCTGTGTTTATCCAGGGGCACTGTTGCACCCTTATCCCAAAAAGTGTTTTCCCGGTTCCCATAGAATGTATTTCCTTTTTTTCAGGGGCCGCTGATGCACAATTTTTTTCAAATGAAATTTAGAATTTTCAATATAAAAAAATAAATAAATTCACACAAACATTTTGGGCAAATTTTGGTGAGTTTTTTAATACGTTCAGGGGGTCAAATTTGCGATTGCGCACTTTTTGATGAGTGTGTTTCACAGCAATTACAATTCCCTTGCCAAGCATGGCAGGCTCAGGTCTAACTAGTACAGTTGTTTTCCCTGTCAGAAGTATAAACTTCCCTATAAAAGATAAAGTTGGATTTGAACAGGTTTTATCCAGACTTAAATGAATGGAAGTTGGATTTGAACAGTTTTAGGTTGGATTTGAACAGGTTTTATCCAGATTTGAACAGGTTTACGTTGGATTTAAACACGTTTTATCCAGACTTGAACAGGTTTAAGTTGGATTTGAACATGTTTAAGTTGATAAGATAAGTGTAGTGTATAGGGCTACACATGTACACTCTAAATTTAAATTAAAACCCATTCAAAATCGCTCCAATTGTGACTTGTGAAAATGCTCTAAACTTACATTCAGTAATGTATGCACAAAAATACACATGACTGTGCTTCTCTTCCCACTGTGCTCAGTTTGTCTTCTCTGGGCAGTAACAGAACTTCCACTGGGCTCTATGAAGCTATAGATGTCTTTTTTTAACAGGTGTCTTCTAATTGGTTCAACTAAAATGTCACATTTTACACAATGCACCTTTAAAAGAACTATTACCCACCAGTTTTCCAATTAGACGTATGCTATTTTCCTAATTTTCTGTTTATCTCACAGTACTGCAGGGCCCATATTTCTCCTTTCACAAAGTAAATAAAACAGAGGTTATGTAATCAATCTTTTGGCCATTTGAAATCATAATATTGAACACAACTGTCAGCCGTGCCATTAGCATGATTCATTTGTAGCATTTTACATTTACAATCTCCCTACAAGAGCAACATTGATTCCCTGTGTGAGTGTGTGTGCTTATAGGCCCATTCGTTTAGGTGTGTTCCCGAGTGTTTTCTATACGTTGGTCTGACACAATTTCCTACTTATTATTCCTCGTAATTTGAATCAGAGAAAATGTATTAATTTTGCTGGGGTGACAGAAGTCTACTCAGCGTTAGTAAATAAATCTCTCCTATTATTACCCACAATGCCCTGTCAGGTCCATACATCATCTCAGCACATCATAATTAATTGCGCACTAAACTATTCTGTTCAATTAACCGTAGGGGAATAGATGGCAGGTGGGGGAGGGGCATTAGGAGGGGGCAAAAAGAGTGTAGAGTTTGTTCCAAATGTTTTATAATAAAAACAGATCTAGCTATTATCCAATTATAAATCACAACTTCAGCTGCCCTTTAGAATAATATTTGAGTTAGCTTGATACTTTGGTAAACATTCTCCTCTTGGTATTTCCATATTTTCCCCAAGAAGTTATATTGTATATGGGCTTCAGATTCCACTTGCCCTTCAGTGCTATTCTAATGGGAAATGTGCTTATGCAAGGAGCTCTCACCCCGGGGCCTTCACATTTTCCACCAAGACTCTGTCAGGTCAACGCTCCCATATAAAAAAAAATGTGAAAAATAACATGATGGAGATGGTAATAGTCAAGTGAGTTTGTTGCAAAACACATTTTTATTGTGTGTTCCCTCTGGTGCTTCTGAAGCCAAACATCCTTAAATGCAACCTCTTCAAATGTCAGATAAACTCTGAGTTTGGATGCAACAATGTTCTCCTGTAGAGAAATGTGAAGGTCTGTCATAACCAGGCATATACATTTATTTGAAAAAAAGTAAAACACATTTAGATAAAACTATATTTACTGTTTTGTCAGATGATTTTTTTTTTGGAGGCCGATCAAAATACACTTTTCAATCGATTTGAAATGAATCTAAATTAGACAGCAGTGATTGAAGTTCCTACAGCAAAGAATTACAGCACAGTATGGATTATTTAATAGATCTAGGTATGAAAATGACTGTGTTTATCCATCATATGTACTTTACATAATTGTATATTTTAAGTTTGTCAAATTTATAGCAAGCCTAAACAAAAGTAGGCATTATATTCAGAGAACATGATTACCTCTGAATATTGCCTCTGTTGAAAGTATGGAAAAATGTATTTTGTGTGTTATGGATCAGTGCTGCCTGCCGGGGATGTGACAAATATTTATAAAAGCACTGGCTAGTCAGGCGCAATCAACAATCAGTGGCTTTTGGCAAAAGACATTAATATATACTGTACAGTGTCAGATAAAAGGAAACATTAGGGTTGATCCTGTGGGGAACATAAATTGTTAACGGCCGGTCAATCTCTCACATTCACCTGGTGGATCTAAAACATAAAATTGAAATTCATTGGATGTTAAAAGTTTTGGAAGCCATCCCTGTTTTTATATATCAGGTTGCAGGCGGATACATCATGCCACGTGAATGTAAATAAGTGCATAATGAATGTAAACAGGATTTCATTGAACCATTTAGTCAAGACACACTTAGTCAAGTTCATAGCTTCATATCTGCTTTATAGTTTTGTATTGGTTTGCAGTCTTTTCACTGATACAGATATTATTTTTATTGTATGCCTCAAGTATACATCTGAAGTACACATCTGCTTTTCTATGATTTAAAATATTGTCCTGTATCTGTTATTAAAGCCTCCTCAAAAACACTGTCCTTCAGTACACCTCTCAACTTCCAACTTTAATCATATGTTTAAAAGTAAAAAAGAATGCACTGCACTGTATCATTCCACTGTCATCCCACCTTTTCACTTAGCAGGATAAATACTTATTTCATGTAGAAGTCATTTCTGAAAAAGGATGGAAGTCTCAGAGGAAATTTCATATCTGATGTACCATTTGTCACTGCTGCATGTAACTCAAAATTTATGGTACCTATTACCAGATCAGTAAATCCAATGTTCTGTAGCCGAGAGCTCTTTTGTTGCTTGATTTAGTTTATCTGAAAAATGCATTTCACAATAAAATATGAATATGTCAGTAAAGGCAATTTATATCACAGAAGAATCCAAATAAAAACTACTTACATGGATTTATAACTTTTCTGTGGAGGGAATATAACCGAGTGCAGCCATGGGAGATAGTTAAATTACATGGTTTATATATAATAACTTTGCAGATATTACCACTTCACTACTCAAATGAAGTTTGTGAAACACCATTAGCCTGGGGACATAAACACCATTCCTGCTTCAAAGCAACACCTGTACATAACATTTTACGGCACACAAAACCCGCACGATATATTCTCTCATGACCAAACGGGAAAGCAGCCAATCTAAGAATGTGCTGCATGAATGTCTTTAATTACTTTAAATTCATTTGTTTTCAATGTGATTCAACTACATCAGCGTCTGTTTGTATGTGTGGTCCATACATAGAGGACACTGACATGAGAAGTTTATTTATTTATTTATTTATTTACATTTTTGTGAGGATAAATCCCTTGAGATGAATCATCTCGTTTTCGAGGGGGTCCTCTGTTTGCAAGGGTAACTGCAGACAGCAGTGCCTCTATACAGTATACAGTATACAACATAAAAATAACATTTCAAATCAAATTAACTTACACAAATGTTCACACTTTCACCACATACAACACTACACTCACAAGCTCTCATTACCTCCCTCCTTCAAAATTCAGTTACAAAAATAAGAGTAAATATAATAAACATTATTTTACAAACAATACAAATAATCAAAAGCAAAGACAAACATTTTGCAAATGAGTTAGAAGAGCAATTCTGTATATCTGAAAAGAAGTTATGGATCGGATAGAGACAGGAAGTCTATTCCAATCATTGGGGGCCTTAAATTGAAAAGCAAATTTCCCAAGTTCTTTTTTAACTCTAGGAACTGTAAAAAAAGGATATTCAGTGTGGCGTAAATTATATGAAGAGTTAAAAGGTACAAGATACTGTTTAAGATACATGGGGTAACAAAAATGAATACTTTTAAAAATGAATTGGAGCCAGTGATATTGCCTTCTGGCTGAAAGTTTGAGCCAGGACAGCTGTGCATACATTTCACAGAAGTGGCTTAGTGTTAGTTCAGATGGACACAGTGAAGTGCTTGTACTGGGTAGTGCTCAAAAACGAGTAACAGAAATGATGTGACATTAAGTGTATATATATTCTATGTCACAATGTAGTAATTTTTTTTCTTTACTGTTTTAGAAGGCATGTCAGTTTTTTTTATTGTTATTCCAAACTACCTAAGTATCCCCTTAGACTACCTCTTATATACTGAACTAAACCTTTGACAGTTTATGGCTCAGTCCAACTGTAATTATGCTTAAATTTAGAGCCCAGTCTGGTGCTGTTGTTCTGTTCAAAAGGCAAATTGTCCTGTAAGGGAATGTATTCTTTTTATAAGTGGTGGAATTCTTCATCTTCCAGAGTATGGTTTGTCTTCTTATGTCCAGTGTCACACAGATAATACAGTGACTAGCTCATTAGCTCCGTCAGGACTCAAAAGGCAAAGAGGGCAAGTACATGTCCAGGATGTGATCGATATGTTATCACAGAACCTGATTCCTCCTTACAAATAGATTCTTCCATTTTAAATCCAATAAAGATCTGAGCCTCTGTTCTGCACATTAGTCCTAAAAACCAGCCTCATATCTGACATGAGTGACATTCAATCTGTCTGACGGCTCACATACAAATTCTGTCGACAAGATACCGCACAGAGTCGGCGTCTGCATGCACTGGCAGCGAGCTCGGGGAGAAAAACACCTTATTATTATTTGCGCAGGATGATAGATCACATGTACACTCCCCCTTATCTCTCCAACAGCACTATGTTCCTGTGCATATCACTTACCAATGTCAGATGCAATGGCAATTTACAATGATCACACCATCTTTTGGATTTACATTTGAATCACCCTTCAATTGCATCAGATGAATTTCTGACCATAAAAAAAAAAAAAAATGAAAGCAAATCCAAGGTCGGAATACATTTGAGCTGAACTTGAAAGTTCTCCCTCTCTTAGCCTGCTATGCACTTCAATTTAACGTCTCATTATTCAAAGTGAAAATGAAAATTGGAGCCCCGAGCATTTGTATTTGAACAAAGAGAGTGAAGCAGATTATGAATGTTCAAAGTGTAATTTCTATTACACTTCCATTATTCTTCTATTAATCACAGATTTATTCTTGGTGCGCTTTTCAAGTATAACATGCTCATACAGTATTCATGTGCATACAAGGAGAAAATATATTGGCATGGCTATTTGAAATGTGTAATTTTATGGTGCATTCATACAGCTGAGAACAATAGCTGTTTTAGAAACTAAAATATCTGCTTTAATCCAAACGTATGAAATGGCTGCCTAACCATTTTGGCAAATGTACAGTATGTCATTAATATAGTAACAAAAACCTTCCATTTACAACAGACTTGTTTCTCTCTTTTGTACAATCAGTAATGAAAACGAAAGTGCATGTCTTTGTGTTGTGTGTGCTTTTCTATTGAGAAGCTAATATTCACAGAGAGAGAGAGATGAGATTTAATGCATACTGATTACTCTGGAGACCTACTATTCAGCTCGGGGAAAAGTGTCAATTAAAGAGTTTTAAGCCTCTATAAAGTGCACCTTAACCAGCTGATCAGCAATACACGCCCTACCTTCAGGATTGGAGCTGGAGTTTTGTTTAAATGGAGCAAATTCATCTCTGGAGAGAAAGCTTGTAATCCCCTTTTATATCTCTAAGCAGATGAATAAGTATGCTGTTCATACATGCATTTTTAAACCACACATACAGCAGACTAAAACTGAGGCAACTCTTACAATCACTGTTAAGTAAAAGAAGAAAAAACACATCGGTTTAAATAAAAATTCAAAGTGTGTTTATAGAAAAGCTATCAACAGAAAAGAAATGGCATTCTGTGGATGTATGTGTTTATATTCATTTGGCTTTTTTATGTATGTATTCATAGCCATTCAAGAAAAAGAACGCAAGATTTTCCATTTTTGTGCGATGAGGCTTTGACGTTGAGCTCACGTTGTAAACTTTACATGAATAATAACATTTGGCAGTGCTTCAATACAAGCCCACTACTTCATTGATACAGTTTGGTGTAAACAGTCGTCGTCATTGGCCAAACATTACATTGATTAAGAGCCTTAAGTGACATGTGGGGCTAAACCACGGCCTGTCACAAAAACCTTACCATACAAAGAACTAAGCTGTGGTCCGACAAGTGAAGAGCAACAAACCCCACCGGCTAAGCGTCGGAGTGTTGCACAACAATGTCACAGCAGGACTATTTGCGGTGCCCATTTAGTTCCAGAGCAAATGAAGTGAGCGGAAAAGTAAAGCCATTGGTATCCAGCAGGAAGACGAGACATTCAAGACATTGATTCACCTTGGGTTCAGAACCACAGTATCTAATTATAGCCATGGGAATCGAGTCAAGGCCATGGTATTTCAGGGTTGAAGAAAGACAACATTCGGCTATAACTATGCTCTGCTCTACATGAATCATATTCCCTATGTGGTTTGGCGGCCATTAAAACCGAATGAATGCCCTTTCCCAGCCAGGAGCCATGAGCTAGTGTACCTCCATTGTACTAGAAAGGTTAACATTTTTCCAGTGATCAGCATGGGCTACGTTAAAACCACAGGGTTTGTTAGTTTACGTGAGGTAAAACCAGAAAAGCTCGGTGGCTATCTGACCAGTAATTGATACAAACCTGTTAGGATGCTTACCCCATGTTTTGAAAGGCTGTACTATCAGTGATCAGAGTATTAGACATAGATGGGGCAGCAATATTCTAACCTAGCGACTTGGCACCCCATGAAAGTGTTGCTTATGCATATATCAGTCCTCCATCAAAGAGGAGGGGGTGGGGTGGGGGGATGGGCTCTTTTAAGAGTGAGGGGGTTCTCTGAAGCACACAACCTCATTATTCAGTCTATAGAACACCACATCCACTTCATTGTTCTTCAAATCAGCCCAAACTCGCTGGGCTCATCCAAAGAGCCCCGAATAGAAAAGAGCAGAGAACGATCAGTCCGTAGAGTGTGGCTGCGCTTAATTTTTAGGCACCTCAACATCATTCTCTTCAAAATGTGTCATAAGTGATTTCAATTTACACAAAGCAGTCACAAACATTTGAGAGATGTATTGCAATGTCCCAGAGGCAGCGCTTTTATAGATTTTGTTTTATAAAACTCCAGGAGGTGAATCAATCCTATAGGCAGACTTTTATCACATGAGCAAGTGTTGTGTAGCAGCATGTTGTTTTTGGCAAGAGACCTGCCTCTGAAGTGTGCAGGACAAATAATAGCACCAGGGAAAGTGCCTCCATCGTGCCCCAGCGGCGCCCCATGTAAATATGTCCTAACTATTCTTCTGCAGCCGCATCAATCATGGCCGATATGACAAGGCACCCTTTGTTCCAGGACAAAGCATGTAAACACAGCTGGAGTACGGCAAAAGGAGACCCGCTCCTTCTCATATCGTGTCACTACACCTGCAGGCACCGCACATCAATTCCTCATTTAAGGCTCTGATTATCCTAATGACGCCTATGTCTTTTCCCACTCTAACTATTATCAGTGAAGTCCACTCTCACCTAATTAAAAACACACAGTCAACACTTGGTCAAGCATGAGAAGGGCCCTCCTCCCCCGCCCCCCTACACACACACACACGAGGGGGATCCGTCACTCTGCCGTTCATCATTCAGTTAATTTTGTCATCACTTATTTAACCATGATCCCCCTGGAGTTTTGTCATTTCATCACAAAGTAATGGCTACATATACTTTCTACTGAAGAAATGAGCCTCACTTTAGAAATCAATGCTCACACTAAACCCTGAATCAGAAGCTGGCTTAGGTGGAATATTGTGTTAAAATCACAAGTCAGCTGTCATTCTGTGGCTTTGTATCCTGAGGTTGACAAAGGGGTCACAGCATCCCCTTCCTGAGTGGTGCCCCCCAAGTCAGTAACAAACAAGTATCATAAGTAATTATAAATGATATGGTATTATTTAATCATTCCAATGCAATTACACTGGTTCCCTGTAAAATTAGTTTACACATTAACAGTAGAATGTATGATTCATGTTCTAGATGTTTATAAAGGAGCTCTGTCATAACATGGCTTTGAGAGTTAATAACCTAAATAATATTAAAAAATATTGTATTTGCTTAAGACCTGACATTGTGTAGGACATATGGAATCTATCGGTTAATTAATTATTTGCATTAATAAATAGTAAGGAGGGTGCACGTGGCAGGATGGTTAGCACTCCTGCCTCACAGCAAGAAGGTTGTGAGTTCAAACATTATCCTCCGACTCCGGTCTTTCTGTGAGGAGTCTGCATGTCTTCCATGTGTTACAGTGGGTTCTCTCCAGGTACTCCGGCTTCCTCCCACTGTCCAAAGACATGCATGTATTGGTTAATTGGCAACTCTAAAGTGTCCCTAGTGAATGAATGAGAGAACCCCCCCAAAAAAGAGATAATTTATCTCAAGGGATTATTCCTCACAAAAATGTGAATAAACAGATTTTTATCTTCAGAAATATAATATAGAATTTTGGTTGAGTATTTAGATTCAGCTTAAAGTTCCTATGCCATTATTTTCATAGCTCTGCATAAAAGTGGTTCCCTAATGCACTCAATAAGTGGAGCACAGTCTGTGACTCCAGACAGGCTGCCACTGGTGATGGTTGTTAATAATAAAAGTGCAGTGTAAGTCACTGTTTCTCACAAAATCAGTCTCTACATTTAGTTGCAAAAGTGTGTATTCAGCTAAATAGTCACAGCCAATAGCATGTAAAAAAAACAGTAGAGAACCTGAATGCCCACTAACCAGACAGTAATAGCTTTTAGTCTTTAACTTAGTCAATCACCACAGTCACCGATGGAAAAAACAAAGGTAATGAAAAGTGACACAGGCTAGAGCTATTTGACCCAGTCGACCTAGTAAGGATAATGCTATGTTGCTGATATGGAGAGTATGAGAGTGGAGGAAATTCAATTTTGATTCATCAGAGTAGTTTGGAGTGTTTTGGTCTAATGGAATGAGAGAGTAGTTGCAGACAAAGGTCACCCTGGGCTGGTTTTGAAATGCTGGCTGAATTCCTAGAGCACTCGTCCAGACGATATGATTATATTGTCTTCTTTTCAAGAACCTGATTTGGTACTCTTGTACTGATATATAAATGCACAAACCAAGCTTCAATTTTTTTGTTCCCACTTTATTTAATACAAAAACAAAGTGAAGCCTCAATGACAGGACACATTGCCATTTGTACCATAACCAAGCAATAAGTTCCAGCATTGAAGCAAGATCTCAACCAGCCACGTCCACACAGTGCGAGACAAAAATGGCCTGTGTTCAGCACTGTGTTCACGTTCTCATTCTTTTCCATTTTACTTCAAGGGTTGAGGACTTAGCACTACAAGACCTCATCAAACTCAGCAGCTATGTTTACAAATTCAGCAAGGAGAAAGAAAAGAAATCCAGTCGTCCTCTGAGTATTGGGTACTTTTTTATATATTATATGAGACAAGCCAAGAACAGACTCTGAAAACAGAAAGAAAAAAAGTCTCCCAGTGATGTATACCTGGCCATGCTGTAAATTATTTACTGTACCTTCATCAGGCTCTTTGAAGTCTCCCCTCACACTGTCCCTTCACATGACAGCTGTGAAAACAATACTCCAAGTTTGTTTTCACCGCTCTTCTTTAATGCTCTGCTGGTTTGCCCTTTAATTCCACCTCTGGTGTGAGGCTGCCTCAGCACCCATATGAAATACCACTTGACCTGTGACAACATTGTCAAAAGATCCAATGACATTTTTCAAAGTCAAAGTGTGTAGTCAGAGGCTGGCTCTGGGTTTGTGTTTGCTGAAATGTTTATGTCGTCCATCTCAGAGTTGGGCGACTGTGAGCCTCTGCATCACTGCACACACAAAATTAAAAAAAAACACAATTAAATGAAGAAAGTATAGAAAAAGTGAATCAGCAACACAAATGTTGACATGACAAATGTATGTTTTTCATTCATTCATATATTTCTTTTACCACTTGACTTTCATGGGTGGCTACTGTTGGAATCAGGAAAATGACACCATGGATACTTAGCAGAGTTAAGCAGCTGTGTGCATCTGCAGAAAGGACTATGCATGGTGTGTCTGCAAAAATAAATTGTGATAAGATTTATATTTGATGCAATTTTTTTTAAATCAACTTTTACTGTATATCTTTTATACATCCATTTACTATGAGCAATATATCTGTGAAGGTTCTCAGTCATCCAGGTCATCTTGAACCTAGATAAGATGCCATTGCATTAACCTTTTATTATGGGCAATATAGATTCACCAATTCACCAATACATGTAGGTCTTTGGGTGGTGGATAGAAGAAGAATTTCCAGGAGAGAACACATGGAGTGAGAAAAGCATTCAGACAGCACTCTCCTTTTAAATCATAAAGAGAAATGTCTAAGAACAAAGGCTTTTGTTGGTTTGATACACCAACATCGATACTATTAGTGCTTTAATGACATTGCATATACAGCACATGTAAAGACCCTCCTTTATATTTAATTGTTCTGGTTTATGGAAAAAAGCTCTGTTCTGTCTATAAGGTACTGCACCTATGGAAGTGCATCGCCCCTGTGTGTAAACAGCCTCTTACAAGCCTTGAATCAAATTGTCTGCATACCTGCCCCTTTTATTATAACCATCTCAGGGGTGCTACAGAACCAAATAAAGTACATACACATACACAATTGGCATGGCCACCTGTCCACATTGTAATAAAGTGTAACCATACAACCTCTAATAAAATGATCTCAGAGTTGTTTTATTGCCTGGAGGGAGAAGAAAGCAACCTGGCCTTTTTTTTTAAGAGGGGGCGGCTGTTTCTCAGCTTTTACTATCTGCTCTACTGAAGTCCTACCAACAAAGACAAAAGGAGAATTCTGTGGTTACAAAAGCAATCTCCACCAGTTCATTAGCGATCTGATTAAGCAAACTATTAAGGTAAAGTGGTGCACTTGCTATTGCATGTTAATAGCTTTTTTCTCATCCAATGGCTTGACGTGTTTTAACCAATCTTAAAGCAATGTGATGCTATTTGGTAACATAAGGCTTGTTTTGGGCTTCCAGTGTTATTCAAATAAGTACAACAGGCTGCTTGCACTGATAACATATGGCGCTTCAGTCGAGCACTGCCATATGGACCCATATGGTCATTATTCCAGACATAATGACAACAGAACCAAATTTAGGGTCATTTCTGAGTGGATTTGCTTCTGAAGGAGAGAACGGCTCTGAATTTGGCTCCCTGTCATATAGTCTAGCCAATCTGCTAAGGCTGGCAGGGGAAACAAAGAAGATTGACTCTGTGAGATCAAAGCGACAGAACAATGACAAGCGAGAGTCGCGGAGGGGAGCAGTGGCATACAGTAGGGGCACTTGGCAACGAGAGCTGCTGCAAGAAAGCAAATAAACAACACAAACACTCGTCAAACTGCTTTGCATACACAATCAAGTACAAAATAGTGATAGGGATTGATACCAAAATTCAATCAAAGCCTGGACTCAAATGTCACCAAATAAATACAAGCTTGATTGCCCATCATCTAGAAGTTGGATCCAATTGGGCCCTGGCAGTGTCAAGTGAACAATTTTCTCTCTCAGGCTATGTAATTGTGGGCTGCTCAAATCACCTTTCCACGATTGAGCAGTTCTTGGTGAGATGGAGAAAATAACACAATTTATAACCTGCACTGTAATCACTGCTTTGCATATAGAGGAGCGATAGGCTGTTTAAGACATTTGGTTTCGATGCTGCTTTCAAACCAATCGTGGACAAATGAACGGGCGCTGGGTTTGGACTTGGTGGTCAGAAACTTTGTCAAGTATGACATTTTAAATAAATGTGTGTGTGCTTGTTACGATGAGGCAATGGACGGATAAAAATACACTCATTTACTTTTCTCTCCATCACTCTGGCTCTCCCTCTATTCCGGGATGTTGGCACTGCTTCGGGCACAAAACTCAATTTTTCAGCCATTGAATAGACAGCAATTGCACTAGGTTAACTCAATTGTGTAGATAGTGCAGCCAAGGTCTTGAATAGATTGAGGCCTTGACTTTAATACAACGTCGCTCATGTTGCACTCAAAAACACAATGTTATTCCAAGACACTTAAAAGAGCATTAAAAGAAAAATCTAATTATACTTACTCAAATAAACAGGACAAATACATTAACTGTTAGGCCTTTTGGGAAATGGGACAATGATGGCGTTTCTATTATATTATAAACTGAGACAGGATTTCCTAATCAGAATGAATTTGTTGAATTTTATTGGGTTACAACATTAACATCTAAATAACCCACATAGACTATGTAGATGTATCAAAAACAATACTGACTTTGTAAATATATCAAACAGGAAAGCAAAATATAAATTATTTATTGTTTAACGTTATCTATATTTTATGGATTTCTTTTGCTACACACTTTTTTAACAATTCCCTTTTTAAATTTTTTAGTAAACGGTCAACATGAAAAGTTATTTTGGACACACGCAGCTTTATCCTTAAATACAATAAGTATACAACTTCCATCTCTTTGTGGCGTCTGGTCTTTTATCAAAATGCTAGGCTTTCACACTAATAAACTCAGCTGATGAAAACACTGTAGTATGTCTACCAGGCCTGTAGGGGCGCTGTGATTGCCAACACTGTTACATTTCTTGTGTTCTACTGACTGTGAACAAAGCCAAAATAAGTACAAACAGGTTTCAGGGTCCTGGCTGCACCAACAAAATGGGACACTGACAGAAAGGTGTCAAAAGGTTATCTGTAACAACTTGCAAAAGAAGAAAATTACATATTCAACTCTATACATCGCTGTAAATGATAACTCAGCTTGCTTTAGAGAAAAAAGGCTAAATCTGTGACAGTGAAAAATAATAAAGGGCCGAAAATATAAGATGACAGGCCATAACTTGAACATTGGCTTTTGCAGTTGGAGCTTGTTACTCTCTCAAAGCGTGGGCTGCATGGGAAGCACTGGCAACATATCAAACTTAATTACCTTTCAGGTTCTCTCATCAAGTCACAGGTTCAATGAAGACAGATTGGAGCTGTTCTGCAGAAGCATGAAAGCCACAAACAACACATGGTTATTTCTGAAATCTTACCAGGCTTTTGAATTACTCCCTTACTGCTATCATGGACCCTTAACTAGAAAATGTGCCTTATTGAATAGCTTCAGTGAGCCCCATACCTCATCTCAATATACAGATGAGACCTCTAAGTGTTAGGGTAAAGTAGTACTACAAGGGTCCAATTTGGATTACATCTGAGAAATAACAGCGTGTTTACCATGTACGTCCAGGGTAATCTTTCAGTTTTATGTTGTAACTGCCAGTTGCTTTCCTGTTTTATTGGGTATTACTTTTGTTTTATGGAGCAATTTTCACATCCTGCCCTTGATGATAGTGGCCTCGCTCTCTTAACACAAGCCGAGCAGACCTGCTGATGAACACACAGCACAAAAGGGTGATTATGGAGTGCTAAACTAATGATTGTCAATGAGAAGCTGTTTCTGCCACAGAGCAAATTCATTTCTCTGTCGCTAGGAGTTAATGGTTCCTTTTAAGGAGATGAAATCTGGTCACTAGGGATAGCCATCCTGAAAGGCTGCAGGTAGTGTTTTCCATTTGTCCCAAGTCCATTCTGCAATAGTGGAAATGCCAGTGAGCACATTGTAGACCCACGTGGGTGAAAGTATTTTTACTGATATCAAACTCAGCCTCAATACCTTTTTATTGAATCTGTCATGTAGTGGTAGACTGAGGGGACTGTTAAACCTGTCACTTGTGAGGATCATTACAGGATATGTGCACATGGTACTGCTGAATGTTGTTCCTGGTGACACAGAACAACCTCTATGAAGCACCCATTGCTGGAACAGTTCAGAATCTTCTGTGTGACGTCTTTAATTTTTAATGAATGTGAGTTCGGATCATGTGACAGAAGCTCTGGCCTGCCATAATGGTGACCATCCAAAAGGCAGTGTTGAGGAGCATTTGCTGCATACAGTAGCTATTGGGTAAACATTTATAAATGATTTACGAGTACAGAGTGAATCTGCAAGCCACAGCAGTTTATGGATTACACAGAAGTTCTCCTCTACACCTTCCTCACTGTACAAGCTACAGTATATATTTGTGATATTTTAATTTAGTCTTGGACAGAGTAAAACTTATTTACAGTAAGTCCAAGAAGTGTCCAAAAGACAACCTAAAAGGTAACTTCATTTATTCATTCCTCATAATCATCTAATTAATTATACTTTATTAACTTTAGGTCCAGCTTTGTTTATGGAGATTGTGTTGTCTGATGTTTTGTCAAGGCATTGCCTGTTTGATTTAATGTAGCCTATTAAATAATAAAGTCAATGTTTGTATTGTATTTTTGTATTTTATGATTTTGTGTCTTTTATAGCAGACACTGTTGTGGTTTAAAAGCTGGACACAGTTTATAGTTATAGTTTCAGTTATTGATTGTGCCACTTATTGTTTCATTAGTTTAAGATTGTCAGAATAGCCATTTTAGTTGTGTAGTTTGTTTTGGTAGGCAAAGGACACTCTGTTTGACTTGGTTTTGCTGTGATTATGTGTTCATAATTTGGCCAACACTTCACTCAGTCTTTAGCCTGCCAAACTTGTTTTAAACATTGCCAAATAATGAAGTAAGCATATTTCCAAGTATTTGAAGGTGTCTTGGCATTTTATGATGTTTACTAGTGCAAATAAATGATTATCATTTTATAAGGAAAGGTCTCTTAGTCCTTGTTTTAGTTTACAAGTCTTTGCTTGGTCACACACTGAAGACAAGGAGAAAAGGTTTATTCTGAACACGGCACATATGAGTGATAATTGAGTGAGAGCAGAGTGAAAATGATATAGCTAATTCAATGCTGCACATTATAACTGTGGGTTTAGAAAATTATGTTTGATAGTTTAAAGACGAGAGAAAGTGAGGGATTGTGGAGTTTTTGCAGTAATCATTACATTTGACTTTTATGCAACAGTGATGGAGAACAGAAGCTTATTCACCTCATGCATATAAAACTAGATTTTCTGAGAGGGTGGTCCTCACATATTTTAAAATAACGCTGCTCAAATCTTACATGCACTTTTATTTTAAACCCAACGAATCAGACAATCTAAATTATTTACAGGTATTGATCACTTTTATTAAATCAATGATATTGCAGGAGCAAAAATGGCATGTCTTAGGAAAGTCCCACTCCACTCTGGGCTCTTTCTGTTTGAAGTGTTTGAGCCTTTCAAAAGAACATAAGCAGATCAAAGAGGAGCCAGAGCTGCTCAGATAGAGGGGGAGGTATGTGGGGATGAATGAAGAAATTCCTCTAAAAGGAATGGCCCGAGTCCATAACACGGCGCCAGAGGCTTGGCTCTGTACAGTACAGCACAATACACAGCCTATACCACAGGCTATATGACAAAAAGAATAATTATGACAAAAATAAGACTATAAATGCTTACGTGCTAGCATAAAACACATCTGCATGTTTTCTTCAAATATGTCATATTTGCACATCCATGGGCCTTTGTTTTGTTAGATATTTACTATACAATCATTTAAAAGATGGATATGCTAACTAATGAACTGTGGTTCCTATGCAGCCCCAGAAAAATAAACAGCCCATCTGTGAGCGCTAGTTATACGAACATTATTCCTTACCTGTAATTCTCTAATATAACCAAGCGACCCTTTTTACAAGCCGGTAATAATTTATTCCTGTCTCTAATAGCCAATACATCACTGGCAGGGTGTATATTTCATTTTCCTCAAGCACGAAGGCGAATAGAAATCTTAATGATTTGCCCTTGCCTAGCATAATTTTAATTATGGATTTTCCTCTACATGATCGATTTGGAGAAAGGCATAGTAATACAAGTTGTACATTCTACTGTATTAAATATTTGATATCCATTAATTTTTTATGATTAATGTTCTGGAAAGAATCAGTTTCTCTAAGCCTCATGGTTTTATAGCAGACTAAATTAGGGGTTTTACTCCCTCAGCTACAGAAATAGTCATATATTGTACCAAAGCTTGGGCTGTCATGAGAAATAGAGCAATTTGATATTGATTATAAGAGAATTTTAAATTGAAGGAAACTAGCGGCAGATCTCAAAGTTTTTTTTTTTATGTTTTATAGAATGAAGGATTGAGTTCGATATCACACTGACATTTTATGCAGTAGCTTGTAATGTACATGGTTATCTTAAATTATGAAAAGCACAAGCATCTTTAACTGTCATCTTGTACCAAGCCCCTTTTTCTTGTGCCTGTCCCATGTACAGTTCCCCAAATTCACAAAGGCCTCCAAACTTATTTTATCTCAACTATTCCAGTCATTGTCCTATGAAGCACACTTGGAAATGTGTGTGTAATTCTCAGAAATTCTTCTTTTATTCCACTTTGAAAAATAACCCTGCCAAACACATTACAGCGAAAATACTAGAATTATGTCTGACTGAGAAAACGATGTCTTCTGTGATTCGTCATCTACAATCAAACACTATTTTGAATCACCAATCACAGCCCTGTGACAGCTAGTGCTAAAGCTTTATTTGAGAAAGTAATTGACCTAGCTATCAACACACTGTCACATATCTATGAGTAATGCAATAAAAAGAAGTAACTTAACTTTTAAGCCTGCACATCTTGTTTAGAATCTGTCTGCCTTGTGCAACAGTTGTACTGGGAATAACAATGCATGCCTCTTGTTTCAAAATGCTCTGGGCTCTGACAAGGATTGGTGCACACAACTAGTTTTATATGGTATGTTATAAACTTTTCAAGTTGGGCTTTGTGTGGATATATATATACATTATATCTAAATCTATCTCTGTCAGTTTGAATAGAAAGCTAGTGTCACCCAGACTTTTGGAGAAATATTTATCTTGCTCTCACAGAACCATGAGAGCACAGTGTGGACATACAGTAAATACCATTTATATTTTACTCCAATGAAAGGAGGGGGTAGGGACTTAAATGCCATTTCAAGAAATCTTACTCTGCTACATTTACTGCTTACTTGGGATTTCTCCCCAGTCCCTCCGTTTTAATACGACTCCCACATGACACAGTCCATGCAACATTCTCCTATCTGCAAGTTCATTATCATCAATAAGTCAAGTCTATTCTATCCTTCATCATCAGATCATGCTTTCCAACCGCAGCACCTTTTTTTGCAATGTAAACCAATTTATTTCTCCCCTCTATTGCAGATAGTATTAAACAATGCCCTAAGAGTAGAGGGTGTCTGAATGGGAATGATTTATTACAAAGAGAGAAGACTGTGCGTCGCTTTGCAGAGCTCTGCAGTGTAAAATAACCTCATTTATATTCTATATTGCTCTGGCTGCCTCACTTAATATTCCCGTCAGCACTCTTATGGCATACCTTCTGTTGGCTTCGTCTGCAATAAAGCCCCTGCCTTTGAGAAGTGTACAAACAACATTAAAACACATTTCATCAGATTAGCACAATGAGAGGGGAGCACCTTTAATGCAAGACAACAGGGTCAAGTGAACTGTGAGCATTGTTGTGAACACAGGATCATTAAAATGAGAGCGGTCATAAAGTGTCATCTGTTGCCGTCAGGATTGTGTGTGGACATTATGGGACTTTTATGGGATTTGGACTCAGTGAAGGACTTTGCAACAGCACTGCTGCAAAAACACATGGAACAGTTGCTTCTCAATTATGAAGAATACAGTAGGAAGAGTAGTTACTGAGACAGTCAGTAGATTACTTTTACATTACATTTGGTCTACGTTTTTATCCAAAGCGACTTACATTCAGATTCTAATCACTATAAAGGAAGGCAACAGGAAATAGTTCTCTGTTGGCTGTCACGCAGAATATTGATGCAGAACCATCTCACCTCTATGACACCTGCCTCCTGTTGTGGAATAAAGACAGAACCACTTCATAGCCCCATAGTAGCCCTTCTAACAAGAAAATATTTAGTAGATTGCATCATGAAGCTTGTTTTTTGAACAAATGATTGCTTTAACAGTATACTATTTGAGTTTTTGCCAACTAGAAAAAAAGAAAAACTGTTACAGTCTATTTAACTTGTATTATAAATAGTAAATAGTAGTAATAGTAAAGTCAAGTGTGCAGGTTTTGGTCATTTCTTGTGCTGTTGCTCATCTGCAGGAAAAGTGCTTTCTCACAACAACAACGAGTACAATGCAACCAAGGTGGCATTATCTTAAAGACTACTAATTACTTCTCTCCGGTCCTTATTGTTCTCAGCTCGAATCTGTTGTCCTCTCAACAAAACAGAATAATTAAATGATTTTCTCTTTGTCATCTTCCCGCTGCTTTAATTAACCAAATCAAATCAAGGTAATTGCTCTTTATGAACTACATGATTGTCATCGAGTGCGCCCCCTTCCCACAACATCATCTCCCATTTCCAAATGAGTATTCTGACCACAGCTTAATGGCTTTAGAATTGAATTCCTCTCATTGACATAGAGTAGCATTGACAGTGAATGCATTTTACTTAAAGTGTACAACCAGTCGAAAGTAGATGCATTATTCGTAAATGGATGAAGCATTTTAGCAGAGCGTCTCTACTGAAATCAAATGAATGTTCTGGCCAAAGGAATGATAAAAAATAAAAACATAATGACCTGCTGCCAGGTGATGTTTGCTGAATTGTAAAAAGGCAGCTGTGCCGCCACAAGAACAATACCACACCTTTTGGAAAGCACAAGAGACTTTTATTTAACTACACAAGCCTCTCAAGACAAGCAAAAGAAGTAACCAGCCATTAAAAAAAACAAGTCGATTTTCAGTTCTTGCCCTCTTCAAAATGTGCTCAAGAAGGCCAGAGGAAGTGTATGATTTTGTTAAGACCTATAGTTACACATCTCTTCTGGCACGACACAAAAGTGCAATACAGTAACTGCCTCTGCACAGCACGCCTCTAAGTGCTGACATGGTTAGCATCATAATACCACCTTTAAATGCACAGAAATAAGGATATGAGAAGAAAAGCAAGTGCCCTAAGGAAAGGTTTTGTATTTGCCTGGCCCTGATGTTGTGAATGTGTTGCGATAATCAGATGAGAACACATGGCTGATGAAGAGAGGCCTGCAGCTAATTGGCACTGTTTGTCTGCTGCCGGTTGTGCTCCTTCAAGGACCCAGCAGCGTCCCATTGGTATTCAGGGTGTTGCTTTGTGCTGGAAGTAGTAACGCCACACTATTAGGGAAAGAACCCCGGACCTCTACATTCATTTAACAACCTGGACTTTCTCTCAGCGCTAAGCGAACTCAGCCCTTCTGATTGTCCCCAGAGGATGTCCTTTTCAAAACAGAAGTGCTGGATGTACTTACAGATGAAAACTGCGCCACACATACATTTGGAGGGTGTACAGAATATTACAGTTAATTTATGAAACCTAGTCTTTCTTTATTGTGTATGATTTTAATAACGTAGCTAATTTTAAACTACTTAAATACAGTCGTTGTTTGCACATATATCAACTAATTGGAGAAATAACACTATAATACTGATAATTGTGACAATGATATTAATTATTGATCATAATTCTGAATATAGTCTGTTAAACTATATGATATAGATCTATCATGACCATTTCCAGTCCAAATACAGCTGAACACACAATGTAATCATTTTTTTCATGTGTATAAATATTATTTCATAAATATAATGTGTAAAATATGATGTGTTGTTTTTAAAAAAAATTTTTAAATGAGATTATTACTATTGCAACATATTTTCGAAAAGGTATCTATGATAATAAGGTCCAAGCATTTTGATTCTCAGATGGACACAGAAGTGTGTTTGAGTTATTTTATTTATTCATATTTCATTTTAATTCCTTTTTGCTGTTTCTTATTCTCTTTTAGAACCATGTGTGTGTATTGATAAAGGAGCTGTTCTGTTGTGGAATTACTCTTGTGCATGTGGTGTATGGAAATAGGTTGTGTTTTACAAAACATTAACATAATGTTTTTAGCTGACATGACAGCGTTGTTTGTGGTGAGCGTCTTCATCCCGGAGGTCACGTTGAAACAGGACAGACGTGTGTTGAGTTTCCCTTCTGCACCACCGGCTCATCATTCTGTCATTGTTGTGGAGCTGTCAGCGGTGACACTCTGTCTTCTACCTGGGTGTTGGGGATGGATGGCACTGCCTGTGCAGCCTCGTCAGCTTTCCTACACTTTAACTCAGCAGCTAAGTTATATGCAATAAAGCTCATATGTAAGCTTAAATGGAATAAAATGGGGAATAGTTTTCAGCTTGAAGGAAATAAATTAATAACAGCTTGTTTAAGTTGGGTAAGTAATGCTATTTATGTGAACGATAATAGCAAATATATAATATATATAAAATATATAAAAAATATATAAAAAATATAATATGTATATATATATATATATATATATATATATATATATATATATATATATATATTTATATATATACTGTAAGTGCATAGGTACACATTATTTTATTTTATTTGACTAAAATAAACTAAAAAGCACATGTTTATATGTTTAGCTTAAATCGCTGTTGTAAAATTTGTTGTTTTATTGTGCTTTATAGTGGAACACATCAGATTTACAGTGTATGATCCCATGTCACACTATGAGATTAAAAGTACTAATTTTAATTTAAGTGTTATTACAGAGGTCAGTAGATAGTAGAACACAGTTCTAGCAAAAACTCTTTACAATTTATAGCTGTGATCACAGTTCAAATATCACTTAATAATGGATTGGATTTATATAGCAATTTACTCCATTTAGTCCATAATTCATTCACTCCACAGTCACACGCTGGTGGTACCCACTTAGTGGGTAGTTCGGCCGTCCTTCGACCGGCGGGAGGGTGGGATTTATCCCCGCTCGAAACATCCCAAAAACATCATAACATCTCGCTCTCCCCACAGTTCATACTGTCGTGTCCTTGGGCAAGACACTTAACCCACCTTGCCTCCAGTGGTCAGCTGAAACACTGGTAAAGCGCTTTGAGTGCCTACTAGCTGGAAAGGCGCTATATAAAAAAAAATATTAATGGCAGCCATTTTGCGCCTATGGACTCTCCAACCACCAAACATTCTCACACATTCATACAACAGTGGGTGTCTTAACCAAGGACCAGCAACACTGAGAGCAGGAATTGAACCACCAACATTCTTGTCATAGAACGACTGCCCTACTGTCGGAGCCACTGTGCCCCCTCCCTTACACAGTAAACGTTTCACAGAAGACTTGTGAAATGAATGTCTGGATTGTATTCTGTCACAGAACTATCAACAGCGCAGTAACCCTTTTATTTCATTTCAGGCTTGTATTGTGTCTTCTCTTGTATTTTCATTATTTTTGAAGTCCTATTGAGATCAATCACTCCTTATAAACCTGCAGTACATGTAGCTCTCTCAAAGGAGCAAAAGAGATCTTATATTTAAAACATTATGATACATAATGCACCTGGATCATACATTTTTAATGCCACCTTTCAATACATGGCCTTTGTGCTGTGTAGCAATGTGCTCTCAATATAAATCCACTTTGGATTTATCACTTTTCACACATTGTGAAAAACTAGTTATGACCATCACATGTAGATTAATGCAAGAATCTATCACTTTGTTCTCTCTGTAGTGTGGTTGGAAAACCTTCTTCTTGTCTTTGTATCACCATTTCTATTACGGCTGGGTTCAGAGAAGTGTTTGACTCTGGGTAAAGAAAGGAAAATGAGAAAAAGAAGTCTTACATCCTCAGGGCACATGTTGGTTTGAAAGAAAAAACAAAAGAGTAATACTCTTTGAACATAAAACTAACCACTTTGCAGCTTTCATGGGAGAATGTCAGGAAACAGCAGTCTAATTAGTGTAAGAATCTCCAAGGAAGCAAGGCCAAGTGAGAGAACAAAGCACTTTCATTTGTCCCAAGATTGGATGGTACCTCTAAATTTATGATACATCAAGTTTCACTTATTATTTTGTTCTACCAGGATTTGACTATTCCCAATTCTTATTCTTCTGAACAGCCATACACAATGCATGTCTGCCACATCTTTAAAGGTGTGCAGATTGAAATATTACATTAGACACTAGACACAGGCTTTCTTTAGAGCATGTGAACAGCTATGAACAATCAAAGGAAATAGGTCAGGTGGTTAATTCTCAAAGAAATTAGACAGAATTAATGTTAATGTTAGAAAGCGTGCTCAGAAACTAACATGAGTTTGCTTTCACTCCAGCAGCGCTCATTTTGTCCTCTCTGGGCTGCTGTAGAAGCAAAAACAGAAAGAAAAAGGGTTGTGTCCACTAGTTCTATAGATCTGTCCATGCCAATTGTTTGAATTTATTGTCAAGATTTGTATATTATTACAAATTATGAGAAGAACGGCTCCAGTCAGCACAGTGTTTTGTCCATGAAAGACCATTTCTGACATTATGGAGATTGACTTTTAGGTAGTAAATATCTGTATATATGCATGGTTTATTAAGGAGTCCCAACAAAACATTAGTAATTCAGTAATGAAATAACCTATGTCACTATTAAATCTGGAGCGAGCTGTTGTAATTGAGAAGCAGTTGTGTTATCCCAAGTGCCATTAAAATTTCATCACCCAGCACATTTCCATGAATGGCATTATTCAAATTATGCAAAACCACATCAGCTTTTTTGACTTGGCAATGCACGTTGTCCATAACAATGGCCAATTTCTAAAGTCTAGAAAGGGTTTTGCAATTTTCATGTGATTTAACAGAACACCTCAAATTCTGAACATAATACTGAAATGCTGCTTAGATTGTTCTGGTGGAATCAGTAAAGATTGTGCTGCCTTTGATTTATTTAATGAATTGACTGTGACCTGGGGAGCTGTCAGAGGCTCTTTATTATTTAGTAGATAGTGGTAAGATTGTTTTATTATACTGATAATTATGTAAGTGCAGTATTGTGCAAAATAGCTAGACTAAAGACATTTTAATTCATTGATGTAGCAGGATAAGTGGCTAGATGTGTACAACAATAGAGCATAATAATAACTGTGAAGTAAGTCATTAGTAAAGAACTATAATTTGTTCTGATTTGTTGGCTCTGAGTTTAAACGTTCCTCAGGTAGTGCTCGTGTCTACACCCTGCCTCCAATAAGTCACTTACTAGCACACTGAGCATTATGTGTTTAAACGGAGGCCATGGGGATGCCATTATGATTATTGCAGTGATTTTGTGATAGCCGGCTGTTAATAACACATGATAAATAGCAAGAGGAATGGAACAAAGCAGTGTGTAATATTAGGTGACCCCATGTTATTAGCACTGAGAGGAACCATTAGTGGGTTGCCTTAACCTGCCTTAATGAGGTCTCCCTGCTCTGAGAGTGGAAGGCTCGATTGGTGCGTGTGATAAAGGAGAAACCAGGGTTAGACTGAACACATCAGTGCCAGGTTCCATTTTATCCCAGCCATGTGAAAATGGTATAATACTCACCATAATAGATTACTATATTACATCCCATTTTTATAGCATGCTTGATGTTTTGAAAAAATGAAAAGGAAAATTGACTTTTAATGCTCCATTAACCAATTTATTACTTAGTGTTCTTGTTTCTACAATTGATAAGACTAGACAAACTTGACAAACCCTAGATAAGACCAGACAAGACACATTTATAACTAAATTGATTTGTTTCTTTCAAATACTATAGATTATGACTAATAACATGGCTTTGCAGATGGAGTCAAAGTGAGGACTGGCAATATGTATTTTTGTACAAAGTTTCACAAACTCCAAAATTTTTAATCCAGCCGAGGCCGTGTTTTAATTTCATTCCTACACCTGCTGCATTGTCAGATAGTATCCTAAGAAAAAACATGCCATCATAGCTGGGTCCCACTCACTGCAACAATATGTTTGCTTTAAGTAGTCAAGTTCTTATAATATATTATTACTAGGTGTATAGATCCACACTGAGGCTTCAGAGTGCTCCGGTAAATGCCAGGTTTAAAAAAAAAAAGGAGCAGAGCGGAGCACTACTATGACTTCTTTTTGTTTGTAATGACTACAGCATTGTCAGGGGCAGGGCTCCACTAATGGCCTAAGAGACATACTACAGTCTCCTCATCAGCTGAGCAGTGGGGTGTTGTGTAAATAGGTCCTATATGTATGATAAAATCTCATGTTTGGACGTCCCAACCCCTCCAGTTGGTTCATTTTTGTGTGTGTCAAAAGTATAGCATTGATGTGATAACCTCTAAACTCTCATACATGGTCTGAGTTCCAGGAAATCTGCTGATTATTGTTGCTCCTCAATAACTAAAGACACACTGAGCAGGAAGCACAAGCACATGGTGTACAAACACCATGTGCTTTACACTATTCTTTCTCCTCCCTCCTGCATGTTAAATTAATCTTACGCTGTCATATAATTGCACATGCTGGTATTGTGATTGCTGTTATAAATTATTCAGCTACTTGTAGGTATAAGCTTTTATGTGACTGACCTAGTTGAGTGTAATGCATGACTAAACAACTGTACCCATAGTGTTTACTTTGCTGCTTGTTTTATAATTACACCCACATAATTAATGAGAGAACTTTCAAATAAATATTACATTTTTGTTATTATTATGCTTGCATTACAAACTACTGTGGGCGAGAGCTGCAGTTTTAAACAGGCAACAGGCTACAACATTCAGACATATTTCTTTTTGAACTAGGATTGGTTACTTACAGTAAAGATCAGTTTGTGGACCACAACCAAGATGGTTTCTGCAAAGATCATCTAAGTCAAAAAGCAACAAGAGGGAGGAACATGACTTGTCACTGTTATGTGACAGTCATGTGACACAGCCATCACCAAAGCACTGACTCTGTGAAGTGTTTATTACACTGGGCTTCAGGGAGAAATCAATGTAAAATGACAACTGTTAAGACCAATTTAGTGAAAAGTGACGTTATGGTTGTACACCGCAGACACAGTAGTGCCACTGAGTTGCACAAGTTACTGTGTAGGTGCAATCAAATGTTCGACTGTGTTATCTTGTTACACAATGTCTGCAGCGGCTTCCATTTGCAAGAGTAAGAAAGAAATGTAGAAAAGTGTTTGCACTGACACAGAAAAACTTGCAGGACTGTATTTATATATTTATTTTTAAGAACTTAAACAGTACAGTATATTGACACTCACAGGTCCACTTAAATATCATCATGAAAATATCCATTCTTACTCAAAAGCTATTCATTTTGTAAAAGCTGATAAATAAAATAAAGGTAGCATTGATCATTTCTTCTGACTGAGATGCACCACCTGCCCAGCACACATTTATTTTTCAACTCAGAATGCTGCATTTCAAGTCTATCTTTTACACCACAGATCTCAGCTGGATAAAGAAGTGAACAACTGCACAAAGCAACACTTTGCAGTATGTTCTGTGGGGAACCCAGAACATAGCACAGCTGTTAAGTACTTTTAGCAGGGCCATTGTTCAGTGAAACAAACAGCCCATTCAGCTTGGCTGGTTTCCAGAGCTCTCCTATAGCGACCAAATGTTTATCATTGTTTTGACACTGCACAGGGCAGCATGGGGTGTGCCTATAGATATCAGCGCGGTGTGTGGAGAGAGAGGAACTCAGAGTACACTGTATTAACACTCTGGAGTGTGTTGAATGGCTTGTTTTACAACATTCTGGTCTTGTGTTGAATACTATGCTAACCCTGTAAAGAGCTATGGACATGGTTAAATTGTCAGGTTCCAAGTATGAATAAGAAGCATATTAGCAGGTGATTCTACAAAGTGCTCTGCCTATTGTCTGTAATGACAAGCATTTACTCTGCTCTTGAATCTTATAGAATTGAATCAGACTTTGGCTTAACAGTATAGGACAGAATTGTGACTGCAGTCCGAATAACCACTGCTTCACTGATTGTGCTTTTCCTCTCTTCTTACCCATTTAATCTCTTCATTCTGGCAGTTTGCATAGCCAGGACAGTTCTGCTTTATTCTAATTGCATACTTTCGATTAAAAAAGCTTGTTTTCCTTGATTACTTTGATGTCGAAATGGGAGCAGGGGAGCAATTCACATTCATTCGGCAGTATGTTCCTCCCCTCCCCCGCTCTTTTGTGCTAACAGCAGAATTCCTATTTATATATTGGCAGTGGAACTAAATTACTGCAAACATCTCTGTGGACCAGCCAGGCATAACATATTGGCAGGATCCTGTATCATGTCAGTGCCCCCTACTGGCTGCATGATGATGTACATTATTGTACATTCTGGGCACGTATTGCATCAGGGACTAGCAGAAACAGTGAACTGGGCTCCTGGATTCTTAAGAGGCTGCTGGAATATTTTTCAATTCCCCCATGGCTGGAATTGCTCTGCCAATGTATTGTTATTTACACATGCCAAGCAGGAATAGTTGTCTTCACATCGATGGCATTTAGCTTACAGTTCTCACAAAAACATTCCTCATGAACGTTATGCAAATCCAAAGGTGTCTTACACCACCCACAGAAATGTAAGCTACAATAACTGATGAACAAGTGAAACTGAATAGATTATAATTGAATATTGGTGTTTCTTATGTGTTGGAGTTTTTAACATTACATGTGGTGACCTTGTGCAAGTGGAATTCACTCAGATGATGCTTGTGTATCGACATAGAGTATAAATTACTGGCTTATGTCTAAAGACTGGGGTTGAGTTTATGCTGAGATTTGAGCTACTCCCACCATACACTCCTACTGTACCAGAAAATATCAAAGGCCTACACATTAAAATGTCCCTCTTTCATTGCTTGCCATCATGCCCATTTGCATTGAGGTCCAGAATATTAATAAAGGAAATAATAATGTAATAATAAATAGCTTCCCAAATCAGCTCACAAAGGGTGTAAGACCGTACATATTTAAGGATATACTGTTTATATCCGCCCATATGTGTGTTTTATATTTGCTAAAGAGAAAACTTGTAACTGTCATTCTCCCAAGTCATCTCAATTTTAAGGGATTTGAGCTTTCTGTGGCTTTAACAAACAAATATCCTGGTTATGCTAGGTTTAAATCTGCACATACATACATATCGACAATATGTTTTTGTTGTACTCTCATTCTCCCTGACAAGCTCCCCTCACAGCACCTGGACCTCATTATTTGTAAAATCCTGGTTATTATCCTGCTTGCCATTAGTGTAAAGCTGTGAATTATACAGGGCTGCACAATATTGCAAATCAGTCATTTGCAAAATGCCAGCTGACTGTGAGGCGCAGAGTACCATGAGAAATGATGCTCTTCAATGAATTTGTCAGTTGTCAGGGATAATATTTCAATGTAGCCATAATTATCACATTGCACAACAATAATTTATGATACAGTACAATATCAAGGAAATGGAAGCTGAAATGACAAGTTAAAAGTGTGGATCCCTTTTGTCTAATGTTAAACAATGTCCACAATGTCATTTTTTTCCTGTTTATCCTTTTTTTTTATTGTCACTGTACAACTACTTTATAAAACGCCGGGAGTGACGTGACTGAATGAGTTCTATCGCCATTATGTCAGAAAAAAGTGAGTAAGATATAACTAGCGCAAGTGTAGCTTTCAAACAGACAGACTTCATTTAGCACTCTAATGCCACAGTTATTAAGTTAAACGTCAATAAATCAATATCCTGACCCTTATCACGCAGCAGGCGTGTGGTTATTAAAAACACACTTTATTAGCGATAGCCTAGCTGCTTGTTGCTGCTGTAAATGCAAAGTCACTAAAACAGCAAGACATGTTAAAAAGTATAAGGTGTGTAAGTCTGTAAAGAGATACAAACAAAAAGAGTTTTTATTTGACGTTACCTGAGTCTGAAGTGTTTTTTATTTGACGCTACCTGAGTCTGAAGTGTTTATTTGACGTTACCTGAGTCTGAAGTGTTTTTTATTTGACGTTACCTGAGTCTGAAGTGTTTTTTATTTGACGTTACCTGAGTCTGAAGTGGTTTTTATTTGACGTTACCTGAGTCTGAAGTGTTTTTTATTTGACGTTACCTGAGTCTGAAGTGTTTTTTATTTGACGTTACCTGAGTCTGAAGTGTTTTTTATTTGACGTTACCTGTGTCTGAAGCGGTTTTTATTTATAAGGTGTGTAAGTCTGTAAAGAGATACAAACAAAAAGAGTTTTTATTTGACGTTACCTGAGTCTGAAGTGTTTTTTATTTGACGTTACCTGAGGCTGAAGTGTTTTTTATTTGACGTTACCTGAGTCTGAAGTGTTTTTTATTTGACGTTACCTGAGTCTGAAGTGTTTTTTATTTGACGCTACCTGAGTCTGAAGTGTTTATTTGACGTTACCTGAGTCTGAAGTGTTTTTTATTTGACGTTACCTGAGTCTGAAGTGTTTTTTATTTGACGTTACCTGTGTCTGAAGCGGTTTTTATTTGACGCTACCTGAGTCAAAGCGGTTTTTATTTGACGTTACCTGAGTCAAACCGGTTTTTATTTGATGCTACCTGAGTCAAAGCGGTTTTTATTTGATGTTACCTGAGTCAAACCGGTTTTTATTTGATGCTACCTGAGTCAAAGCGGTTTTTATTTGATGTTACCTGAGTCAAACCGGTTTTTATTTGATGCTACCTGAGTCAAAGCGGTTTTTATTTGATGCTACCTGAGTCAAAGCGGTTTTTATTTGACGCTACCTGAGTCAAAGCGGTTTTTATTTGATGCTACCTGAGTCAAAGCGGTTTTTATTTGATGCTACCTGAGTCAAAGTGTTTTTTATTTGATGCTACCTGAGTCAAAGCGGTTTTTATTTGATGCTACCTGAGTCAAAGCGGTTTTTATTTGACGTTACCTGAGTCAAAGCGGTTTTTATTTGACGTTACCTGAGTCTGAAGTGGTTTTTATTTGACGTTACCTGAATCTGAAGTGTTTTTTATTTGACGTTACCTGAGTCTGAAGTGTTTTTTATTTGACGTTACCTGTGTCTGAAGCGGTTTTTATTTGACGTTACCTTAGTCAAAGCGGTTTTTATTTGACGTTACCTTAGTCAAAGCGGTTTTTATTTGACGTTACCTTAGTCAAAGCGGTTTTTATTTGACGTTACCTGAGTCAAACCGGTTTTTATTTGATGCTACCTGAGTCAAACCGGTTTTTATTTGATGTTACCTGAGTCAAACCGGTTTTTATTTGATGCTACCTGAGTCAAAGCGGTTTTTATTTGATGCTACCTGAGTCAAAGCGGTTTTTATTTGATGCTACCTGAGTCAAAGTGTTTTTTATTTGATGCTACCTGAGTCAAAGCGGTTTTTATTTGATGCTACCTGAGTCAAAGCAGTTTTTATTTGACGTTACCTGAGTCAGATGCGTTTTTTTATTTGACGTTACCTGAGTCAAAGCGGTTTTTATTTGACGTTACCTGAGTCAGATGCGTTTTTTTATTTGATGTTACCTGAGTCTGAAGCGTTTTTTATTTGACGCTACCTGAGTCAAAGCGTTTTTTATTTGACGCTACCTGAGTCAAAGCGGTTTTTATTTGATGCTACCTGAGTCAAAGCGGTTTTTATTTGACGCTACCTGAGTCAAAGCGGTTTTTATTTGACGTTACCTGAGTCAAAGCGGTTTTTATTTGATGCTACCTGAGTCAAAGCGGTTTTTATTTGATGCTACCTGAGTCAAAGCGGTTGTACGGTAGGATCCAATCACCCTTTCTTGGTTTGTGTAGATATCCTCTTTAGCAACATGATAATAGTCAATTATTTAAATTCTGTTGCACAATTACCTATTATGTCATCAAAAGACATTAGCCTCATTAGCTTCATGTTTAGCCTCTTAGCTGTATGGATATATGCTAATTAACCATGTGTGTCCTTTAGTTTTAATTTGACCAAATGCTGTTTTTCTTCGTTTTTAAAAAGATATATTGTTTGCCGTCTATATTATTCATAGACTGTAAAAAGTTTTCTCTGTTAGTATGCCTTACAGCTCACTAGAACCAGTCTGCTCTTAACGACACTGGTTGATAAACAAACTTGCGTTGATGGTATTATTTTTTTTTCCAATGTGGTTTTATACTGCAAATGGCTAATAAAGTGAATTGAATTGAATTTTTCTAATGTTTAAATGTTTCACAGACAAATATGTGTTAGTGGGACAACACGTTACACAAATGTACTTGATACTGTTAAGTTTTTACTACTGTAGTTGAATGTACAGACTCCTGCCAGTGGCCTAAATTTGACTTGTATGATGTCATCTCCAGGAGCTCTATAGGACATCCACAATGATTTTTTTTCCACCCATAATATATCAACATGCACAATATTCATTTAACAAAGAACTGTAATTATCAAGTTGTGGTGTTAAGTTTGTGGTGATTGTTTGCAACATATGGTTGCAGTTTGCAACACCTAATTTTTAGAGCATGTGAACAGCTATGGTGGCCCTGCAGGAACATACTGTTGTCAATTAACAAACCAGCAGAAATGAGGCTGACTTAAATAAATTGACATTACATTACAGCTCGGTAATAGCGTCGTAATAGTTTGGTATCAACATACAGTAAATGGGTAATGCTATAGTAATTATTGTTAATAACTGTGTATTTCCTAGCCCTACATGAGTACCCTAGTGGTAACAAGGTAATATCAAGCAATAATTCTTTGAAGATTATTTTATGAATAACCATAATCACTACAGTTTTATTACATAATTATTACCATAATATTACTGAGCTAGAAAATAAAGTGAAACCCAAAAAAGTTTATAAATGTTCCCAAACTTCATGCAATAATGTGTGCTCAGGAAGAAAGATGAGTGTGTTTCTCCTCTAGTGGTGCTCAGTTTGTCCCTAGAAGTGGGCACACAAAGTAATGGAAATATATTTTTTTTCAACTGGCTTCAATAAAAAAAATACATGTTTTTTTTTTCTTTTCAAATGCAAAGACTTTTATTTTGAAGTTATTATAAGCTTTTGGAAACTTTTGCCCAATCTGTTTTTCTTCAGTTTTCTGTATTTTGTTCAGTTTAGATTAAAAATGTTCTTTAATTCAATCCAAATACATTAAACTTGCCAAAAGCAAAAATAGTATTATAGAAGAAATGCAACAACTTCCCAGAACAATTAGCAGTCTTTTTCTGGTAAGAGCCCAACTGGGGTTTATTGTAAAGGGGAAATAACAATAACCTAATGCAGTGTATGTTTCTCCTCATAAAACAGTTACACAAAACACCATAAGCAGTAAGGAAGCAGTGGAAACACAGAGCTGTAATTGGTGAAGACATTAACAGGATAAAGTGGAGCCCAGTTGCTCTTCCGGGTACATTATGAAAAAATGTAAGGTTAACCTTTTTAGACAAACTGCTTAATACGCTTTACACATTTTTACAATGTTGACCAAGCACTCTTCCTACGAATGGGAGTTCGACTACATCCCTTCACGTCAAAGTCAATGCCAGCTGCACCTTATATGATGAGCTTGTTTGTCTTCATTAGCATACAGTGGTTTTCATTAGCAAGTTCTCCTCCTGTATTTGTCAAGTGCAGCAAAAGGCCAGAGACACAACAGAACGCTTTGATGGGTCACGCTTTGATCGCTTTCATGTTATCTCGAGCTGTTTGTCTTCCATTAGGAGACTTTCTTCAAGCAGCTGGTAACCAACCTGACAGTCCCAAACAAGCATTCTCTATGTCCCACCTGTGTACAGTTTAAAACTTTAAGCTCCACTTCCTGATTTTCTTTTAGCCGTCCCTCTGTCAGACTCCACTCTCCCTCCTCTTTTGTTAAAAAAACAAAACTGGACCAAGTTTTTCTCAACAAAATACAAATACATTACACCAAAAAAAAAGTTTAGAGCTTAACGTTAGCTTAGCAGGGACTTAGTGGGAGAACGGCAATAATCGTTGTCTTGTTAAACATTACTTGATTAAATTGACAGTATTTATTGGAGTTTTTTTTTATGATTGCTTTTACAAAATATTGTATATACTATTTGGAGTTTAAACCATTTTCCCCTACAAGAATAAAAAAATATCAGGTTCAGTCTGTTGACGACAGAGAAAGCCAAGTTAGATACAACATGTGACAATTTGCTCTTCCTTGTAAAAGTCAGGTGCCATGTAACAGAAGCAACACATACAAATAAGAGGTCTATATTTTAAGCTCAATCCTATGAATAACATTAAAGCATGTGGACAGACTGCTACATTGTTTTAATCTCATGTGACTTGCTTTGGGTCTATCTCCAAAGGTCACTTGGACATATACTGTAAACATGCCATATCAAATTCAGCTAATATTTCTGCCAAACCTCACAGAGGAAATAAATTGAAAAATAAAGGACACATTTATGGACGGTGGTGGATGCATATATATATAAATCCATCCACATGGGGATAGGAAATTGTTGTTTTCAAAATTCTGCTGACTTTAACATAAAATCCCCCCACACTGTGACCTCTAATTAAACTACGAAGAACAACTCGGAGCGAGAACAATTTACCTAACTTCATTTGCCGGCTTTAGAGACAGAATTAAAGCACTGTCAGCGGTTTAATAAGCCTCTCACCTATTGTTTCCAGCCCTTTTCATTAGAATTGCATCTCTGTCTCTTACTCGGGACAGGAACATCCTCGTTCGTTGTGTACGGCGCAGTGATTAGCAAATGTGATTTAAGCTCTTTCTTAATTAACCCTGCTCATTTCAATCCTCTACTTATTTCCAGGAGAGACAATGAAGATGTGGCTACAGCTGTGCAAGAGTGAGACCATTCTGAAGATGTGCTGATAGTGAAACATTTAACAACTTAATTTAAGATAAAGGTGATTTTGAATTGTTTCTGTCTTTTATTCTGAGTGCATTTAGGTTTAAAAATGTACAGCCTGATCCTAATGCCTTTTCCTATTTGGCCCATTATTTTACTGTGATCACTTAAAATTAACATCTCAATGAATAGCATTTTGTTTTATCAAAAGATATGTTTTTGCTGAATGGTCTTTTTTCTTTCTTCAGAATACTTAATTTAATAATAATAATAATAATAAGTTTTATTTATATAGCGCCTTTCCAGAGCTCAAGGACGCTTTACAATATACAATAAACAAACAACAATGAGTACAATTGACAAAGAGAGCAGACAGAACAACAATAGACAAAGGAAGAGAAAAAAAAAAAAAACTAAGAACTGTAACATTCAGAAAACAGGTGTGTTTTGAGCATGGATTTGAATTCAGAGATAGTGTTAACCTGACGGAGTGATAGGGGGAGAGAGTTCCACATACAGCTTAAGGATTTGTGCAATAGTTAATTGAGATGTATTATTAAACCCGCAGTGTTAAATGTCAGGTTTTTCTTAATGTCAGCAGGTGAAATCTAGTTCATGTTTTTGTTGGAGGTTATTAAATGCCCTCACGCTCCAAAAATGTTATAGAGTATAATAGCGTCTTTAAAAAAGCACAATAATTCTGACCAAAATACCGTTAAAGTTAAGCCTCTAGCTCAATTTGTAGAGCACTCGCAAACAAAACTTCGCAAGAAAAGAGGAGACCCAGTTCAGAGTGCAGACCAAAATAATACCCAAAACCAAACATACTGTATATTTCTTCATCTAATATGAAAACTGAAAACTGCATTATAGCTTTTTGTGTTTAAATTATGCCATTTTAACAAACTAATGGACAATTTCCACTGTGTTATAAATCAGAGTAAGAAACAGGTCACATTAACTTTTAATTTAAGAAGCCGGATCCATCTTTACGGAGGCCTTGTTATACATTTTCTTTAGAGGCAGGTGATCGAACAGGTCAGTCTGCTAAAAAAGGAAGTCATCTTAATACACCCTTTCAACGATTAATTCAATCTTTAACAGCCTTACCTGGTAAAGAGTGTGCATCAAATAATCTCTTGTGTGTGTTTCCTCGCTGCAAGAAGTGCTGATTATTCTTATTAGAATCATGTTGTGTTTCGGGCACAGTAACAGCAGCGTCATCTGCCAATGTTATTTCATGCTCAGTTGGGTGTGAATCAATTTCATTCCAGGGAACAATTACTGAAGATTGCAGTTTTTTTTAACATCACTCTTTCAATCATAACATTTGAATCAAATCACTGAATGCCTTTCGTCATACAGTGCTAACATTGAAAGCATGTCAGTGACAGGCCATTTCCCAAAAAAAAGCAGTTGTTTGCAAACAGCTCTGTTTGCATTACACCTCTTTTTAAAATCTAGAAAAGAGTATTTATCAAGGTTTTTGGTTGGTTTTGTCTGTACTTAAATAATTACCACCCATGCCATGACCTTGGTGAACTTTGACTCAGAGCGTTTACATTGTCGGGGAAACTATTCAAACAATATTTGGATGAATGTGAGATAGAGCCTCACACATTCTCCCATTACTCATAGAAAGAATGTAGCTCCCAAAGTCATGGACAGAGTTGTATTTCCAGAGCACACTCGGTCCAACACTGACAGTTATTTTAGACTTTACAATCAGAAAGAGCCAGGCTGAAAGAGCCATGCTTCAACAGTTAGAGGTTGTGTAGCTTTCACTAATATGGAGGTGTCATTCAAGCCTGGCTAGCTCTAACTGGAGGAGAGGGTCCATCCATGGATCACTAAACAGGAAAGACAGACAGGCCCTTTACAATTAGAACCAGCTCCGATGTATCCACCCGTCCACTGGCCTTTAGGTAGACATCACTGGTTTGGTAGATACACGTTAAAGATGAGAGGATTTTACTCAAAAGGCTAAATTCATCGAAACATCTAAACATAAAGACTATGTGCTTTTTACACAGAAAGACTATTTTTTATTTGTGAGCTCTGTCTTAATCATTTGCCTTGTTAAATCCACAGCATTCCCACCAAAGGACTTACTGTAGTATGTGATCGAGTCCAACAAGCCTAAAGATGATTATTGTGAGCAACAAAAAAATAAATAAATAACACTTTCTAAATGTGCTGCAATATTGTGATTTTACTGTAATGTCTCATTAAGGTGAAATGTTGCTTTGTTTTATTCTTAAGGAGCTGTTTTTTATTATCATTCTGTCATGACCTTACACTGACAGTCTCTATCACACAGAGGCATAAGTGTCTCAGCAAAGTTTTGATTATCATAATTTCTCATGCATAAATTCTCAATATGAAATTGACAACAGAGGAGGCACAGAAGCACAAGTAGAAGAACACAAATCAATAGAGATTCTTTTTTTCCAACACATATCGCCCTTCCACCCACACTTTACAGATCTAAACAGATACTAGCCTTGTTGTTCATCGTGTTGCCACAGCAATATTTCTATTTATCCTGCGAGACAGCTATACAAATAGATGAAGTGCAACAACATGACATTTTCTGTACTTCAATTACTTTGCGGGGTTGGGCCACGTGGGTTAAAAGCCAACAAACCATAACTTTCCCTGACATTTCCTCCCCCCACAGTGACCGTTGATGGATTCTCCCTGACAAAGCATTCATTATCCTGGAGAACAGAGAGTGCACTAAAATGTCTTCTCTTTTCTTCTCCCCTCCATCCTTTGCCTCCCTGTCCAAATCAAGATGAACTCAGCCACAGAAAGCGAATGGGCATCACACCCCGTCAGAAGGAGGAGCATTAAATCACTGTAGGATATTCACTGGCAATCAAAAAGTATATCCTCATTGCAGTGCAGCTGTTATGGTGCGGTGGGCAGAGGGGCAGATCAAATGAAAACAACTGTTCTGTGCCAGCTCACATTTGAGCCTGCTACAATGAGAAAGGCTGCTATGGAAATGAGCTATGATGGCATGCCAGTGAAGATTAGCTCTGTTTTATCATTTATCTGGAGTTTTGTGCACTGAGGCTGAGGGGTCTGAAATGCATCCAGTCACCACACTTGACAGGGTCGGCCCCCAAACCATGAGGATACAGTGAATATTCAGACAGCTTGATGAGTAAGGCAGTCTGGACACACTGTAGGCCAATGCGTTTGTGCTCACTACACTTGCACATGAGATAACAATGTCCTAATTACATATTTCCTGATCCAAACACACACACATACCAACCACACGCAGGAGACTGATTGTCTGATAGCATTACCATTCCTGTCCAACCCTGATAGTAGCAACACAGGGATCAGGCTCACTTTAAGAGGTTCACATCACAGACAGAAACACATCCATTCACTGTGGACAGGCTAATAAATAAAAGAGTAACCTCGTGGCAGTAACAAGCCTATAAAGTACAGCTATGTTTTACAAGTGAACCAGACAGACAGCCGAGAAAGATGGTTACCTTGCAAAAGCTGGGTACTCTGTACTTTACAAGGCTGAGAAGAGAGTACCTTTATCCTCCAGCACTTGCTGCAGATTGACTTTTCAAACACCTTATTTCTTTTCCTAGTATAAAAGCATCTGTTTAGTATAAAAATTAATTTCAAACATTGCTGAAGATTTGAGTTTACACAGAGCAAGCTTAGAATGACAAGAAGTGCTTATAAAGGACAGTAGCTAAAACCACAAAGCTGCAGTCTGGCTGTCATGCCAAATCCACTGCTGGTGCTCACAGTACCCTGAAGAAAAAGACTCTTACAACATATATATGCGCGTCAAACAGGGATCTGAATGCCTATAATGCATCTTTTATATAAAAAAAAACCCAAAGCCAGCCAATGAGAGCTAGGCACTCAGTGGCCTCAATTACAAGAAGGAACATCTGAGCAGCCAAAACACTGGCCTCATCATGTCAGCGTTAGCCCTACTTGAGTCCACTGAGACTGCAATCAGCAACACACAACACAAATATAAACACATTAGCTTTAATGAGATTGTGGCCAGTGCTTTGACTCCATCAAATCTAATATATAAAATGCTGGATGTAGTCCAACTGGTTGCCATGGTGTTGTTGCCTCTCCTCAGAGAGAGCTGGGAAATGTGTGCTGTGGGAGCGACTGATTTGTTTACCTGGAGCTTTAGACGAGAGTACAACAGCACTGTTTTCCTGTCTCTGCATCTATACAATTATGAGCTGCTCACAGTGTTTACATTGTGTTTTCCAGGTGCTGTGTTTGTTTGCATGTAAGCTTAAGGGGTGCATACTTCCACATACATATGTCAGTGCAACCATGTGTCACATCCAGCATATGCTGCCCAGCAGCGCTCTGTGCAGGCTGATCAGCGGCACTCAGCAGGACAGGCACTGAGCTCATCCATGTAGACAACAGGGAACGTGGTCCTAGGGGCCACAACAGTGGGCCTGGGGCTCTGACATGGATGGAGATCTGTTTGTGTCCTCATCCTTACTGTAGCACAGACCCTTCTCACTGTGTAGTGTTTTCTCCTTTTATTTTACTCTATTATTTTCTTTAATATTTACTGACTTGAATTCTACACTCATTGATTTAGTCAGATCTCTGTTCATCTCTTTCTTTCTATTATATCTACTGGTTTCCTACAGAAAATTCACGCCTGCTCTGTGTGATTATGAATCCTCCCAGAGAAACGCTCAAATATCTCTGTGTTCGCAGATCTTTGGCCTGTAGAGGGAACAAGTCCTCTCTGTAATGTGTAATGTGCAAACATCTCTGTTTGAGCTGCTCTGGTTTTTGCTTGTATCTCTCTGGCTCTCCAGACTTTGAGAGCGGCGCCCAAAGCTGTGTGCAGTTACACGTCTCTAATCCTGTAATTACTGGCCCATCAGCGCCTGGTAAAACCATAATTGGAACCAGATGTCTATTTGTTTTGCCTTTCACTCTCCCACTCTGCACCATGACCAATGTGACATTTCCAAACACATCTCCAAACCTTCACTGGAACCCGTGTTTTCAATGAATGGGACAAGTTTAGTTTAAATTATATTTGTCTATAGCCCTGTTCTAAATCCAGTTGAACCTCCCCCAGATGTCCCAAATATTCAGTTAGTCAAAACCTTGCAGTTTGGAGAAGTGGGAACACAAAGCCAGTACCAACGTTAACCCTTTGTTTTTCAGAGTCAGCACTAAATCATATTGAGAGGTTGTAAATATGTAGACCAACACAAAACTATACGCAATCCATTCTCGTAATGAACATCATTATACTGTAGATTGACTAAAGGTCACATCGGTCCCAAGTAAAAGCAAAATCCAGTGTGATTTAATGATTTGAATAATATGTCAAAATCAATGTCACAGAGACTAAGGCTGAGCAAAGCATTTCTTCTGTATAAAGTAAACAAATAAAGCTGCTTTTCAAAGTGGGTTTCTATCCGCTTTGTCTAAAACTTAACCTGCTCTGGAGTAGGTCAATCCACCAAACACCTACACAATTTTATTTGGCTTACAATGAATTACCAATGAGTCTTTTGCAATGCTCTCACTTTGCATTGTATACGATTTTTTTTTTTTGTTGTTGTTTTCTGTTTGTTACAAGTGAGACAACAAATATGACACGTTTGCCAGAAACATGTCGTCTCTATTTTACAAAGCCAGCACAATGCTTTCAGTATAAAACGATAGCCTTTGGTACAGCTATTGTAGCACACAGCATGTCTGAAAAGTCTACTCCTGTCTCTGCAATCACGAATCAAATTGTACCTAAAAGTAATTTCTTTCTCAAATCATTTCAATCAAAGTTCAACAATAATAAAAAGGAATAGCATCAGTGCCATTTCACATCATGTTTTTTATTCCCTGAGACGTAGATCAATGTTTCCTATTCCAAAAAAACAGCCATCATAACCTTCACTTTGATGGTGTTTTTCTTGTGAAGGTCACTGTTTGCTTTTCTCTCGGTGTATACATCACATTTCACAGTCTGTTGCTTCATTCTCATCTAATGACTCGCAGGCTCCTAGGTCTGATTTGCCAGAAAAGAAAACAGACATGACAGACTAAATGATTTCAATTCTGCTCTGGAGAAGAACTACATAGCCCCAATAAAAAGAAACACGCCGCCACATAAATAACAAATAGAGAAGCAGCCAAAACTATCAGAAAATACAATCATGATGCAATAAAGCTGCACAACACAGTCTGATAGCGCAGAAAAGGCATGATTAAGGTTGTTTATGGAATCAGAATGGAAGTTTTTTTTTTAAATAGAGCTTTTATAATGTTGTGTCCTCAAGTACATTTTCTGGGAGGATCATAAAAACACAGCGAGTAACCTGTCTTCTACAAATTCTGTTTAAATGCAATCATTTTGTCCTGGCAAATTGCATTTAGAGAAATAATGAGGAGGCATAATGCAATGTGGATTGTGTGTTCTGTTTTTCTCCCCTGTATCGGAGAGAAAATATCTGTCTCAAGGAGAATACCATCAGCATAGACGTTTTGTTTTCTTTCATTTAAGGAAAAAATGCTTAACAACCTATGATCTGTGAAAAAACATAACCCAAAGACCTCATCTAAGGTTTGTTTTCAAATTTTAGGCTTGCGTACAGTGAGGTCTGCTTCCCAATTTGTGTACTTGGGCCACTTGGCTTGTCCACATTTCCTTTAATATATTGTCATAAATTGTTCTTTAAACAAGACAAGAACAAACAAGCACGTGAACAGAACAGAAAGAACAAATGAACAAACAAAGACAACCCAGCACAAGGGAACAAAAAAAATAATAACTACAGAGAATGTCCACAACTGGCGCTGCTTAGCAACTGAGGCCACAGCAGTGCCAGCGAAGTGTTGGTACACCTATACCTCCGAGGACTGTCCCGTCCTGGAGTGTGAGGTGGAGGTCAGGTACTTGGTTCAAGTGATGTGTGCTAACATTCTGTAGTGGATGCATTCTATGGCACTTTGTAGCAGATATTATAAAGGAATAAGGGCACTAAAATAAGAAAATGCCACCAACACATTGGAAAAGGTTCCAGGACAAGTCTGTGCCGGTTAGATTTTGTGGGGGGTCTTTCGCTGATCCAAGACAGGAAGACTGCAGATCTGATCTGTGAGGATGTCATGCAGTCTGCCGCAGCCTGAGCCATCATTACAGCCTCTATCTGTAGCCCAAGAGCAGAGACTCAGGATCCAGATGCACAGTTATTCCAAATATTGTCCTCATGTCTTCCAGAATGACCGTCCAATATGTTTGAATTTTAAGAACAGGACCAAACACAGTCAGTAAAAGTTCCTTTAAACTGATATTTCAAACACACAGGAAACATTTGAGGGTTCATGTTGTGCCAATTACTTGGGGAAAATTTGTACACGGTGAATCCTTTTAAACTGTAGCAGCCTGGCCCGTTTACAAACTGATATTATTTTAGTTTGGTTTCAAATGGCTTCCCATATTTCCTCATCAATACTCACAACTAATTCAGTTTAATCTAAACCAACCAATGCATTCATATGATTCCAGCTTGTCAACATTGAATCAATGACAGTAGAAAAATCGTCCTGAAAAAGCATCTCTTCCAGTGCTGGATGCTCCTACGTAAACATAGAAACAGCACAAAAAAAAAACTAAGTGAAAAAGGAATAAATATTGCCAGTGCATTCAGAAGATGATTAGCGAGGCAGAGATGATTGCAGGATTTGGTCTAACCCAGAACTAGAAGTTTAAAGTAAGCTCTTTTGCTTCAGTTGCTTATGCTGATGTGCAGTGAGGCTTCGAGTGTGAGCTTTCAGGTGATGTGGCTTTAAGGCTCTGTATCTGTAATTAGAATTATTTAGTTTAACAATACCAGAATGTGGTTTAGTGTGAGAATGTATATCCTCAAAGCATCAACCCAGCACACAGGATTACTAAGCTATTGTTCTTTTCTTCAGAAAGAATAAATGGCTTTTTTTTATTTTTTTTATGCAGGCAATCAATTAATGAGTTCATTTATGAACCTTTTATTGTGTTTTGAAATTACGGTCCTTTTGAATAATCTGAAATTAAACTCAACAATGCCTCACTGGAAATTTCATCCAGATTATTTGAACTGATACAAAAAGTGTTCACTGTGTTCACAGAAGATGGACAGTGGTTGGTTCATTCATTTCTTTTCTGGGGGCCTTTTTGCCTTTGTTTATCAATAGACAGTAGGTCCATAGGAAACAGGGTGACAGAGATGCATTTGTGGCAGTGCTGTGGGAACAAATATCTGAATAATCTGTGTAATGTCAGAGAGACTACACTTTCAAAACACGCTCTGAAAAAAAGACTTAAATAAACTACAGAATTTCAGTATATTTATTAAATTCAACATTAGCTTCCTGAAATAGCCTTTACACTCTCTTCATGGTGTTTGATACAGTATGTAAGCTTAGCTGTTACCTTGGGGCTCATATTTGAAATGCTATATATGCTCTAGCAACACAGGATAATTTAATAGGTTTTTGACTGCCAATCCCCAGCAGACAACACGAGAGAGCCATTCTTTTGTATGCTCGGCTCTTTTACTTGACTCGGTTGCAACTGGCACTGATAGGAGTGATGTTTTTTTGATTTTTTTATGCGTATCGCTTTCTGAGTGGCGGCAGATGTTCCGCATTCTCCAGCAGAGCTCCATTCCGGGGGGAAATCAGTGAAAACTACGCACTATAAAATTAAACCACTGACACTTCACCGGCCCCGAAACCAAATAGAGCCCGCAGCATCAGCAAGCTGGAGTGAATCCATCATTTCTCATTTTTAGAGGGTTCCATCTGTGCTAACTTTCATTAACACTGGCTGGATCTGCAGTGATCTACTTTACATTAGATTAACACTGTGTTTCTTACTCACCAGGCCCAATTGAGTTTGATATCACATGAAAACATATGCATTGTGTATAGCACTAGACTAGAGAACCCACAGGGCACATAGTGTACGTTTGTTTTCACATAATTGTATTTACATTAGTTTGCTCTGGTATGTTAGAACAATATCAAGCCAAAGAAACACGTGCATGTTTCATTTGAGATATTTCTGAAGTAAATGGTGCATGCTAGATGACTCATCTTTCATAACAAGCCCACATCCCAGAAATGATTTGTGTGCTCAAGTAAAAAAAAAAAAAAGACTTTGTTTTGGGCAAATGCTTTTACATCTTGCAAAATAGAAAATCAGCCTAAAATAGCAAAGTTTGGAACTGCAAGAACAAAATGTGACTGGGAAAGGGGCACAGTGCATTCCTTCTGTAGTGAATATAGGCATGTTTCCACCGGAGCAATTAACATAGCATGCTCCATTGTAAAAAGGCTCACAAATAAGCATATTACTAAAAGAGTGAAACAGTCTGGAGCTCAGCTGCTCATTGGAGGACAGAAAAATAGAATCAAAAGGGAAAACTATTATCAATAGAGTTTATATTACATTAAACATGGGCTGAATATATGATATAAAAGAGCAAGTCCCAAAAATGTAGAAAACAGGTTCACCTTTCTAGAGTTGTGTGTTTTGATGTATAAAGCTGGGAATAATCAGGAAACAATGTTCTTCCTCCTTACCATACATACTTTACCTCCAGCATTTTGCATTGCCACGCACCATTTTTACACAATTACAAAGCACCTACATTTTAAATGTTTGCTTCCAGATCCATGTATAGCCTATTGAGAAACACTTGCACTTGTCACCGTTCACTCAGCTGACGCGTCTATCCTTCAGAGATATTTATAACCCTTTATTTAGTTCAGACCGATTACCACTACCTTTAGGTTGATTTTGTCACCTGCTGTGTTCATGTCAAATAGTGCATGTCTATCTGTATTTGTACTGGCACCATGTACATGTAACATTTTGGCCTCCAAACCCATGACTCCTGGTTGAACCTGGATAAAGGGATTAGACCCGAGGCTTTATGGAAACAGTAAAGATCAAAAGAGCACCAGCAGTGGTCAGGGTACCCATGCAGGTAGCCTGGTGTAACAAAGCCCTTTTAATTACCCTTTTAATTGGCCCTTTAACAGTATGAATTAGCATTTTAATGATGGCTATGTAATTAGGGTGGAAAAGACTACAAGAGCTTCAGGCTGCTAATAATGCCTCTCAGCTCAGAGATCACAGCAACAGGAGACAAGAGTGGCTGCACCTGAGCGCTCACAGCAGCAGATGCTACCCGTACATGTGCACACTGATGCACACACCGCTGGGGTAAAAGTAGATACAGGGACAACAAATGCATGTGTTTTATTCATGCACTCAAACACACAAACGTAGAACACTTGGGGAAAATAAAACTGTTTAAACTGAATCATTCTTTTTGACCTTAATGTCTCTGCTTTGGGTAATTGATTAAATACATTTATGTCCAACTTGTCAATGCTCAGCTCATGATAAACCATCATTTTTTACTGCAGCAGTTCTGTGATAAATGGCACATGTTGATACAGCAGTGGAGCATTTTGTTACTGTTAAATGGACTAAGAACATTTCAGTGTAAAAGCACTTTCACAGACTTGCCACTGCCACAGACTCGCAGTCGCACAGCACAGCTTTAAGGACCTGGCAGCTATACACCATTTAAAACAAGCTCACATAATGGCTCACATATATAGACTGAAGGATGTTAAAGGATGTCTACAGGCTTTCCAGCTAATTAAAAGTCTAATGTTGCCTCCAAATGACCATTAGGATTCATTTGGCCTGTGCGTGATGAAGTAGAGCAAGATGGAAGCAGACGACAACAACCAAATGGCACAGTATGTAACAAGACATTTCCTCTGACTTCTCTAACCACTACAAAAATCCCATTGCCATTGTGACAAATGATGTTTAGTGATTTTGTCACAACCCTCCAGTTTGTGTTTTCACTGACACTGAATACCTACTGCACCAGAAGGCTAAGCCAAGTGACAGCCATTGTGTGTCACTGTGAACACACTTCAGGCGGTGATTTGAAGTGGACAAGGTGTCATATTTGGTTTTGTAAAGCGAAAGTGCATAATAGAGCCGCAGACAGTCACCGACCTCATGTATTCTCCTCACACAGTAACAGGTAGGCTAAAAGAAAGGTATTTTACAAACAGCTGCACTCCAATGAGCAAAGATAATGATTGGTGTTGTTTTTTTAACTCATTGTAAAAACAAAATGAGTGAAAATTATTCTTTATCAAATACTGTGTTTTACTGTGTGTAACTGTAACACAAACTGAGTTGTTGGAGATCATCAGCTAACACAAGATTATTCCAGAGCACCACCTTCAGGTTGTCCCGGTATTGCTCCTAACCACTTTACCAGACACATTTTTCTAAAGAAAAACAGATTTTTGGCCAAGTCTGACTCTGACCCGGAGATAGAACATGGGACCAGATCACCGTCCGGAGCTCCCGAACAGTACATTACACAGGTATGGCAACATGATCTGCTCACACTCGCCCCCTGTTGACTGAACTTTATAAGCCCATAGCTCCGGAACCAAACATCCTAGAGACCTAGAGAAACCTTGATCCCTAGAATTCGAGCACGCTGAACACGCCTGTCGTCTCATGTCGGTTCCAAGATAAACACCACTGAAATGTTTTTTTGACAGATTTCAAGAGAGCTTTAAACAAAATATCTACATATCGAGTTTCAACTTACTGCTACCTATAGTTTTGGTGAAAGTGGCAATCATCCCTTTAATATAACCCTAAACCCTAATTCAAAATTTAATGAATTTCTAAAAATATAGATTTTTTGAAAGGCCATGGTCATTAACACTCTGCCATAGTTTTGTTTTTTCAGCACATGCCATTGGAGAAGCAGTTTTCAAAGGCTCATGCAGAATGATAATGAATACATTTAGGAAGACTCAAAGAAAACAAATGCAGTTGCATGCAAATGACTACTTCAATTTAATTATAGCTTGGGTTTATTTTGTCATAAACATAATGAAATATTATTGTTCTCTGTCTGTTTTCATTTTAGCCAGATGTTCAGCATTTATAGCTTTTATAATTTGACACTAATAGCCATGCTGCAACAATGAGACACATTTTTATGATGCAAAACAGTTCAACCCCGTCAAAGCGCTTTATCTTCTGTAAAAGAATTAATCAACATTTCCATTCATTTTAATATGTTCCCTTTTTTTTTTGCAGCTGTCATTCCACGGGACCACAAATATGCTTTTTCTTTAGCTGCCACATTAAGGTTATTTAACCAGAACCAAGATGGAAAAATCAAGGTGGGGCCCTCAACAACCTGCCTTTGTGCAGTGTGGCGTCAGACAGAAGGGCTTCTCAGTTTGCTCTGGACAGCTTTGCTAATTATTTTTCTATGAGGTCACATTCCTCCTGGCCCAATTGTGGAGGCACAGCTATTATTAATAACATGGACACAAACAAACACATCACCTGAAAGGCATCCATTCAGTAAGCCCCGCAAGTCTCCGGCATCGTAATTATGACTAAATTCAAACAAATAAACGTCATTAAAGTAAACAGAGTAATATTTTGAGCGTGTGAGTTTTTACCGACAGCTACAAAAGCCGATTTCTCTCTCCCCTCGAGGCACACAGGACTATGGCATGATGACACAGCGGGCAACAACACCATTAGCAGGCTATTATTGTGATTTGATGTGCATTAAGCAACTCCTCTACAGATGGTTTAGTAATGTTGGGGGTAATAGAGCCGTTGTCATGGTGAACACTAAGCTCCAGCAAAGTGTCTGGAGAAATTATTGTGATAATAAGCCTTTCTTATCCTAATGGATTTGTTTCTAGTGCTGCTCAACGTTGGATACACACAGCCATAATGGAGCATATGGCATATTAAACACACAGACACATTTGTTTCTTATAATTGATCAACAATGGAATTATCAGAACAAAGACACATCACAAGATAAACTCCAAATACTCCGACCCACTGTTCTTTGTTTCCTTTCACTTTGGATCCTTTTATGATCATATGTGATAGTGTGCACCGTCACAAAAGAAGGAACTGATTAAGCGGAAGGTCACCCCGACATCTGAGCTGAATGAATGACATTTAGAGCACATTGCCTTTAAAGGGAATTGCTGTACGTGAGTGCTCCATTCAGACAACCACACATCCACGAACCTGCAGCCATTCATCTGGTAGAAAGTTATGTCTTTTTATTGTGGTGGGTTGTGGTGTGTCCCTTGATACATGTAATGGATGGGACTTGTCCCAGATATAGTTCCAATATGAGGATCACTTGAGCAGATATGTCATTTCAGTGTTGAGTGGGACAACAAACAGAGAAAATCCCAAGCACAGAGATTAAAATATGCACCAAACGTAAAATGCAAAAACCCTTATTACTCATTAGTTTGTTTGGTGGGGATAACTGTATAGATGAAAACATGTATGAATGAAATGTAAGATGTTCCAATAGAGTCATCTCTCAGTCTTCAAAAGCAAAACTCACTTCAAATGATAAGCTTTAAAATTAACTGCAATATCATTTTTAGTATTTATGCTCTCAAAATCGAGTTAAACATAAGCAGATTTAGGCATTATAGAAGTGATTTAACTGGGTATTTAGTTCACCTACTGCTCCTAAACAAAGAAAACAGAGCTTTGGTATTTGCAATCAGTCACAATGATAACAATATTATATTAAAGCAACACTGCTCAGTAAAATAAGGAGACTGCTCAGTTTTTTTTGCGATACGTCTTCTCAGTTTTTAAAGGTCTAGTTGTTGAATACATTTCTGCCCTGACATCTTTTCACATGTCTGTTGTGCTAATCTTGGACTTGATTAGCCCATAAAAGCCTCGGTTCAGTCCTGGTTTTGGTCAGGACATGGTCACAGTTAGTTTGTTCTTCAATGCAACAATCTCAAAAGCTCAGAGTAGTATCTAGTGACCCATGTTCCCTTCATAAGTGGTATTTGTTCTAACCCTGTTGTAGAAGCGCATGTATCTTTGTGCTCCCATCCAGGGTAATCAAGTCATCTTTGTCCACATGCCTCCACGTATTTCTTTTCCTGTGCCCTGACCTTTATCATCAGCTAAATCTTATTTACCTTTAGGACTTCATAGGGTCTCCCACTCATTTTTAATCTATTTGCAGTGTCCCACAGACTTTTTATTGTTTTGACATTTTACAAAATATCTTAACATTGGCTTATTTTAATCCTTTATTCACCTGCCAAAAAAAACATTAGTAACAATAGTGATATACTTTGTATCTAGGAAAACCATTAATAGCATGTAACTATTAGTAACTAAGTAACTAGTGTCTTTTTTATGCTTGACATTATAGTAAAACGTATATGAATGGTTACATGTTATATGAAGACAGCTGTGACTGGATTTTAGAATATTTTGTGTTTTCTTTAAAAGAAAAGCAGCTCACAAACAGCAGTGAAGCAGCAGTAGATGGTGAGTGTGTAGCCTGCAGTGGTGCTGAGGCTGGTGGGGGCAGGAGGAGGGGCGGGATGCTTGGAATCAGTGACATTCTTCAAGGCCAGTGTAAGATTAAAGAGCAGGGCTGTCGTCGCTCTGATCATATATTCACAAAAGGATACTCTGTGAAGAACACATCTTTAAAAAGAGGTCGGATCACAATAAGACCCCTTCTTGTGAGTGTTTGTGGCAGCCCATTATACAGATCATATAAATGGGACATTACTGAGTAAGAAGATTACACCTCAGAGAGATTTTAGGAGTTGCCTTTCTCATTTTCTGTTTTCTCTCTTTTTGGCGTAGTATTAGGATGAGCTGTCTGCAGTGAGTGTGTTTGTCCTCTGTGTACTGGACAAAGCTATCTGTATCCATTTTGTTTTATATATATATATATGTATGTATATACTACAAAAGGTGACTAGAGCATTGAGCTCAGATTAATGGTTTTGGATGTATCTATGCAGACATTACAATAGTAGATCCTTTTATATTATGGCCTATTTGACTGGTGTATAACGCTGTCTGTGACTTATGAGCATACATTCAGAGCACACAGGAAAGTAAAGGGAGTAATGATTAATAATACTTTCATGTTAGGTTGCTTCGCTTGGTGTAGCCTTGGGTCACATTGATAGCCACAGTGCAGTGGAAAATGAAAAAGCACGCTACTCTACATGTCCTTCAGACCAAATGTATTTTTATAATGAATTCTCGTTGGTAGATATTTAAATATATGGCTGCACAGGCCATGCCCTATTATATCTTTGACAAGAGAGATCATCTGGATCAGAGGATTACAGCCAGAGCAGCACAAGGCTTGATGAGGAGTTCTCTAAACTCAAGTGTTTCTCCTAACTCTTAATTCAGTTGTCTCTCTTAACATTTCCTGCCCATGTCAATCAAAGTGTCTGCCTTGTCTTTAAAGGAACAGAGGAGTTATTCATCCTGGTGCCATTAAAACATCAATGTCTCATTTCTGCTAAATGGTAAAGGAAAGATAATTGGCATGTGTGCATGCATGTTAATTAACTGATAATGAGACGATAAGGCGCTCTCTCTAGCTGCAGGTGTGCAACCACTAATCAATTGGCAGTGAAATGGGCTAAAAATGGGTTTCTTTTATCCCACTACTGAAATTAAAAATGTATTTAGTGCCACGTTTTCCAACAAAGTGCTTTTCATTTATCTTCCACAGCACATTATTCAATCACACTCTCCATTTGTATAATGGTAATATTTTCATGTAATTTCCCGCTGCTGCTGAGATGGGTATTTTTGATATGGCTTTGTGAAATAGCTATTCCATTCCAGCTCTATTCACTCACTGGCAATTCACTTACAACCTATATTTCAGATTAAATGTCTTCAGCAAATGGAGCCTGGCTCAGATGTCCAGGGCAGCTGGGACAGACCACTTGTGCACCCTGCTGGTGACTGGGTGAACTGCAGTAATGCTTTCTACTGCCCCCTGGTGACTGAAAAGCATAACATATTTCTTATTCCTGGTCTTGGCAGTGCTTTTCTTTAAAATACATTGCAAGGTCTTCACTGTGTTGTTGAAATGAGCAGCAAACCTCTGAGTGCATCTAGCTTTAAACATAAGCTCACTATCTTAAAGGACTGCTCCTGTTGCCTGCAGCACAGTTGGACGCCTATGAAAGAGTGTGTTGTAACTATCAGCCCTGCTCAGAGGAGTGGAGAGTTCACATAACAGCTTTAATGACAAACAAAAACCTGGTGTAAATGTGCCACAGGGGTGTACATGTAAATAAAGCACACATAGTTACAACAAAATACAACATACTATATTTATTGGAACATAGTTGAATCCAAATTTGTGGTCAGTTTGGTGTGTTTATTGCCCAGATGATGCAGAGCTTGATGGACAGTAGTGCAGTGTCGCCTCATCCCGCTAACAGGGCCACCTTCACCTTGGACAGGCCAATCTGTACGTACAGTGACACAGACACACAGAGCCCATCTCAGTCAGCACACAGACCATTTGTCATGTCAAATAACCTCACACAGACACACTGGCCACGTTATAGAGGTGATTGTATCAAAGTGACCCCAATGTGATGCTCATAAATTGCTTGTTTCATGGCCAGGTGCTTTATCTTTGTCCCATTTGTCCCAAGTATTGACGACAGAATGGAAAGGAATTTGCCAGTGGAATAAAGAGTTTAAATCATGCAGAATAAAAATGAGGCACTTGTGAATTCTTACTTGTTAAAGTGAAGGTGAGAGCATTGTTCAGCTGGCACACTCTACTTTCTCCACTTTTTCTTTCTCCGCAGCTTCATTAGTTCCCTCTGGAGATGTCTCTTCAGTCGAAGTGGCAGTTTTGGGACGTTCCTTTGGCTTCTCTGACGGGTCAACCACAGTGGTGCCCCTGCTTGTATTACAACCCATAGTTTGAAAAAAATGCAAATCCCACTGCTGTTCCAAGGAGTCCAGGAGTATATGGAGCATTAAAGATCCACAATCTTCAAGTTTTAACCGGTGTTGTGCGCTCAGGTGCTCAAGTTCTCTATGGCAACCTCGGGACTTCCCTTCAAATGTGTGTACCTGACTGTCAGTGCTTTAAGAATACACGTCCTTTTGTCTGGTGGCGGTACAGGTCGTAAGTAATTACGTGCCAAGCAACACCGGTAGAGAATTAACTCCAACATGGTTACTGATAAACACAGACGGGAACTTTGTGTTATTTGCAGGTTGGCCATAGTTACCACCTTTAACACTGGAGGTTGAATTTTTTATATTTACTCATTTTATTAACACCAGACATTTAATAGTACATAACCAGTCTGACGTGACCCTGTGAGGGGATGTGAGGGTCGATGTGTGGTGTGGATATTCCACCCAGAAGAAAAACACTTTTCTTAGATGATTAAATAATGAAAAAAAAAAGTTAATGAATGAAAAAGGGGAAAAAATAACATAGATATCAAAACTCAAAATAATCATGACATTTTACTGCTGGATATGGTGGGATAAATCATAAAAAAATACAAATATTTTATTTAAAAAATTGTCTACAAATTCCATCAAAACCTTTATTCAAATTTTATGATTTCATATTTATAGTTGTTACTAAAGAGGTTGCTTGGGTTCAGAACTTTCACTGTCTTCTCTCTAAATCAGTACAAACACCTTCAGACGCAGCTGACAATAGAGCCGTGAACGTACTGACCTTAGTAATCCAAGAGAGAAATGTGCTTTTCTGTGATCTGCTTAAGGTGGCAATATTAGCAAACACTTGTAAATAATCACATCTTTGGGAAAGTTGTATGGAGTCAGGTTGAAGATCTGAGGCATGTTGGTGTATTTGTTGATGTCCAGACCACATCCAGACCATGTACAAAAGAACAATTTTACATCTCTCACACCTTTGACACATAACGGCACTCATAGCAGCCATACATAACACACTCTGTACTTCTGTTGGCAAAAAGGGAGCCAACATTTAGAGTAAAGACACTATATTCATTCAAGTATGATTAATAATTACTATTCTCAAATCTCTTTATTATACCAGTTATTCCCTTTACTTTTCTTGTAGCATTTCAGCAGATGCCTCAGTCTGGTGCCTCAGTGGGATCTGTGCAGCAGCCCCTGATCAAAGAAAGTTTTTTTATATATAATTTAGAGAATTTCATCTGCTAAACTCTAATGTCATGCCAAAGGGTTAATACTAGAAACATCACAATACTAACCTGAACATTGCAGCCAGACTACCACTGGGGCCAAACATCTGCCTTCCCAGGTTTCCCTCTGGGCCTGTTGTCATGGTGACTCTTGCATTAGAAGTATTCAGAGCAGCATCAGACGTCTGAATACCCAATGGTGAGAAAATGATGTGAACTTTGAGTGATTGTGTTCACTCACCTCTTCATGAGTCTACCTATGTAAGCTCTTTTTAATGTCCTTCATGGAGACTCTGTTTTAGAGATCATATATACATGTACGAGGTGTAAGTTGAAGCTGGTAAAGCAGTAAATATGATGCAATTTCTTGTATAAATGGTAATGTAATGTTATTGTTAAGTCAGGTAATGTGTTCTTTTCATTAACATTTAGTTTGTTTTTGTTTGTTTTTTTACAATGAGCGCTCTCCCTATTTCTGGTGTCACATATTAGGATGAACAAAAGTATCCAAAGGCTTTACATGCAACAGCAACTGCAACCAATCACTTCCTGTTTGTTGTGTTGACCTCGTATGACACCAGGTTAATACTGCCGAGTGTTACATTAAAAGTTTTTCTTTGTCAAGCACCAGAACTAACAAAGATGCTGTTACACATTAGTGTTTAGATTAACACTAATAACTTCCTTGAGTCGGGCCAACACTCATTTAATCCTCTATTGTCTTCTCAAATGGCATCTCACTTTCTGTCTTGTTAATGCACAATAGATAACAGACCAGAGCTGTAGTTGTTGATGAAGATGAAATGTCACTTCCTGTATCCCCAGGCCCTCACTGTCACAACCCATTAAACTAGTAAACTTTTTGACATGTGATAGACAACTTTTCTAAATGATACCGAGCCAAAGCTACTTCCTGGTTTGTGGAAGCCTGGTAGTGGTGAGGTGCAGCACAGTGCAGATTCCACCCCCTTTTTAAATACTGTGAGCCTCTGGTACCTCCTTCAAAGGTACCAGATTAAAGGAAAAAAACTCTTTAATCAGTTTCTTAAAGAAGTCCAAGCTAGATTGTCCCCCTTACTTTTCAATTGCCCCCTACGCCTTTGAGTCCAGCCCATTGGTCTCTTTAGATATGACTAAACTTGTCATCTGTATCTGGTCTTTAAGGCAGACTCCGAGCAGGATGCACCACGAGCGCCACCAAGTGGACCAGGCAAGGATGTGCAAGTAGGACCAACTAAAAACTGAACTGAATATGTAGGCTACTTTGTTAATATCTGAACAAATGCCCACATTAACTCTACGCTAAGAAATGACATTTTTAAATATTTGCCAGTGTGGAAAATGTTTGAATTACAATGTTGTCTGTGAAGGCTCTCAGTCATCCAGGCCATAATGAAAAAAAAGGTGCCAATAATGCCCTCTACTATATCCTACCTATAATTAAAGAGGCATTAAAAAGCATGTTGTTCAGAGGAAAGGATAAAAACACATGCATTTGTAGGTCTACAGTATATTACAGTAAAGTAAACAGTAAATGAGTGTGAGAGTCTCAGTGCTTGCCTTTAGGTACCCAGGATAACCTTCCACACCTGTACCTTTCATAAGTGTTAGAAAATGAATGAATAAAATGACAGGTAGAAGCACAGACATTATGGATAGTCAGAATATGTTTAATAAAAATAATTAAACCTCAATTTCCTCTATAGAACTTCATAGAAAGTAATCCAATAAATTACAAATGACTTTTAAGACATGTTTTCCTGCACTACATAAAGAATTATTAGACTACACAGACCACATCTTGCAAATATTACAACTGTTCAATGTCCAAGAAAAAAAAAATGACAGAGAATATAATACAAGCTTGAAATAAAATGCAAAACCAGTTCTGCTAGTTTTGTCATGTCAGTGAAAGTAAACTTCCCTGTACAGCAGTAGTGTTTTGACTATCTGTCCTTGCATATTGGTCATACTGTTGTTGTGTCTAACTTAAATACTGCCTCTAGTCAGGTGAGCAGTGCATTGTGGGCATCATTGTGCAGTGCAAGACAACCTAAAACTAAAAAAAAGCAAAGGAGGAAGCTTTAAGTCCAATCTTACTTCCACTGTTTTGAGTCTTACAGAGGCACAGCACAGTCAGAAGTTGAGCAGATCACTTCAGGGCACCAAAGGGAAGAGAAATGATTCATTGAGCTGTGGCAGAGGAAGCGAATGGCTGGTTGCTTGCATAAGGGCACTACATGTTTTGAGTTGAGCAGAGGTGCAGATACAAAATGGTGTGACAATTGTGGCCCAGACATAGAAAAATAAAGCTAGTTATATAAAAAAATGCAAACCCATGTCACGGGCCATAGAACAGGCATACAATAAAACAAGTGATTTCAGAAATCAGACTTGTCTTCAGAGTTAAGAGTGCACGGCTTGAGAAGCACAGCAGAAACACTGGAGATAATGCTACAGCAATACCAAAGGAATACAACTCCTGACGCCAAAAAGGACCACCCCCAGACCAAACTAAAATATCTGCCTGAATTCAGAAATAATTACTATTGTACTTATCTAACAGTCTACTGTGTAACAGCAGTTCTAGAGCACTGGTGTAGAAAGAAACGTTACAAAAAGGTACTTCCGGTCTCAGTGAATTCCAGTGTATGTAAATTTCCTGGGTAAAGTTCAGTGATCTTTAAGAATGAGTGTGGACACAGCAGACCGATCGGAGCAAATGGTTTATCATACATATGAGAAATTACAGCTTGAGGTACAGGATAAGGGCACTTCTACATCTAACTGAAGCTTCATTCACCAGCAGAACTGAGTCAAAAACGACACAAGCGACAAACTCTCAGCAACACAGCTGCGAACTATTGCCCAGAATTAAGTGTGTCTGGTTCAGCGTACACTTCAATACTCAAAGACAATATCAGACAGTATTTGATACAATCTTAGCCACAATTTAATCTACACGTGCTTGTGCCATGTATGTTCTGTAAGACTTGTTATACAGGTGGTCAGTGAGGAAAAAAAAATATGAAGGACCTAAATGTGTTCCTAATTTGTGCAGAATATATTTATATATATATAAAAAGAAATACTTAATACCACATTACTAGCATTAATGCTAGTCAGAGTTTTCAAGGCCCCATTCTTATCAACAGGAGAAACATAATCAACAACATTCAGATTGGAAAGTTATGGAAGCAGTAGATACCAGATGAGAGGCACAGGCCAGCCACACAGAACAACACTGTGGAAGCTCTCAGTATTAAATGACCTCTAAAACACACACATATTCCAGCAGGAAAAAAGACAATATGTACATAGAAATACCACACCCATGCACATGTAGATTTTACACAGTGAAGCCAATCTATTTAGCGTAGTTGAGGTAAAGATGCAGTCAAATACACAAGAGTTGTTATATCATTTGTGTTATCCTGAAGCAATTTCTCTAAACAGAGACCACAATACCCAGTCAGGACCCAAAAGGGTCTTGGGGCAGTTTGGCACAGTATAAAAGGTTGTATCCTGTCCCTAAAACTCAAGGGGATTATTATTCTCTGGCGAGGTCAGAGTAAGGAGAGGTGCAAGTGTACTGTGGGTAGCTAAAGTGCGCCTTGGACAAGTGACATGTGTTTTAATGAGGAAATGCATTTAAGAAAAAAAGAAAAGAAACACAATTAAAAATCATGAGCCATTTTGAAACTTTTTAGCTTATGTCCTTAATACATATTTTTAAAAATTTTATAATTTGAGGCTTATGGGAACGGAGTGATTGTGAACTGATCTTGATTTAATGGAAGTTCGGCTTACAGTTGTGCACTACGATGGAATATGGCGGACAGAAAATCTACAGCTTCAGTGACATTCATTAGCTGCCCAAGTTATTGCTGACATATCTAACATATGATCTGCAAAGCAAAGTGTCAACAAACCATAAAAAGTCTTGGATATTTACAAGAGTACTGAGTGTTTATCAAGTGTCATTCCCCCAGTCCCCAACAATCAAAATATATTAATAGTACAGCTCAATAAGCATGTTGACGTAGTTTCACTTTTTAATAAAATTAAATCCTGACATAATTACAATAATGCCTTTTTGTTGCCTTTGTACATAACTGTGGTACAAGTTCAGAGTTCAAAATCTACTGAAGTTTGACATGCAAAGTGTCTCAAAACAGAACTGTACCTTTTGAACAAACACTGAAATCCTAGTTCAGCTTTTTAATTTAGTTTTGTTTTTAACATTTTTGTGTTTTTATTACACAACTTTCAGTATATTAGTATTTACATGTAAAGAAACTGCAACATAAGTGCTGAATATATGATACATTTCTAGGCAATACATAAATAATTTTATAATTATATTCTTAGATCAGTCTTCATCACTGGAGTCTGAGTCATCAGATGAGGAAGAGCTTCCAGACTCGGATGACGAGGACTCAGCTTTTCCTGAACCTTCTGGACCACTGTTATCTTTTTGTTCTGCTGACTCCTCCTCATCCTCCTCGTCTTCCAGTGTCTCCTCAAGCGCTTTGTTAGTTTTTTCCACATGGTCCTTCATGGCAGCTGGCTGCTTTGTGGTCTGTGGGGCTGTTGAGGCAGCTGTGGGTACACGGTTGGTGTTTGCACTTTGCGGTTGTGTGGCAGACACTGGAAGGTTAAGGCCTGGAGTGAGAAGCATCCCTGGGTAAAGCATACTAGACAGTAACAAAGGGTTGAGAGAGAGGGAGTTGGCTGAGGCCACTGGGGCAGCAGCAGAACTTTGTGAGGCTGTGCTATTGGAGGTGGAAGGAGGAGTCATGCTGGAGGCCTCTGTCCTTTCTCCTTTGGTGTCTGAGGTGTGAGGTGGTGCTTTAGAGCCCAGCTGCTCTGGTCCAACACTGCCATTTCCCTTAATCTGGTCCTCAGCACTTGCTGCTTCCTCTTTACCCAGCAGACCGCTCACGCCTAGCAAATTTGGCAATCCTGCCATGCCAGACAGCATCATGGGAAACACGGCTGCCAGATTGTTGGTATCGGATGGGAGCCCCATGAGGCCTGCAGTGAGCTGCAGAGATTGTAGGCTCTGCAGGTTCTGCTGGAAGGCCTGAAGGCTGGTGAGGTCCACTCCTGACATGAGGCCATTGGTCAGCATAGGGTTTAGGGTTAGAGCTGAGGCTGCCGTGTTTGCTGCTGCTGCCACCGCTGCTTTAGCCAAAGGATTTTTGGGTCGTCTTCCTCGGCGGCTTACCTCCTCAGGAACAATGGGTCCAGTAAGGATCCTGTCAAACATGCTCTCTGGGAGGTAACCCTGCAGTGGATAGACATTAGCCCTCATTAAAAATAGCTGGATTTTAGCAATGTGCATAAACAAAAGTATTCTTTTAATGCTACTTACAGACTGTTTGACAACATCTGCCCATTCCGGTGGGACTCCATACTCAGGGTTCTCCTGAAGGAACCGGCACAAATCCTTCAGAGGAGGAGCAAATGCTCCACCAATCTGCAGTGGCAGGAAACACGGTTAAGAATTAAAAAAATGAATGAACAGTCGTAAATTACAATTTTAGTATAAGAGGTATTTATTGCAATAACAGCAACATGATTTATTCTAAATTTAGAAAACTCTTAGAGAAGTGGACCTTTCGCGCGTTTCTTCTGTTAATGATCTGGACACGTTCTTCTCCCGTCAAACTATTTACATCAATCTTGTTAGGGTTTCTACAGCGGTGCCTTTTTTGTTTGGGCCGACCATCCTGGAAGTGGAACTGCATCTGCATTTTATTAACGGCCTAGGAAAAAAAATTGTAAGTGTTAAGACAAAATTCTTTGATGATTTCCTTTTTTGCTGTTAAGTCTTAACTGATTTCACAGATTTATTGACAGAACAACTAACATGAGACTCACAGGGATAAAGGCTCCGGTGTCTGCCACAAAACCAGGGTGTTCTTTTAGCCACTGCTCCAAATCTTTTCTTCTGGGAGCATCATCACCAGCAAGTCTTGTGCCATCTTTGAGGTTAATGACAGGAACTCTGCTTTCAGAATCGGCAGGGCTCTGAGTTGAGCTCTGGCTGTAGCCTGGCAAAGATGCAATGGGTAAACCCACTTGGCCAATGCCACCCCATCCTGGAGGTACCTGGAGACAATACACACGTTTGTAACAACAGTATGCCTCACCACACAAGAACTTACACCACTAAAGGTTAAACTAACACAAAGGCTTACCTGATCAGCAACAGGCGCTACTTTGCCTCTGTTCATAAAGAGCAGGTCTATCCCTTCCACATTTTTCCTTCTTCCTCTGCGTTTTTTAACCATCGGCTGGCCCTCCACTGCTCCGTTCATCCTCATGTGACTTGCGACACTGGGAGGAGCTATAATACAGCAGACATGTTAATTAAGACCTGACAACATCCAGACATATAGTAGATAAATACTAAAAACAACCTCTCAGGCAAAGGTCAGAATGATACACAACCTTCTAGAAAGGTGCCTTCTAGTGAATAAAACCGGTTTAATGCCAAAACTTGAATTTTTAAGGAATGTACCACTCTGGAAGCTGCACTGAGGTTTGCTGATGTCAGCCAGGCCTGTGTCTGAGGCACTCTGCAGTTCCTGAAGCCGGGCCAGGTACTGTTGCTGGGCCTGGGGCCCCTCCTCAGAGTCCAAAGGTCTCTTTACAGGCAACCCCTGTTTCTGAAAGGTTAACTTCAGTCCTCCTTCCTGCTGCACACAAAAAACGAGTCTTAGACAAGGAAGATCACAACAGCTCAGGAGATTTCTGATGTAAATTTGTTCCGTGTAGCCACTACACAGTATATGTTATGTGATAGATAAAAAATAAGATTACAGCATATATTTGGGTGTGTTTGTTAGTGTCAATAAAACACAGAGACACTCAAGTAGTTAAGAATAAGAGCAACAGATGGAGAAACGCAGATTTTAGTTTTTACCAAGAATCCATGTCTGCTGTCAGCATAAAACCGATTTAAAACAAAATTCAAGTATTTTGCTTTCTTAGGTTGTATATTTAGTAAATCTTTACTGACAAAAATGTATAAATAAAAACAAGCCTTAAAAAAGCCTTAAGTTAAGTTACTAGCATATTAGTAAACACCCACAGCTAAGGTCCCCATACAGTTTATAGAATAACCCTTAAGTCTAGAGAGGCTTCAACTGAACCTTATTATATTCAATTCAACTATTAAATTAATCTTTCCTCTTGCCAGCCAATCAAAACCACAAATCACAGCCAAAGGACAGAAACATGCTGAGCACAGCAGCTAACACCGGTCACAGCAGCAGAGGTAGTAGGGTCCTACGATTAGGACGAAGCAGAAGAGGGAGGAGGATGACATAAAGGGGAGAAATCAACATACATTGTTGAGCTTTACTGAGAACTCCTTGTTTTCTGGAACATGCTTGGTCACCTTTGACCCCTGTGGAGAGGCTGAGGGGTCCTCGCATGGACTGTTGACAGTGTCCAGGAGCTTGGTGGTGTAAAAAGAGGCCACGGCACCTCCAGGCTCGTAGACACGACGAATTCCTGGCCACTTGCCCTTCAGCACGGCCTGACAGACACTGTCCAGTCGGTTGATAATCAAACGATCCTAAACAAACAATACAATTACAAATGGTGCACTTTTATGACACTTAACCCCATAGAATCAAATCCCAAATTCCCTAATAAAGAACTCTCAGATAATGATCTCCAAGTGTTTTAAGCTCCAATATATTAATACAACCAAGTATATTGCTAAAATGTGTAAATGCTTTGTGGTTAATGTGCAGTTCACCTTGGGCCAGTACGACGCAGCGAGCATGTACCCTCCTCCCTGGAAAGGGTGCGAGTGACCTCCATTAGCTACACTGGCGTCTTGTGTTTCATCCTGGGTCATGCTCAGCGATGCCACACTGTCCTCGTCAAAGCCCTTGACACCTGTTACTGCAGGCACTGCGCATGTCAGAAAACAAAATTCAGTCCACAGAAGCAACAAGCGACCTACACTTCTTCAAAAAAAAATGTGGTAACAAATCTTAACCTTTCTTTTTTCTTTCATCACCGTCGCTGTCACTGTCATTGGACGAAGAGGATGAGGATGATGAGGAAGAAGAGCCTGAGGAGCAAGATGAAGAAGAGGAAGAGGAGCTGGAGCCAGAATGTGACGAAGAAGAAGAGGATGAGGAAGAGGAAGATGACGAGTGGGATGATGTGCTGGAGGAGGATCCATCTGAGTCAGAGTCGGAGTCCTGTCTGGCCTCCCTGCGGCTCTTCTTGCTGGCCTTCTTGGGTTTCCTCTCTGAAGAGTTCGGTGTGAGAGGCTTGGTTCTGGCTGCCACCATCTGCCTCTCACTGTCCCTCGCCTGAGACTCAAGCTTCACTTCCACACCTGTCACAGAGGCAGGCGCACAAGCTGGGCTCCAGCTGTCAGCCAGCTTCTCCCTGCTCTCTTCACCTTCAGAAGCAGGTTCCACTTTGGGTTCCACTTTGGGCACTACCCCAGCGAGTTCGGTGTCTTTCTGTCGAGCTGGTTGCAGTGGGGAGTCTGTCATTGCCGAGCACGAGGTCTGGAGCTGAGGATGAAGGAGCGGTGTGGATGTGCGCGATTGCTGCTGTGCTTTTGTCTGGCTGTAGTTGCGCTGTGCTGTCATGAAGCTGAGCTCAGGGTCCCTTAGTATGTGGTAGTCTGTACGGCTGACACCGTGCTTTGCTGCACCAATTAGCAAGTCTCGATCGTGGGTCCCCGGCTCCCACCAGACCGGCAAGTCAGAGCTCACTTGACACAGAGTCAGGCGTTCATAAAGTAAAGGATGACGAAGGACCTGCTCCCTAACCTGCCGAAGCAACTCTACTCTGTACAGGGTACGAGATGCTCGCTCCTCTGTGATCGGCTGAATGATCAGAGATGGGTCCACGGCAGAGTCTGAAACAAGAACAAAAGAAGAGTCTGAATGGTTGCAGGAAAACCTAAAGCACAGTTGTGCCTGGAGAAAAAACATGTTTGTATTTCTATAAATGATCAACCTTATCAGCCACACTACCACAGAATTGTTGAAGCAGCTTGCACAACTGTGATCATGCAAAGTACAACTCTACGAATACACAAACTCACATAATACTGATTTAAGATGTCAATATAAAACAAGTAGCGCTCATTTTTAGTTCACCAAGTATCATTCATATTACTGCTTTTATGTTTGTAAAAACAGAATAGGCAATAGGTTTCTGACCTCCCTCCTTTGGTGGCAGACGACACACTCTTCGGCACATTGCGGTAAAAGCACAAAGGTATTTTTGCAAGCTCTCGTCAGTTTTCTTGTGCAGCCGAGCCATAGCCCTGAACTTGGTCCAGTCAAAGCGCCCAATGCTCGGGTCAAAAACAACACCAAATGTGGAGACAACTCGGTAGAAATCTGCCTCTTCTCTCCTGGTCCATCTGGGGGAAAAAGATGTTCCATTTATCATTTTTATTTATTTAGTTATCACTTTATATTTGCATGTACTGCATCAGGAAATTAAATTGCCAATTAAAATTGATTAAACTACATTAAAACTGTAGTCTGACCTTTGTTGACGCTCAATTTTGGCAGCCATCTTGGGGTTGAGCGTTTCGCTGAGTAAGGGGGGCAGTGGACAGAGTGCAGTGGGCAGTATCACTGTCTGCTGGGTCTGAGACTGAACTTGGTGGATTTGTAGGATCTGCCGGCTCTTGGTGAAGCGCTGAGAGGCTGTGATGAGACGTCTCAGCCTGGCTGTCAGCGCGGACGGTGAAGGCCAGTATGTACTGTTCCCCTCTGCCACTGGAACTGCATCTGAGAATCAGTCAAGGAAATCAAAATGGGTCACTTTTCTTAGAGCTTTACATTTCATCTGTTACAGCAATGATTCAGATACTGCTGCCTTGCTGCCAATGAGTCACTCTCTGAGATCTGCATTCAACACTTACCTCCAGGGTTTTCAGCAACAACCAATTCTCCCGGAGAAGAGACATCATCCTGCATAAGAATATAGTTGAAACCAAAAAGTCCATACTATACACAAATCATGTCACTTTGTATACACTTGTTTGTCTACCTCCATTTCGTCTTTCAGGAGGGCAGGAGCAGGCTTGTATTCTGGATCATCAACATCTCTATGCAGAAGTAAACATCACAGAAGTTTATTAAGGTATAGCAGGGCATGCTCACATCTGAAATGAATCCATTTTATACCGCCTGTTTAAGACTGTAGGTATGATAGAATACACTTACCCATCCATATAGTCATTGGCTCTCTGTTCAGCAGCAATTGCCTTCTCATCTGGTCGACCAACACGCTCTAGAAAGCAGAGTGTAGGGTCTGCGCGAACAGTGTTGTACTTTTCATACCCTACAAGTGCACAGAGATGCATGAAAATCTACAAATATGTCACAAGATCACACAAACGAGCTGGACGGCTTTCCGGAGTCAACAGCATTGCAGTGCTGTCGCTCTATTTTACCATTTTACATAAAAAGCATAAAAGCAGCTAAACACAGAGGTGAGTGTAAATACCGTGCTTGAAGACCCCGAGCAGCAGGCACTTGTCAGAGATGGCATCCCACCACAGTGCTGGTAGCTCTGAATTGTCCGGCTCTGGCACCCAGATCTTTACCTCACTGTAGGAGACCAGGATTAACACAGACATAATGTGGGAACTGTTGTTACAGATTTATATGCACAATGATGACCCAGTTCAATCCATTAACATGACAAAAAGTATGGTCAGTGTGTGTTTTTGTGTATGTCATCCCCACCCAGGGCACACAAGTTATTTAAATATTTATGTACACATTTACATTGAAGTATTAATTAACAGTTAACTTACTTTGTGCTACCTTGAGATATGGTATAATACATTTAAAACAAAAAGTTACATTCAAGCCATTACTGTTTTGTAGAAACTAGCATACACATTTCACCAGCAGGTGGCACTCCATAATTTTCCTATTTGCTTGATCAAGTGTTTATTTGTTCAACAGGTTGATTTCATTTCAGGACTATAATAATTCCTGACTATAATGATTTTAATATGGCTTAAAATTTAAACTCTTAAAACTTCAAAATCTTAAACACTTTTGCCTATTATAGGCCTATCATATTTCTGAATCAGAATAATTCCATAAACGTCCATTAAGTCAGTAAGCAGAGGGAAAGAGAATGTAGGTGAACAAAGGTCAAAGTTCAGCTCACCTGGAGTCAGCGCCGTCTAGTACCTGTTGGGCTTGGCTTCCTATCACCTCTTGTTTCAGGTAGTACAGCATTCTGACCCTGAGCAGCACCCTGCATAGAGAAAACCTAGTGGTCACAACAAAGGCCTGGGCACACACAGCACAATGCTGAGTGAGCAGAACACACGCTTTCAAACAGTCCCAACCAGGAAACAAGGAAACAGCTGAAGGCTGAGTTTATAGACAAATTCAGTTGAGCTTTTTTAAGCTGATACTTTGTACTTTGAAAAGATGAATAGAAAATGTTTTAATGGCTAATTTATAATTAATTATTATTATTATTATTTTTATAATAGCAGCTTCAAAAACGTGCTCGAAGGACTGAATGAACAGACACAAGTGTCTCTTCCCTCATAATGTGATCGTGTTCTGGCTGCAGAATAAAAGCTGGGAAGTCGAGGCTGACAAGGTAGAAAGAGGCTGACTCACTGGGGAGACATTAGCTCTGTGATGCATGATCACACATCATAGCTAACAGGCTTTAAGCACAGACAGACTGAAGTGGTGGGAAATGTGGTGTGCCAGTGTGCCATGCTGTCATAATGACTCCTACGCTTTGGGATTTTTCTTAATGTAGAAGAGAGCCTGTATCATTTTGTATTATGCATTTATGTTTGCCTAGCACTGTGTAGGGCCTGTTGTAGGAAAACGTGCAGGCTTTAACGTGTTCATTTCTAAACCTTTTTGAAACATAGTAGGAAAAAAATCAGTAATAAAAGTTTAAAATGGAATATTGATAAGGAAAATTCCAAAATGGAAAAACTAGTAATTGCAGAGTGGTGACTGTTTGCAGGTCATAAACAAATTAGGGCTGGTGACTCAAAGTGTTGAACTTCCTTGCCTCCCCCCACTCAAATCCCAGTGTGTGTCTGGACCAACCCAGGACCAGCTGCTGCTTCCTGTGCCTGTCAGCAAACCCTTCAGCCTTGTCTTCCTAGACCTTTGCTTTCATATATGCATGACGCGGATCACTTAGAAAGATCACATAGGATGTCAGCACAATCCTCAAGACAAGTGTGTGCTAAATAATCAGTGAGAAACGAATCTCAATACAGCACAGCACAGAAAAACTCATGACAATCTTTGTTCAACAACATCCTGTAGTTTTTGATTCTAAATATAAAAGTCCTATACTACAGATATAAAAGGCGGCCAGTGCATGCCCTACTCTCCACCAGTCGCATTCCAGGTCTTCACACTGAAAAACCAAGGAGTCAGCAAAACCCTGCTCACTGTGTGTCCTCCATCTACTGTGCCACATATCAGACATTCCCTGGATTCAGCACTACTAGACGAGAAAACAATAGCGAACTTTCTATGGTGGTCTGCTGTGCTTCATGTCAAAAGCCCTATGGAGAGAAGGTCTGCTTTAAAAAGTAGTTGCCACCTTTCCTTTATACTGCAACAGCAGGGCTCAGTTAATGAAACCAGGAGATGTAGCAATTACTGTCTTTTTAGTTGGGAAAGCTTTTTAATCATCTAGGAAATATACTGTAATACACAGGAGCATTAATTCATTCTACTAAAACATCTGATGAGCACTAGAGGATAAATAATATCCTGTTGCCATAAATGACACATGTACACCATCTAACTCATAAAGAGACCACCAAACCATAATAGCCTGGGATAAAACTGTAGATACTTTTTTACTTATAAGAATGACAGAAGGAAAGACTTACTTGTTGCAGTGGTGTTTCAGGTGTTTCTTGTATCCGTCGTCCTGGAGCATGTACTCAGGGTTGTGTTTTCTAAGCCACTCTGCCTTGTGGATGTCAAAAGAGCTAGACTGGGTTTTCATCTTCTTGCCCTTTCTTCCCCGTGGGACTGGTGCTGACAGCCCTTACAAAATAAGACACAAATAATTAAAGTGTGCTTAAAAACCTAATTGTTGTAACAGTCTTTAGTTTCTGATTGTATTTTATTGTAAGATATTTGACATGAGACCATTAGTAATGTATTATGTAATAAAGTTCTCACCTAAATGATTCTGAAGCTCCTTGGTTTGACCATCCTCAGTAGGTGCAATCAGGTCCCACATGAAGCTCTTAATCCTGTCATCTCCACGGTAATGGACCAGGCAGTAGGCTAGCAAGGCCCTGCAGATCATCTCTACATCCCTCTCAGTCAGCTGTTTCTTGAAACGGCCATGGTTCAGAATATCCTTCCAACGGCCCCACCTACACAAGGCAAAGTCTTTTCTATAAGATGGATCATAAAATATAGAAATTAATCAATCAAACCTTTTAAGTAATTATACCCGTAGACGAGTAGGTTCTTCTCCACCCGGAAGCATTCAGTGCGTCCATAGCTGTTGAGGCGGTCATGGTTTCGTCTTAGCTTGGGTTTGGTCTCATCGCTATCGCTTTCACCCTCCGAAAGCTCTGCCAATTCATCCTTGGTAGCACTGAAAGGCCTTGTCTGCTTTCTAACACGAGGAGTGTCTATCACTAAACTGTTCTGAAAAGATGAAGAGAAGCAGATTTAACTCTCCCTTCATGTTTGCTTAGCAATGTTAAATGTATGTTTTTATGTTTTCTTATTACAAAACAAATGTTTTTTGTGTTAACTATGTTAAATCTTTATATACATCTTGTCTAGTTGTTAAGATATATTTGTTAAAATAAATAACAAAACACATTAAACAACAATACATACCCTGCCATTAACCATATCCACGTCAATAGATGCTTTTTGAGCCCACTTATCCCAGAAGTTAGGATCATCCAGAGAAATGTCTGTGCGGTTTCCGGATGCCACAAAACTAGCCTGCAGAAATTACACAATGCAGTTTATTTATAAAATAGATTTTATATACACAACGTAAAACACAGCATTTATGGAGAATGTTCAGCTACCTTAGCAAAGGTAGAGCCTCGTCCTTCAGACTCAATAGTGATGGTCTTTGTCCTGCGCTGAAGAATCTGGTCAATATCTTCTTCACAAAATTTGGCCCCTTCATCTTCTTCATCCATGATGGCCCCATAGGCACCGCGTCGTAACAGATCCTCAATTTCCTTCTTTGAGAGCTGCTGGACTGCCTGTAAGAGAAGTTACACCATATTTATAATAAAACTAATTATAATGTTACTACAGTTGTCAAACATTTATTCTAAAACCCAAGGTGCACAAATATAATAATAATAATAATAATAAATAAATGCCATTTACAAAACATTCAAAGAAGCAAACGTTTTAAATAAAGTTAAATGTGTAAGATTCTCCAACCAACGTATTATTCACACAATTATTTAAGGATGGAAGGCAGCTTAAGTTCCCCCTACTCATCTTACACAAAGCTGACAAACTCCCTCAAAAAGATTAGACCCTAATACGATTTGTTACACAATTTCTTTACTTTTGGTAGGTTCAGCTTGTTTTTCTTTTCTCGTACTACTAATAGTCACGCATTTCAAAACTTGAACTTAATCTTATAAAAAGGACAGGTGCTAAGATTAAGATTTTATTTTAATTCCAAAGCCATTTGTCTAGTTTAAAGACTTACCCCTCCCCCGGCCCCTCCTCCCAGGCTGTTATCTCGGCCACTCATGCTCTGTAACACTGCTTTGTCCAAACCCAGCTTGAGGCTGGCGCGGTCAAACATCTCCCGCTCATAAGAGTTCCTGGTAATCAAGCGGTACACCTTCACTGCCTTGTCCTGACCGATCCGATGACAGCGGGCCTGGGCCTGAAAAATGTTTTTTAGAAATTTTGACCCATTTTTACATTGTCTTTATAATGAACTGTGCATGAGCCGATGGTTAACCAGATGTATTTATGGTAAAACACTGTTGAGTTCACAACAAAAGACATGGAGTGAGCTGTGCTCAGATGATTGATCAATACTTTGTGTCTTACCTGCAGGTCATTCTGTGGGTTCCAGTCAGAGTCAAAGATGATGCAGGTGTCTGCTGCTGTGAGGTTGATTCCTAGACCACCAGCACGTGTGCACAGAAGGAACACAAACCGGTCCGAGTCAGGCTTACTAAAGCGGTCAATGGCAGCCTGCCGTAAATTCCCACGAACACGTCCATCTATTCGCTCATACAAGTATCTACAAAAAATTACCATGACCATCAGAATCAGAGTTTATTAATTCAGACAATTATGTAAATGTGTTTTACATTATTTTGGTTAAGTATATAATTGTTAAAGCAAATTCAACTTTATTCAAAACATTGACAGTACAAAATACACTGTATTTTAACTCTCAAATTTGTTTCCCCAATACTTTTGTTGTATTTGTAATGTTCTTTGAATCTTTGAATGAATGACTCCTGCCTTCTAGAGGTAATCTACTTCAGAAAAAGCCTCACAGTTTCTCCAGCTTGTCTAAGGCTGTGGAGGCTTGAGGGCTTCTGTAACCTGGGTCTGAACTCTGACTGAGGTCAATGCCGCACTGCACCTCACATGTTTACAGTGGTTTAAAGTTTACTCCAGCTACAGATGGGAGGCAAGAAGAAAGGGGGATGAAGTCTAGAATTTGGACGAACAAATAGAAGAATGAAGTTAAGATGAAAGAAATAAGGAGAAGTATTAAACTTAATTCTACATCTAGAACAATTATCTTGGATTAATTATGAAAATAATCCAAACCATTCATAAATGCACTGTAGTTTTTGCACCTTTTTTTCATCCACAAAAAGCACAACGTGCTAGATGTAAGGCATAACAAGCACTCCAATATGAAAATACCAATTACATTCAGTACCCTCCGTTATCATTACCTTCTCTGAATGAGGTAGTCTTCCAAGATGTCCAGGCAACGCACCATTTGAGAAAAAATGAGCACTTTGTGCCCTCCTGCCTTCATTTTAGGCAGCAATTTGTCAATAAGGACAAGTTTTCCAGCAGACTGCACCATAGCTTGAAGATGGAAATCAAAAGCAGTCGGGCTATAGACTTCCCTGAAGTCCTCTAGGATCTTCTCTTCAGCCCCTGAAAAATGCACAAGAACTCAGATTTCTACACTTGGTCTTTTTATAGCTATGACAACAGCAGGTTTACAGCAGTCCTACCTTTAATGAGGTACGGATGGTTGCAGCACTTTCTCAGCTCCATCATGGTGTTGACTAGGTTAGGCATATTTGACTGACCAGCCCCTTTAGCCAAGAAAGAGAAGTTCTTCTCCAGGATGGCACGATAGTATTTCTTCTGTATGTTTGTGAGTTCAACCTCAATTATGGTTTCTTCTTTAGGAGCTAGCTTCTTTTCCACATCCTCCTTTAATCGACGCAGCATCATGGGCTTTAAGATACCCTGAAGCTTCTGTACCTGTATGCCACAAAGATAACCAGGTATCCTTAGAATGACTCTTTATGTGTTACAAGGACTTTTATATGTTGGAAAGAGTAAACCAATGTTACAGTAGCCAAGTTAGAAAAACCTAATGAATTCCATCCGTTTTGCCAAGAGATGTGTCAGCAAAATGCAAACCGTTGTGGAGGTTGAAACGACCCTTTTATTCCCTTTTTGTCTATAATAGCATGTACCAGTTTAAATCCAAGCCTTGTACATTAGCGAAATGCAATTGTACTTTGACCTACTTGTCATAAGCTGTAAAAGAACACTATGATTTTAGAGTACTGTATAAATGTGTCTATAACTGCTTTAATAAATTTCATTTTGATGGATGGCATACCTGTTCTTCAGTCTTCAGGTCTCCAAACTCTTGCATAAAGGTGTTTTCAGAAGGAAAGCGAGCCGGCTCCAGGAAATGGAGCAGACTGAAGAGCTCCTCCACTGTATTCTGAAGAGGGGTGCCTGTCAGCAGGACTTTGTGTTCCTGAAAGATGGCAAGGGTTGAGAATGTGTTAATTATGCTAATATAATAATAATAAAAATATAATAATATTTGCTAAAGCTGTATATTTTGCACAGTTACATCTCTAGATACTGTTTATTAACTGTGCAATGAGTTACATCGTAGATGTATTTACCAGGTTCATGAGCTTGAAACCTTCCAGCAGCTTGCAGTTTTTGTTCTTAAGTCGGTGAGCCTCATCAATGATAACACAGCGCCACTCTATGGCATTAAGCTCGGGACAGCCTCCAAGGATCATCTCAAATGTGGTAATGACAGCTTGAAACTTATACGCACCTCGCACAGGACGTCCCTGAGGAAAAGAGGAAGAGCAGGGTTTCACAATATGCATCTTGATTGAACTATTACTTCTTCATAAGACTTTTTCCACTTTTACTCTGCATCCAAAAGAACTGACTACAACCAACCCATTAGTGCGCCATCAGCAGTCAGTCTTTATCCTATTTGTTTGTTTGTTTGTTTCTCTGATGATGCATTGCTTTACCCACCTCCCCATTTGTCTTTATTGTCTTGACAACAGTCCTCGAGGGATATGAGATATCTAGTAATCCCCTCCTACAGTCAGCCAGTCAGCCAAAAAGCTGCTGTAGTGGAGCCGCTGCCTGTGATATGCCTGAGCAGCACTGACAGAGCCCTTGGGGGCTTCTCTGCATCACAGACTGCCTGGAAGACAGGCTGGTGGCGGCTCCATTGTGTTCTCCCCTCACACGCCTTCATTAAACCTACTAAAGTGCCTAACAGCCTGTTGTGCCACATCACATGGCCTACCAACCAAAGATAGCCTCTGCCCGAGACTAACTGGCGAAGTACCAGCCGACGTATAATGAGCCATATGTCTGCGTTAGTCGCTTTTCAAGGTTTGTCAACTGTCTATTTATAGAAGTTTTCACTTTTCAAGACTGCATTTAGCCATCTTTGCCATTGTTTAAACATTGTAAGATATACAGCACAAATGGATTGTTAATAAGAGTTTTTGATTCATGTCTGAAGTAGCAAACAGAATATCCTACACTCTAAAAAGCTATTTTTTTCTGGACCTCGAGTATTCTTGAGTGAATAATGTCCCACTGTCTAGTATGTAGTAGTATGTAGCATGTAGCTGGTGTAGTGAGAGGTGGTTAGCATTTATAATATAACAGCATGTTCCTATTTACCTGTGCATCCCTGAAGTACATCTCATACTGCTGAAGCATCTGTCGGCTGACCATGCTTCCGTGATACACAATGACATTGAGGTAAGTCCAGGTATGAAACTCGCGCTCCCAGTTTGCAATGGTGGAGAGCGGGGCGATGATGAGGAATGGCCCCTTAATGCCCACACGCTGAATCTCCTCGAGGAATGTGATGGACTGGATTGTCTTTCCGAGGCCCATCTCATCTGCCAGAATGCAGTTTCGTCTAAACGGTGGAGAGCAAACGAAATAAATAAAACAGCCTTTTTACCCAGTCTTGGAGGAGCGAAGAAAGAAAAGACAAGAAACATAAAAACGAATATATGAGAAAAGACTATGAGGCAATGTATGACAGTGCTGGTGCACTTTACTGATCAAATAATCAAGAATATATCTTTTAGGGATTTAATGGCAAATAATAAGAGATTAGTGTTGAACAGAGAATAAAATGTATATGCAAAAACTATGTAAGAAAAAGCACAGTAGCCTAAAAAAAGACGATCAGCCATAATATTAGAGCAAGAAGATGTACACAACATTACAAATGCATCTGCTGCGTGGCATATTCAGTACTCAAACCATTTATTCAGCTGTCCAGTGGGTGGGGGTATTATTTCTTGATGCTAATTGCAATGTGCACATAGTCCCACTGGCCTCATAAGTAGCTCTACCTCTGGTGATTCTCTTTGCGTAGGCATACACAGATTCACAAAGCCAATTCCCAGGCTTAACGCAGGCATGCCGACACTGTACACTCCACATGTACCAAGCAACAGCTCCTTTGTGAGTCGGGGCAAAATAAAGCTTTGTTCTTGCAGTACTGCACACCTTGGCATGAAATTTGACTCCTCAACAGCAAATAATATGCACACAACCAAACAACCAAAAGGTCCAAGTGGTTACTAATGTCATTATTAATACTCTCCTACTAAACAAAGAAATATATACATTTTAAGAGCTTTTAAATGAGTATTGCAATAACATAGCATCAGTTAAAAGTTACACATTAAGGGTCCGTTCTATTCTTTGCCCCTGCTGAATATTATTTGATTCCATGAGTTGCAGACAGTGGCAGTATACAAACACAAAGTGCAATGGCCGGGCTTCGATGTGGGACTGACCTGTTGTACCAGTTGAAGAGGAGCCAATTGACCCCCTCTAGTTGGTAGTCCCTGAGGCTGTTGCCATTCCTGTATTCCCTGGACTGCTCTCGCTTCTTCCACAGGTTGGCTGGGGGCCTCTCCTATGTGGACAGTTGAGATTACGTCATAGTTAATGCACCAGTTGAAATTAAATAGAAACAACATAATATTTTATAATGGCATGCAAGTTATACACAAGAAATGTAAAGATTTTGTTTATCTCCTTGGGGAAAATCTCATTGTTCTTTTTGCTTCTTTATCTGAAATAGGCTGAGGAGCTGTACAGCCAGTAGCTCACTAAAGTTGTCAAGATAGATTCCCAGGTATTTACTGTATTATACTCAGCTCGATTAGTCCGCTAAACTGGACATCTGTCTTTGTCTGTGTTCACATGTACAGAAGAATCAATCAAACTATTGTGTCAGCGGTGCTCTACTCAGGGTAATGCTGCATTCATGTGGTCTTGGCACAAGAAAAAAGGGTTAAGGTTAAATGAACTAGGCTTCTTAACCCAAAAACTGCACCTTAGCGTGAATCAGCTACAGTAGACTGTCTTTTTCCATTTAAACTTTTTATGTCGCGAGAGACCAAAACAACCAACAAACAACTTGGCAGAATAAATATGCGTCTTGGTCGGTCTACAACACGCCACGTTACTCCATGCCCGCGTCTGACTTTACTCTACATGAGGCAACTATCAACCAGACAGACTAATATGTTTACACGCATTTTAAAACTCATATTTTTAACTCTTCTGAACACAAAAAGCAGCCCTGCTAATCTTGTAAGAAATCAACAGCCTTCATATAAAAACAAATGAACGTAGACATGAAAAGAACATCATCAAATGAAACATGCAAATGCTGTGAAATGTGCGGAATGTGGATATGCATGACTTACCACCCTGCGCGAGTCTGGCTTAACTGCCTGCAGCTGCTCAAACTCTTCAATCTTGCTCTGGTCAACGTCGTCCTTCAGTTCCCAGGTGCTGTCCTCGTACGGCAGAGAGCACCACTTCACAAGGTAGTACACCACCTCCTGCAGCAAGCAAAGCAAAATGAGCGCTGGAAAAGACTAGAGCAAGTCCACGCACAGCTTTTATAATGTTAACAAAGGCTGCGAGGAAGCCTATTAGGCTGGCCTTGGGCACTTCTCACATACAAAAACATTTATAGAGTGGAGGATAGAATGAAAAGATTGCAACTACAAAACATAGAAAAAAGAGTTAAATATAGATGGAGTCAGACACATTAACCTTGCACGGATATGATTACTAAATGAAAAACGGTTCATTTTTACCTCGCCTGTGTCTTTGTCCTCACAATAAGACACTTCCAGCACTCGGTCTACTTCAACATAGTCTGGGTTAAAGGGCTCCTCTTCCATCTGACAGAGAAAGAGATGAAAAAAAAAATTGAATGATTCTCGGTGCCTACTCACCATCTGGAATATGAGTATAATCTCACTACTGTATCGACTGAATGAGTAAAGAAATTATTATTATGCATGCACACACAAACAGTTCTCATGCACTATATTTAACTAATTTACTACGTACATACACACACACACACACACACAGGCACACGCGCACACGAATGTCCACGCAGACATATAAACAGAAAAGCTTACATCTGCGAAGAAGAGCGCCCTCTGTGCTTGTTTTATCTTGAAGCGTTTGATCTTCTGCTGAATCCTCTTGTCTTTCTCCAGCTGCTGCTCTGTCGCCCACTCGCAGTGTAGGTATGAGCTGACACACGAACGCATACACACAATGTTAGATCACAGTTAGAAAAGCATCTTAAGAACAGTGTCTGGGCAATGCACTTAGACCAGCAAGTATTAGGCAGACTACACTGAAACATTTATGCTACTTTTACAGTCAAAAACTAAAACATTTCATTTAGTTTTGAGGTTAAAAGTGCTTCTTTAAAGATTTTACAAGTTTTATTTAAAAGTTTTTACTTACTAGTTTTTGTATTTGACAAAAAACTCTTCCACCTCAACCACAACTCCAGGTGAAACCTACACAGGTAGATGAAAAGTTAGATGACTTTTAGACATTTTATTAGATAAATATCATTCGGCCAAATTTCTCATTTTAATTTAAATCTATAAAACAGAAATTTGACAAAAAAGACTATATATACACATCATTATTACCTCTTTCTTAACAACGTGAGAGGACATAATTTTGTCAACAACAGCAGCATCCTCCTCAGTGGGATTGTCCTACAAATGCAGTGAATACAAAAGATTTAAAGTTGCACAGTGTATTATTAAGAAGACGGGTTTCAGCTTCGTGCCACAGTACAGAAAACACACATCACATCTTATGACACTGTTTTAAATCTAAATACATCACAGCTCCTCTGGGGATTGATGTTCTCCCCCTCTATGTAAAGTTTTGTTTTCATAAGCCAAAAGTACATATAGGGTGTGGCTTGTACATTACAATGCGGAATAACACAGTGATGGTACAGTGCTTATTATCGCAACCATTAAATATGCTGAAAAAAAAAAATCTAAATTTTATATTTTGTAACCAAACATGGAACCGCTTACTACGAAGAGTTGCACAGCCGGCTGCCTGGGGATGGCAGGGTTGGTTTTCTTCGCTTTGACTATAACCTTGACTTCTTCGTCTGACAACCTGGCCTCCAGCTCCTCAGAATACTTCTTCCTCTTTACCTGCCGATTCGATCTCCTCTTCTGAAATCAAGAGAAATGGGGAAAATATTATTAAAAAAAGGCTAAATGTCTTAAATTTTTACATGTACTTTACACAGAAAAGATCATACAGGTTAACAAATAAACTTCAAAACAATGCTGTGTCTAAAAACAATTCAAGAATCCATCTTTTGTGGAATCTGTATTTATTTGATGCATAGGTTGACTTACTGGACTTTTAAACATTTGAAATGGTAAATACTTTTGAGAAAAAAAAAAGTTTTTTGGGGGTATGCCCGTTTTTGTGGTTGTTATGTGCATCCCTTTTAAAAAAAAAAAAGCTGTTGTCTCTGCATGGACCCATCATGCCTCTGTGCTGTCAGTCAGCTCCATAATCAGAGATCAAAATATGCACTTGCCGCCCACAGCTTGACCTCTACATGAACCACACAGTCACTCTTCACAGGCACGGCCCAAAGGCTGTAAACCCTGACTTTGTGAACAGTCAGGCTCAGAACACAACGAGAGCTGTAGTAGGAATTGTCTCAGAGTATTCCTTTCTTTAGTGAGTGTGAGTGCAATCTAAATCTTACAGAATCGTCTTCCTTGGAGGTGTGTCGAGGGGGAGGGTCATCATCTGACTCCTCCTCTGAAGACTCTGGCTTTCGCTTTTTCTTTTTCCCAATCTTGATGACAATTTTTCTGGAAGAGAGTAAACGCAACATTTGTGATTGATGTCCTAAAAACTAAGTCAGTTTTGAGAAGACAGTGTCAAAACAAAGAGTTGATAAAGTGTCAGTGTAAGAATAGCTTATGACTGTAAAAGTAGGCGATGCATTGTGAAAGACGTGCATCTCAGAGAATTAATAGAGGCCAGCCAGTTTCCACCAGGTCACGCAGCTGTGCATTTGAGCCCCAAGGCGGCCCAGCGAGGCACACCGCTAACGTTAGGTGGCTGGTGTCATTTTAATGGACGCTGCATCAACTAGTACAGAGCAGAACAGGAAGCAGACTGAAAATAAATAGTATATTTGTCAAGTTTTTACAGCAACAGACGAGAAAGACAGTTATATGAGCACAATATAGAAAAAGAAGAGCACAGCTTGTGTTTTTGGAACTTGTAGAGCAGGAGAATACAGCTTTAATCAGCTAAAATACACAGTATCCTCTTACTTGATTTACTTCTACAGTCAAAATTGCATTTAAAATGTGCTTTCCATTACATTTAAAAGCACCATGTCCATTTGAATGTTTTTTTTTTGTTTAAATAAAAGGCATTTAAAGTGCAGTTAATTACAATTGTTCATCCACTTTGGAAATGCATAAAATGTGAATACTGTATTGGATGCTACTTCTTTTGCCCTGATGACAGTCAAAATAATGACTTGTAGGAAATGCCTTAGAGCATTATAAGGGTTTATGCAGTTAGGAATTTGCTGCTTTGCTTAAGCATAGTCCGTGGATTTAGACCAATATCACTTGGCAAACACTAACAAGTACATTTTAAGCAATATATGCTCAAGCTTCAGAGGAAAGCATCTACTGACTTGCTTATCTTTTGCACTCAAGTGAGTGAGCTTTAAGTGGAGAGAAGTTTGGGGGTTGACGTCAGAGAGGAAAAACTTTATCCAGTCATGCTGTGCTGGGAGGCTGGCCTTATTTTTTTTTTGGCCCAGCCCACTCTGGATATTACGTGTCACAAATCCTCTTGACAATGACACTTTAAGGTTGCCATGCAACATGCCCTTGGGAGTGTATTTATTCAGGTGGGAGACAGTATTCATAATGACATCATTTCATGTGAATAACAACACTAGTAGGTTCATGTCTCCCAAGACGATAAATGTATAAATTGAAAGGAAAGCTATTCAAAACTACTGAATAAAACTCAATCACCCAGCTAGGACACAAATAGGGTGTTGAGTAATTAAATGGTACAGAATGTTCTACCTTGACCAAAACAGAGCCAGCTGGGATATGGGTTTGTCAGATATGGGCAAAATGACAGTGTCACATTACGATTAACAGCGCAGCTAACAGGGCTAAAGCGTCTCTATAATCTTCATACGAGAAAACCTGCAAACAGGAAACTCAAGGGCTCAACTGTATCCGTGGAGCAGGTGCAGAACTAGTATTACAACAGCTTCTCAAATCTACTTTTTGATTTTTGTTAGTAATGAAGCTATATAATTTAAACTGACTAGGAAAACAAGTCACATCTGAAGGATACAGGCATAGCCTGTGGCTTGGCATAAACTACTAACAGATAGGCTTTTAATCAAGAACACTGTATCTGTATTGTACTGTATCTGTACTATATCCATTTTGGATTCATTAGGTCTGTATTCCAAAGAGCTGCTACATACTTTTAAGTGAAACAAAAGTCAGTTACATCCAATAAGCATTTCATCAATTGAATTAAAAAGAAATGGTAGTTCACTGTTGCAGTGTTGACGAGGTTTACCGTCCAGGATGCCCACACTTGTTTAATTATTGTACAGCTATAGATGAAACAAGATTAGATTTATTTGAAAAGAACATTGAATGTTTTGTGGGCATTCTTATTAAGAATTATATCGGAAAACTCAACATTAAAGCACACTACATAGTCTTTGATTTCTCAATCTATAAGCACCACTGACTCGGTCTTCACCATCACTACCACTCTAATGTTTGGATGGATCTGCTCCAAGATGAAACTGGCTGCTCTTAACAATTCATCTTTAATAGAAAAATATTTTTTTCACACTCCACAATCATTTAAAGCGGCCATACTCAGGCATAATCTTGGGCGACACTTGCCCTTGACCTCTCTGTTATAGGACACCACCAACTTGTTTCTAAGAGTGAGAGTTGTTTTACAAAGCTTGTTTGTCTTCACTTTTTTGTGCCAAATAACCTCCATTCCTTGTCCCCTCAGTGTTGTCCTGCCCTACTTGGCATGCTGCCACTGGGAGTGCATGTGTGAGAGTTTGATTTTCATACAATCTAGAAATTATCGTTCGTCGTTCAGACACATTATGGTGCTTAAGGTGCTTGAATTGTGCTGCCATTTCTTGCTTTGTCTCTCATTCTAATGGGCTTATTAAAACAGCAGCAGTTGTCCTGGGAGGAAATCCAGGTTCTTATAAAGTTAAGACTATAATAACAGTGCAACAACAGCAAACAATTGAGAAGGTTAGCAACCAGCCACAAAAACAGCATCAGCAAAGTGCACATGGCTACACACGGGAAAGTGGCTTTTTTCAGAAAGATTCTAACAGTGGGAATTGCTCACATACTCAGCAACATCGTGTTTATTAAAAAAAATTAAAAATATCTTTCAAACTCAAATATTCTGAACACATTGCCCCAGATATGTTTCTTGTTTAAACACACACACACAAACGTAACACACTGTGTAAGAGATTAACTAGAAAAAAAAAATACTTAATTAAAAAACAGCTTATGAAAAAGTGAGGCAAAAGAGATTAGGCGGCTTGTAGGCACACACTGAAATATGAACAACTACATACACTCGAGCGTAAATGCTAGATGTAAACCTCCATTTTCTATCACATAATTGATCTCATGAGCACCATTTTGTTTGATATTTTACTGCTGCCCTGCTGCTTTGTCGTATCAGCATGTTTAAGGCATGTCTGCTCACTGGAAGCACACAACCCACAGCTTTGAGCAAACTGGATGAGGCACATCGCGAACATAGGAAAAAATGTCAAGGAGGGGGAGGAGGAGGAGGAGGATAATGGTGGGTGGAGGACAGGAGAACAGAAAAGGGAATGGGCACTAGCCAAGTACCTAATGATTAGAGGGGGGTATTTTTCAGCAGGTAGAGTGGAATCCAGCCTGTGTAAAGCTATGATCAGTCGGTCGAGCACTGGAAAGACATATGTTCTGCTCAAGGTTCATTTGACCATAATATATTAATCCATTGTATTATTTATATATAAAAAAAAAAGATTTATCTGAGCCAGCTCCAGAAACAAAGACGGTGGCATTCAAATGCAGTTGGATAAAAAAACACTGCGTACTGCATGCAGCACAAACATAAACACACACTATAAAACCCTCATAAGAGAGTTTAGAAAACACAGACTGTACAAAGCAGGCATATTAGTAATTCTGTAGCTAAGTCACATTAATATTTAACGTAAGACCTAGGGGGTGCATGCAAACGAACAGGACCACACACACACACACACACACACACACACACACACACACACACACACACACACACACACACACACACACACACACACACACACACACACACACACACACACACACACACACACACGTTGTAACCATGTTTATTCAGACACAAAGGAAACCAGTCACATTCATAAACAGGGAGGATCCATGATGTACAATATGTGGGTTGGGTATACCTTTTGTACTCTTCCTGAATTACAACTTTAATAACTTACAAATTCTTAAATGCCATTTTCAATATGCTCCTCAGTCCTGAAATGTTCAAGGCCTTTCTCAATCCATCTGGCGAGAGCTCAATGTGTCAATTCCATAAAATGTTGGAAAATACATATTACAGAACATACAAATGAAAGGACAACTTCAACATAATTAATGGGACTGCTGCACCTCTCATTGTAAAATGAAATGCACAATGTTGATATGAATTATACATTTCCTGGGTCCAACAGCTCTTGAGGCAAATATAGAAGTAGTATGTGGTTTTGCCAAATGTCTTCACGCCGGCACAAATATTCACACACTCCCACATGCTAAGCTACACGTCATTGCCATGGTTGCACAAAGGGTACTGTACAACAACTACAAATTTCATATGAACGAAAAAAATTTATAAAAAAAAACTGTCCTTTGAACTCTTGATTTCATGGATGGCACAAACACTAGTGCAGTTCTAATAAAGAGCAGTGTTGACGACAGGGAACGGAGTCTTGAGTGAGTCTTACAAAAGGCTAAGTATGAATATCAACTCAACCTAAACTAACGTCTTAATATCAACTGCGGAAATGAGATGCCTTTGAATAACATCTGAAGAGTGATGCTGTAAAGTGTCCTATAAACAGAGAGGCTAAAACCATGTGCGCTTCATAAGTGGGCTGATACTTTATCTTCATGTAGGCCAAGTACACTCACACTCAATAAAATGGGTTACAGAAATCCATGGTGGCTTCAATCAACAAATCTTGTCATCATTTATCATTGACAGACTTTGACAGTGACACCCATTTATAAGAGGTTACACCTGGTTGGATAAAGGTTTATTCTTTGGAGCAGTATTAAAAAGATTACTGGCTGAATTTTCTGAGACAACCAAGAGACTGGAAAAGCAATGTCTTTATGAACACTATCCCTTCCAGTAAACTGGATTTGGTTTATGTCTTTGCAGCTAAGGTGGCAGCTACTCCCGACCAACAACACACAACCAAGTATTATCACAGCACATTCCTTTATCAGTTTCCCAAACATAATGCACTGCAACACAACAACTCATTGTCATAACGCTTACACAAAGCTACTGCTTTAGAGTAGCAACTGATCAGCCTAAATATTAATCATCCTTCAAACCTACAACACATTAGTAAACTGCGTTACCTAAACAATTAAGAATACAACAGTAAATAAAAAGGTACAACGTCCTTTTTTTCTAGCTGGCATATTAGACGTTGCATCTTTTTTCATTTCTCTGTCTTTCTGCTTTCAACCAGGCCAGCACAAGCTGATATTTTATTTGCTTGTGTAGGGTGTGGCTTATAGCTACACATAGCGTGAAGCAGCTAAAAAACTGGGGGATGGGAATGAGTATCTTATACATCAGCACTACTTGCCTGAATATTCTCAGTAGCACCATCTCACATGTAAATGCCGCCTCTGTTTCCTCCTCCCATGTCTGTGCTGATGACTGAGCCTGCTTTATTGTTATGGCATGCTGTAAATTCAGCTGAACTTTGAGCGTCCATCTTGGCATATCAAGGCTGAACACTAGTAAAACTGTACTGAAAAAAAGAAAGTAGACTAAACCAGAATGCTGCTGTGTTCTGTTGGTAAAACAGAAATAAATGTAACTGCATTCCTTGCTCCTTTTCACATCAGATTTTAAGTACAAGTGAGCCTTGGGTAACAATAACATGCTAAATATGTCAGCCAACAACAGAATGCTACAATAACAATTGACAAATTACTCCAACCGCAAACTAGTACAACATTGTTTCACATAACGTATTGATATGTTTCACTCTGTTCAAGGTCTACTGGATCCCATAAAAAACGAAACAAAAAAACAAAAAGAAAAAGACAAACAAGTGTACTATTTATTCAAACATGTATCTTCCGTGTTAACCATCACCATGGAGATTATGTAATCACTGCCTACTGTCTCTTTGCTGACTGTCTACATGGCTGACACACATAACATATTTTTATAAAACATGTTTTATAAAAGGTTTAAGGCATAAGATGATGAAGAATGGAGGATAAACCTATGGTTTGGAGCGTATGCAGTAAACATTCCAGACCCTGGTATCTTTCCATACTTTTTGGCATCTTTAATGCACTAGAGAACAGTTTAGAACTGAGTGGCATTGGTGGTGTGTTATTTAAAATAGTTTCATGCTATAGTATAACTGATGTCAGAATACTTACCCAATCTTGGCCTTCTGCTTGTTCTTGGATGAAGGTACAATGCAAGCCTTCCTACTGACTTTTTCTTTGGACCGTGCCTTGCCTTTTCCTTTATGCTGCCGGTCACGATGGGCCTTGAACTGCAACGAGGAGCCGGGGAAGCTTTCAGGGCTCATGACCCTGGGGATGTTCTTTTCCCCTCGCTGCCGAGCCTTTGCTATGGCCTCAGAAATAATCCTGTTGGCCTTCTCCTGCTTCTCTTGTGGAGATGTTTCCATCTGATGAAGTGTCTTCTTCTTTGTCCTCTTCTCCGACGATGAGCTTGAGGAGGAAGAGGATGAAGAGGAAGAGGAGGATGAAGATGAGCTGCTCTTCATTGGGGTGCTTAAGACCTCTAGCCGGCTACCAGGACCATTGGCATTCTTCCGAGGCTGTGGATCACAAAAAAAAAAAAAAAAAAAAGAAATTTTAGCCATTTAAATAAATACTTATCATTTAACCACTACAAGGCCAAGGTTAGGATACAACTGATGCTAGAAGACCAAATATTCAAGTTCCTTTTGTTCAGATGTTTCTCGAATCCCTGCTTGTTAGTAGTGCAATCCTCCATGTAAAGAACTTGTAAACTATAAATTTTATAAGTCAAAGTAAGAGGCGCAGTTCTCCCAGACCTTTATAGTTGTGCCAGAAAGTGTGCCAACTGGAGCCTCCAATGATCCGCTGTAATTTTTGCTCTTGCTTTTTTCATACTAGAAGTCAAATGGATACAATCTACAATAAGAGCATGAAGTAACACAATCCCCCCAAAAAAACTTTATAAGCTTGTGATATAAAAAAAAATACATTCACCAGTATGAAACAGCAGAGCTTGTTGCTTTCCCTTCAACACAACAACCCTCAATGGGGTTGGAGTAAGAAGATGTGTGGCTCTGCTGCTGCTCATAACTACCCACGTTCTTTATCAAGACCTCAGTATAAAAAAAACCCTACGTTTTATTAGGCCTGTAGTTTGATCCGGTGAAAGAGGACAAATCTGAAAACATAGAACTGACCCAAGAAACAGTGGCTGAGGAAGAAATGCATTTTATTTGGGCAAACAATGGTTCAGTGTAACCTGCAACATTGAGATGCATAAATAATCCAGCTTGCCTGATACGTGATAATATGTGAATAATAGATGCTGTGACTGCGGTTATGCCAGCACAAGCGCAACGTGGTGGGCCTAGAGTGTCCAGTGGCACAGCGCAGAGGGAAACCCACAACTGGATGACCTAATCTTAAAAATGTGTATAGTTAACATGATTGTTGGTTTATTTTTCTCCTTTTATTTACAGTTCCAGCTAAATAGAAAATTAGCTTCAACATTACCAACAAAAAAAAGGGTGAGGGAGCACTAGCAGGAGCATTAGAAGGAACGGGAAACGCGCACAAGAGCTGCATTATGATTTTCACGTGTGCAATACGGCTGGGGCCATTAGGAAGACATTTACTGGATCATGCTGGAATGTTCTCATTCAAGTTAAGGGTAAAAAGAGAGGGGGAGGGGCTGAAAGTAATGCTTAAGAGCGGAAGAACGTGGGGGCACATAAAAGAGGCGGCAAGGGAAACGGAAAAAATAAATTAAACAGGATTTTATCAAGCAGACCCCCTGTCTGGGAGAGGGAGAGAAAAGATAAAATGCACCAAAAGTGAGAGCACTGCAGCTGTGTAATACATCTATAAATAACTGAAATTACAGCCTGCCAGCACTGCAGTGATTGCAATCTCTCTAGCAGCACGCAGTCCTATGAACACACAGTAGAGACTAATACAATCCATCAAAAGCTAGAGTAAGCCCCAAGCTCAGGTAACATTCCCTCACCTTTTTCCACAAGTCTGAGCTTTCCAGTGACTGACCGACTCAACTCGTGGAGGACACAAATAATGTACTGTACACTACAGCACAGAGCCAGGAAAAAGGAGGAAATCATTCACATTACGACAGAAAAGCTGAGTTTTGAGCGAGCAGACAGTGGGGGTGGGGAAAAGACAACACTAAATCTAGAGTGTGCCTTGATAAGGTCTAACACGGCAAAGCAAATGAGTGAGAAGGGGAGAAAAAAAAAAAAAAAAGCAGCAATGAGTTCAAGATGGCGGCAGTGCAGCATGAGCCAGTGGCAGAGGAGGTTGTTCAGTTCCTGCCGGCCCCTCCTCCTCTCCCCCTTGTCCAACCTCCCTCCCAGCACTCACAGCAGCTCACTTACCCTTCCTCTTGGCCTCTTCACTGTAGACATGGTGCTTTTTTTTTTCCTTTTTCCTCTTCCTCTTTCCTCCCCCTTTCCAAACCGGCTAACAAAAGCCTTGCCCTTTCGCCGGGGTTTTTTGTAATTTTTTTTTTTTACCTCAGCGTGTGTTGCTCGCTCACACTTTCTCTTCCAAACACACTTTCTATTTCAACAGTGCTTTTCTCGGGCTCTTCTTTTCGGTGTGCGTCACCCCCCTCCCCTCCCTCTCTCTCTCTCCTCCTCCCCCGGTCAGCTCTACTCCTTGGGGCAGAGTGTGTGAGAGCGCCGGAGCCTATTCGTCTCCTCCTCCCCCAGCGGGCAGGGCTCAAGAGGAGCGCATGGGAGCTCTCTCACTCTCTCTCTCTCGTGCTCGTTTGTCTGTTCACGGGCCGATGTGGGAGCAGCGCTGTGGGCGGTGGAGGAGGTGCGTGGCAGTCCAGGAAGCCCTCATTCTGCTGTTGCGTGCCGCTTTTTTCTGCCGTCGTCCAGCGTCGCTCTCTCACTGAAGCCTGTGTGTGTGTCAGAGTTGCCTACCTCCTTTCTCCTCCCCTCTCATTGATTCCCCTTTTCTGCCTGCCTTTCGCGTGCAATTCCACTCCTTCGCTCCACTTTCCCCCCTCTTCCTCTCCGGTTGGGAAAAGGTAGGTCCTCACTCCTTTTTAAAGAACACACAAAGCCTTAGCTTGCCCTCTAGTGTGGCCGATTGTTTTTCCTTCCTTCTTCCTACTTGTGTTCTTCCCTGTTCTTCCCAGCTGCCCTTTGAGCGCTCCCCGGCGGAGACATGTATGGCGAACTCCGGTCTCTTGCAGGCAGGGCAGCACAAAATGAAAGCACAAAGCAGCAAAATGCATCAGCATGAATATTAGAGATGTCGTTAAAACCCAGACTCGTTTTTTTTTTTCCTCTCTCTCCCACTCCCTCGCTCGCTCTCTCTCCCTTTGTAAGGAAGTAGGCCAGCAGATGGTGCTAGCAGTTATTACATTAACTTTCACAGCTTAACCCCCAAAGCTCTGGATTTCTCATACACCACAGATTGTCAACTTTTTTGTCGTCTGTTAAATTGCTGCCAAAGATGGACTCATTTATTTATGGAAACAATAGAACGAACAGCTGAGCACATTTCCAAAAGCAAAAAAAGAAACAGAACAGACTTTGGATCACAGACTTTCTACAGTCTAGCCGTACAAGACACAAGCACACATTTCCTGTGGGGGGGTCAAGAGCAGGTCACCTGACCATGACTCTTGGAAAATGGACAAACTGGGATGTGTCCAAGGCATGCAGCTCTGTTGCAGTGCCAAAGGAGATCTTGGAGAAGCAAGCAGACGTTTCGAGGGACTTCTGACAACCTGATAAAGCAGCCATGTGCACCGGCTGACACATGCTATTGGGAATTAAGCAGAATCACATACTGGACACAAGCCAAAACTGCACATAGCTCTGACGGAGAAAGGCCTAAGTAACAAGAAAAAAGAAAAATCCACAACTTCAAATCATTACAGCATCCTCTCATCTCATTTTATACATACTTCTGCACAGATTTCCACGTAGTCATGTCTAACTAGTGCCACCATGTACGTAAGGAAAGGTTATACTTTCAAAACATTTCAACCTATTGTGCCACAGGAAAGCCCCTTCAAATCTACAAAATAAACCGGAAATACTTATTGCAAGTTTGTTTAAATAAAATGATATGCATGTCACCAGATGAAGTGTGGATTCTTAAAAAAATAAATAAATAAATGTGTATCTGAGCAAGCACCAAAAAATACCACACAGACAACACTCTAACTATAAATAGTTTGAGGAGCCTTGACATTTACAATTTCTTTGACAAAAGCAGAGGATGGCAGCAATGTGTCCATGACCAAGTGTGCCTTATCAAGCAGCAGGCATCAGAAACACCTGCCTTGCCAGGCCTTGGAGTTTGGACCTAAAAAGCACACACTACCAAGAGTGAAGCAGGGTTCCTGTCCAAGTTAAACAAATCTACTGTCAGATAATGCCCACCAAGGACTTGCACACTGGGGTGAGCTTTGACTGCACAGATACAACACTATAATATGCTGTAGACTCGCATATTTCTATTGACAATGATGAACTTTGCTACATTTTTACCCTCACATCACAAAGTCTGTATTAAACATTTACTTTTTAAAAAAAAAGGTGCTTTTAATGTCAGCTAAAACCACTGTTCTTGTTTCTGACTGGTGTGTTTGTGTGACAAAATAGGAGTTGAGAAGAGACGCAATACACAAGAGCATACAACACATGCTTCAATGGTCACATGGCACTACACTGCAGCTCCTTGGCAACTGAATAGTTAATATGCAAACAACCCAACTAGCTCTGTATGAGGGGGAGTGGCTACCTTTGAGGACACATGAGGGAGGGGACGAGAGGAGGGGAGAACCAGAAGGGGAGGGCAGTCAGGCAAAATGAAGCCAGTGAAAAAAGAAATTTTGAAAAAAAAAAAAAAAAAAAGACGTAATCATGCTTGAGGTGGGGCGGCTGTGGAGGCACAGGTGTCTGTCTAGTCTGAACACACCATAAGTCAAAAGTCATATAAGCATGTTTAAGGCCAAGCTGGCTCTGGAACCACGTGTTAGATTTAGTATCCTCAAACTTAACATGCGGCAAATGTAAGCTGAGAGCTGACTCAAAATAACATGACTATGTGCACCAATACTTCAACGTCTGCTGCTAGAACCCAGAGAAAAACAGATGGAAGCTACTAATAAAGAATTTTTTTAACATCATTTAGGACATGGCCAGAATAAATGTCATGGATTACCTTTTAAATCCGTTACAAAACACAAAAGTAAACATTTGGTTTGGAGACTGGTGGGCACCTCTGAACATCAAAATAAACAAAAATAGCCCCTCTCTAATACTGTAAGGCCCTGTGGCTCTGCAAACTACTGGACAATACCAGTAAGTGTACAGCCACTGTGCACCTCTATATTTGAAACCAAAACTATTAATCATTTCATGAAGCCTCAAAACATTAATTAATTAAAAGTACATTTTTATTATAATATTCGTTTAAATAGAACAAAAGCCAATATTGGAGAATCTGGCAGTCCAGTCCAGTTTGTTCGTTTCAGACCGTGCAGATCAATCCGGACAGAGTGATCGGATCTCATCCCTGCCTTAGTGCAAGGTGTGACTTCCCCAAATCTGTTCTGGATGCACTCGTACTACTAGGGAGGGGCATTTTTCACAAATAAAATATTTAAATATTTAAGCAAAATTTTTTTATAATATTCAAATTTTGTTTAGTTAAATAAAGTTTAATGAGTTAAAGGCTACATACTATGTTTTGTTGCTGAAAATTAAACAGCATTTGATCTTGTGATCTTGTGCAGATGACGAGCTGATTATTTTGTGTTTTAGAGAAGTACACCATGACGTTCACAATCAAACTCTCTTAATACAAACAATGGGAATCGAGTGGCAGTTAGGCTACGAGCCGTTCTTTTTTTTTTCACACAGATCCTTTGCTAGTCCACTGAGGACAGGTCTGTGCAGCTGTCACCTCCACCTCCTTCTCTGTGTCGTCAGGTGACTCAGCGGCAGAAGTGAACAGAGCAGGATTATTTTACGGCAGGTAACGAATACACTGTTGTAATCTTTGCTTATTATGGATTTATTTCATTTATGGCCAGCAAAATATTTTTTATAATAAAATAAAAAATATATATATTAATCAGAGAAATTTGAGTAGTGTTTTTATTTTTGAACATATATTGCAGAACAAATATTGGAATATTTGTGCCCATCCCTACTTCTGTGAAGGTATGAAGGGGTATGTGTCATGCATTGAGAAACCTCCTTCATCAGCCAAACATTTCTATTTAAATTCTTGCATATTTTAAATTTAATATAATATGTGTCAGTGAGACAGTGATGTCTGCACATAACATGGGATCAAACAGGCGTTTTGCACCAAAGAGAGAAAACATTAGAAGTTATACGATAAACATTTATGGTCTGACACTTTTATAGTAAAAATAAATAAATTCACAAAACGGAAATTGAAGCGTTTGCTTTGTGTTAAAAAAAGGGAAGATGTGTTTTGTAAGAGCCAAAGAATATGATTTCTCTGAGTCATGACAAGCAGTACAGATGAACTGGCAGAACAAGAAAGCCAATGATGCCATTCATCAATGAAAACATGTAGGGAAGTACAGCGAGAGGTGAAAGGTTCATAAAGAGAATTGACTCAGTATTCATTTGTATACAACAATAGTCTGGTCAAGCTCTTTATTAATTAAAATGGGCAGACTGATTTAATCCAATTCTCCCACATAATCTGATGAATTCGGATTTTCCAGATATAATTACTCTATTCTTCTCAGTGCAAGTCAGCTGTCTGTGGATATAATCACCACTGGTAATAGAGAAACAAGATCTGTGAGTCAAGTCAGAGCCAGATGCTGCCAGCTTTTAGAATTATGGCTAGAGGCAATAACAAGAGATAATAATAAACTCAATCAGGGTGTCAGTGAGCCGGCTTGTTGGAGACAGTGGTGCATGATAAAACTATTGAAAGTGAAGTTTACATTTAATTTCACCAAACCGCATATGCAAACTAACAGAAGCTAAAACAGGTGGTTAAATTGGCCTTAACCATCATTTTAAACACACGTTTAATAGGCCAGTGATGCCTATCTTGTATATAAAAAAAATTTAAATCTCAATTCTACTTTCAAAAAAAATCTAAACTGTGAAATGAATTGACCCCAGCATATAAGACAAGACTTTACATCTCAACTTACAAGACCAGACTAATGACTTCCTAGTTCCTGACATAAACCTGTTTGCTCAAGTTAGTCAAATCAGTAACCGGCAAGCTTAACCTCCTTTTCTCAGGACAATGCAACTGACGTTAATTCAAGATTTGCAGAACAGAAGGGACCCACACCACACAGCTCCGGTGGTTTTAAACATGTTCTCCTTTAGTCACTGGACATTTGTAGTCAATGATTCAAGAGTCGAGTCTCTTTCAGAATAAATTACGCCACCAACAACACCACTGTGTTAGCTGTAAACACAAGGACAGAGGGGTCATTTTCCCGGCATACCTTTTCAGAATTCCTCTGGTAGACAAGGCTAAATTACTAATGTGTTCCTATTGCGTTTCTCTTTTTAAAATAATCATTGTTCTCATGCCCAGACAGTAATAGTGTAAACTACAAGCTTTCACTTTGCACCAGTCAAAGGTTATCCTATGTTCATGTAAGTTATCTCACTTCACAGCTAATACATAGTCACACAGCTTCAACGTGTTCAGATTTGACCAAGGAAAGATTAATCAATACATGACCCATCATAGATAGAAGTCTAGACCTTTTGATCATGGGACAGAGAAGAAAATAGTATTAACAGAAAAAGCAGGAAAACTAAGCTTAGTTTAACGATAAACTTACGGTGCACTTTGGGCTGGCAACATTCCCACATGCTCCTGCACACTCAACTCAAGTACAACTCCCTCCTCCCCCTTTTCTTTGGGCTCCTCCCCTTCCACTGACCAACCCCTTCCGCTGACGGCATACACTGTCCCACTTCCGGTTCACCTCTGACCCTCACTTATCCACGCCTCTTTCTGGCAGGCCTCCAGACCAGGCCAGTGACGCTGGATGCTAAAAGACAGAACACTTGACAGAGCAGTCAGGCGAGAGAGCGAGGCTTGTGTGTGGTTGTTGGGGGAGGTGTTCAGCAGCATGTGTGACTGAGACAGCCTATTACCATGTGGTGGCAGAAGCAGCAGGTTTCCCAAGGGTGTGTGAGTGCTTGTGAACAAAATGTGTGCCGTGCATGTGGAGGCAGGGTGAGAGCTGAGATTTTGAATTAGCTGACAAAGGTATTGCCTAGTCTGTCTGGGCAGCTTGTTGGCCAAGTTATATAAAGTGTCCCTGGAAGGTCTGGACACTGGAAGACCAAGGGAGCGTGGAGGCGGATGAGCTGCGATTCCCTGCCAGAACATACACCTAAAGCAGTGATGCATGCAAGCATGGTCAGGCACCTCTGCCACACTACTCTGCACAGTCACAGTGCCAAGTGAAGACGGATAATATTTCACCGACAAAATCTGTTAGCTGTGCTGTAGCTGAAAGGCAATTAGGAGTAACACACATTCATCCCCAGAAAAGGAAAGAATGATATAAAGACTATATAACCACAAAAATGTAATACTATTAAAATTGAAATTTGTTGAAAATTGTTGACCATTAATGCAATTTTAAAAACTGATTGAACCAAATGATAGTTTAAACCTGAGCTTAAGGTTATCCTACTCAGACCTAGCCAAATTATAGTTTCCTAATTTAGAAAGGTTCAAGTGGGTTCAGTCAACTCTGAATCTGTTCACAGTCCAGTGTTGTAGTTGAGTCACCAGTTTGAGTCCAAGTCCTCAGTGTTCAAGTCCGAGTCCAAGTCATCAAAGACTAGTCCGAGTCAAGTACGAGTGAAGTCATTATCACTTAAAGTCCGAATCCAAGTCAGAGTCATCCCGAAAATTTCCAGTCAAGTCCAAGTCAAGTCATCTTTAGTTGAACTGCAAGTCTGAGTCACTAAAGAAAAGTTCAGGTCGAGTCCAAGTCACCAAAGTGAGTTACAAATCTGAAAACTGTGGCAGCCAAACTGACAAAGTGATTGTGATTTTAGTTTTGTATAAACCTATTTCATTAAACACATTTAATGGAGTTTTTATTATGGCATATCAATTAAGGCTGTAGCCTATATTTTCATTATCTTGGGGCTGGAAGTTAAATAGGAGATGTTCACCCTGTTATGACCATATGCAACAAGCAGAGGTGTTGTAACTAAGCGTGACTTGTGAGTCCATTGTGCTCAAGTTTAAATCTAAGGCTGAGTCATCAGTTCTCAAGTCATCGAGTCCTTGTAGCTGGGAATAAACGAGTCCAAGTTTGTGACCGAGCCATAAAAAAAAAGCAAGTCCAAGTCGAGTCACAAAAATGAGCCTGATGACTCGACTTGAGTCCAAGTCCAGGACTTGAGTACTCCATCTGTGGTTCACACAGCATTTAGCTGAGGGATGAGAGCCATTATCAGTGGAGCCAAGAAAAAAGGATTCACTATGGCAACAGTAATCAAATCATCAATCAAGGCTGCCATGAGAATAAAAAGTAATGTGGCATACAAAGATATTAGAAAAAACAAACAAACAGTGATATGTGAGTTGTATATAAATCAAACAACATAACTATACTAATTATTTAGCCCCTAAAAAGCTGAAAACCATTTCTTGCCAAATCATGACCTTACTTTTACTTATCTACAGCACAGACAACTACACAAAAAAAAGATTTTTCCCAAAGGCAGCCATTTCTTAAATCAAGATAAAAACAAGACAAGGTCTAAAGCCAATGTAAGAGTAAATGCCAATAGTCTGGCCAACCAGACCCATCAACTTCCTAAGGAGGCTTTCACACTTGCGCTGTGTGGTCCGGACTTTCCCTTTTGGTTCAAACCAAATCCTCAGGTGTGAAAGCGCCAGTGAACTGTGGTTTGGGGTAAACAGCTGTTCTTTGGTTTGGCAAAAAGAGGTGGTCTCGGTCCGGACCAAACTGATGCAAGTCCGTTTCATTTGTAGTGTGAAAATGTGTTTGCTGATAGTTTCAACTTTTGGACCAAATGCAGGAAATCATGGCCTATTAAACGCACAAAGAGCAAACGGAGGAAGTAAATGGGAAAAACAAACATCAATAGGGTTGAATAAACACATAACACACATTGATTATGTTGTTTTACGTTTTGTATGGCTCTTGCTACGCTACAGCAGATGCCTCCAGTGGAGCCAACCGTTTCCTAATGAGTCTTACAGCTTTTCAACTCATGTTTCTGCTGTTTGTATTAATTCTATATTAAACAGCTCTACTCCGGTTGGATTATTCTATTCCGCCTGATAAAGTGTAAAATGACCCTCTGAAGAGACACATTCACCACAGTAAAAGCCGTTGTCATGACAACAGTAAACGCAGTGTCAGGGAAGAGTCCAATAGTCCCCTTTTGAAAACTGAAGTTACGGATCCTAACGAATACTGCGTAACCATGTGTGTGTTCTTAGTGTGGACCTTGGTAAAGATTTCAGTAGTAGTACTTTTAACACTCAGCAAGAAAACTAAATCTCGTTCAGGCTTCATTTTAAAATTAGTTTTAATCAGGAGCAGATGGTCGAGGTTGGCTTTGGGACCGGTCGGGACCGGAAAGAGACTTTGGGAGCGGACGGTACTTGGTACCGTGCAGGTCTCAAGTCCAGGGTTCAACCCCCAGGTCAGACGGGGCCTATCTGTGTGGACTATGCATGTACTCCGGTTTCCCCCACCAAAACCAAAAAACATGATGAGCGCCCCAACAAGGAATGTCTTCCACCTGAGGTCAACACCATCCATCAATGAAAATTGTTTAAATTAAACTGGGTTGGCTTTATGCAACGACTCAAAGAAATTAAACTAGTCTTCTTCTTAAAGTCTTTAAAGTAACTTTGAGATATCTGCGATAAATCTGTCTGTAAGCTCCAATTCTTTTACTTTAGAGTGTGCCTCTAGTAACACTCAGTGAATGACAGGTACACATCTGTGGGCTGAAATGAGATTATTATTAGACATAATTTAGTAAATTTAACCTCTGTATACGACAACCAGGGAATCTTGTGCACCAACTGGTCATCATAGCTGCAGGCAGCTGACCATTACAGCCACTGGAAATCCTAATTAGCCACATCCACTGCAGGGGAGTGAAGAGTGGGCAACAATCCCTGGTGCCTTGCCTGTTCAGCAAACATGCTATCAGCAGGCTCTTCACACATCAGTGAACATCAATAGCACAGTCAGCCTGTAAGCGTCAAAGCGGCCTGGATGTTGACACAGACGCAGATCGGCGTATTTGTATGACTCTGGTTCATGCCCCTTTTATAGTCAAGCACCTTTGCAGATGCCCAAATTGCCCGAGTGGAAGAGTTCAGCTTCAGCAAGACCATTCATTTTTGTCACCTGTTGCCTGTAACTGCAGTCCCATCCCATTACGCAAAATAAGGCACTAGGAGTCACTGTTAACAGGAAGATTGTGACGATACAAATATGTCTTCTTTTATATTTTTAAAGAATCGGATATATACTTTGCATGTATTGTTAGGCACCTTGGATGTCTTGAGCTTTATAAATTTTAGTTGAGTGATTTAATGTTTTGCAATATAAAATGTAAACATCTATCTGTGTTTAGACGTTTGTGTTCTTTCTAAGAGTACAGACCATGATATAACAGCTGCTGCTGGTCATGTGTCACTTGTGGGCCAGGGAGCTCTCTGGATGCTGCTAAGTTACCAACAATCTGAGGTCCAGGAACCGCCTCAAGCCTGTTACAGCCAGCTAATGCACTCTCCCTGCCTCCCCCTTTGCTTCTCTCCTCTATGTCAGTCTGCCTCATGCTCTTCCTCTCTGCCTCTTCCCCTGCTTTCTCTCTAAGCTGTCCTTTTCCATGAGCTACAGCTTTCTCCATCTCCGACCTCCCTGCCCCCTCCCTCATAGCCTTCACCACAGACGAGCATTCTCACTCACTCACACATACACACAAACTGTGGCAGCTTCCACAACAGCACATAACCTCCCCCACACTCCAGCGAGGCACTGAGCAAGTGCTTCTGGCTTGCCCTGACCCACATCTTGATATAGCCCTAAGTATGCTTACAGTTAAGTCCTGAAGACACTCCTGCCACTCTTAGCCTAATCAGACCTGACCTGCTGTCGGCCCACTGGGTTGTTAGACAGGTCAGGCTGGACAGGCCATTAAAAAGGATTTCAGCCATCCCATGCTTCTGCATCTTTCTCCAGTGTAGCCACTGTCACACACGCTTTGTCTATCTGGGATAGTTAGTTAAGCATTAAAGAAGTGTCTGGATCTTGTTCCATTCTACAGTATATAGACTCTAACTTTTGAATGTCAGCCAAATGTTCAGATAAGCTGTACATTCCAAACATGTAACTATCAATTAACTTGTAATTGATGTCATTGTCAACTGTTTCATAACAAGGGCAGCAAGTGTGAAATAACTAGTACTTCATTCATAGTTACATACTATACATCTGTGTTAAACAACAAGTGAAAATGTATTGAAGATTACCTTCTCTTCGTTAGACTCAACAGGTGGTGCTTTTGTCTCGTGTCCCCTCTCCTGAATGGAATCGGTCCAGGAACAGTTAGACACTTCCTGTTGGCTAAGAGCAGCCTCCAATTGGGGCAGGATGTCAGGCAGGAGGTCAGGGGGATCCAGGCTTTCCAAAACTCCAGCCTGAGCCTCTGTTTGCTGAAGATTGCCTCGTAACGCTTGGTATCCATTTGTAGCAATAGCTTGGCAGCTTTGCTGCTGGCCAAAGGGAGAGTGATTTACCACGTTAGGGTAGCAGTGTGTAGATTCCCCAAACATCTCAGTCTTACAGCTCCCCTGTGAATTTCCTGAACAGCAACCGGCCCTGAAGTGACATTCCTCTGCCCGACTTACTGGTGTCCTAATGTTGCGCTGTTTCATGGCTGTTGTGGATGAAAAGCGACAGACTGGTACTGAGGAATCAGGCAGAGTAGAACTATGAGGTGCAGTAAGACTGGGCATTTCCGGCTGTCCTGGGTAGGCAGGGTACTGAGCTGAAGGATAAGCTGTTGCTGAACTGACTGAGCAGGTGGGCATGGAGTGAACCATAGACGATGAATGCACAGAAAAAGGCATATTATTGTCTCCAGATTGAGCCGTCATCAGCTGGTAGTTGTTCTGCTGCTGCTGTAAACATGTCACACTCAGAGAAGCATTTTTATTTTCCAAAAAGGCTTTATGTGGTATAGCTTTTGTCAGAAGCCTTGGGCCTCCAACAGCTAAACTGTGCTGCTGTTGACTATGGTGAATCGGTTGTTGATTCTGAGGTGGACATTCCGGGTTGAAGGTGAAGTTGTGATGCTGTGTATTTGATGTGGACATAGACTGATGTTGGTGATGCCCGTGGTTCAAGAGCTGCTGATGTTGCAGCTGCTGTTGCATTGGGTGCTGCTGTGGTGGATTATGGCATGGTTGGTGAAGGTGAGGTTGAGCTTGATGTCTGACATGTAACTGCTGATTGTGGAGTTGCTGATGACAAATTGGTTGTTGCTGTTGAGTTAAAGTGTGGTACATATTTGTATTCTGATCGTGGTTGCCCCACATTGGACTGCTGCCATTGCAGAAGAGACCATTAGTCTGAGGCATTTGGCTCATTGTGGCATTGTGGTACTGGCTATGTTGCTCTGACATCATACCACCTGCCCCTCCACCTGAGTCCACAGCAGCAGGAAATGTATAACCTGCAGCATTTTGTGTTTTCAAACCCATATAGTGGCCCATTTGCTGACTGTAAGTGGGCATTACTTGATGGGATGAGGCAGAAGCAAGTGGTGGCACCTGCTCGTGGGATTTTTCTCGACCCATTGGGTCAAGGTGGATGGGCTCAAAGTCAGCAGTGAGGTTTAACTCATCCACAATTGATGGTCCTGGTGGGAAGCCATCATCATCCAGTCCCTCCAAACCTCCAACAAAGAGGTTAGGGTCATCAAAAAAGTCCATGGCAGAATCCAGGCAGTAGCTGGGCCTCTTGAATTGCACAGGATCAAGGCTAATCCTGATGAGTTGACAGTTACAGCATAACCATTTTATTGCAGCCCTGAAAAAAAAAAGACAAAGATTAAAAACAATGTTAAAACAATGTTATAGAATGAAATTAGACTGGTTCTTCAGAAGTGTATTTTCTATGCACTTGGTATACTTAACAAAGATCCCAGGTTATGTCTGGGGTGTGTAAAATTTTGAGCGGTCTATATGTATCAGCAGTGCTTTTTATGTGTGTAGCAGAGCAGCTGGGGCAAACCAACCACCAGCCACTGGCAGGTGCCTCTTCCTGTACACCCTCCCTTTTAACACAAACACGCACCTCAAATTCTCACCCCCCACTACCACCAAGCAGCGTGCCCTGCTACTGCAGTTTGAGTGGGAGGTGCAGACAGCTGATAGAATTTCAACAGCTAGGCACATAGGCCGATGAGGTCCTTTGTGTGCTTGTATATGCACTCTGCAACCACAGACCAAAGGAAGATGACAGAAGCGTACTAAGGTCAGTCATTATACACTGACTGGATACGCACTCTCAGGCACAAAAGCACAGCCATTTTCCCAACGGTTTATCCCACATTTAGTGATGTGTTAATGCGAGTATTTTTTTTATTATTATTATCATGCTTTAAGAGAAATATGCAGGATGTTAAATAAACAATCCAGTGTGAACTGCAGAAGGTACTTTCATATTTAAAAAAGATATGACAACAGCACCACATGGTAAAATTTATTTCTACCAGATTACAGTACGTGTGTCTTGTGTGAATGAGCAATGTTTAAATTGTAAAGATTTATATCTTTGTGCACCTGGTGTTTGGCCTAACATTATGCTTTATGAAACATTTCAATTATTCTTTACTCAACAGACATCTGACATGCCTAAGTTGACAGCATGGCCATACCGAAAGGAAGTGGCACTGTTGGCCCTTATTTAAATGATTTACATTGACCAATCCTTTTAAACTTAAATTACAGGATGGGATTTAATGTGGTGGAAGTACCTGATCACCCTGAAGCCATACAATACGAGTCATTTCACAAAATCTCTCACGGGCATTTTTGTGATAGAACAAGTCAGCATAAAAAAGTCCCCCTGTTGCCACTCAGTCAGAGAAAGAGCACATAATCAACTCAAGTATATTAAAAGGGAACGAGACGATAATATGTCTGACCTGCTCACCTATTGTAGCATTAACAGTGCTGCACACAATGAGTCACACCTGTGTACACACTATGTGTTCATTTAATCCAAGTATGGCAGTCACTAATAATGAAACAAAACTGAAACCCCTTCATCAGTCTAAACAGGCCAAAGTTCTTCAGAGTGATGGTTAATAAAATTGTAACTACAACAAAGACATGAGTCATGACCAAAAACACTCATCAATATTGGTGTAAATTGAAATCAGCTGTGAACTCAACAGTCCCTTACACAAAGTACTTCCAGTGTCTGTGTGTTCTTTCTAAAGTGTTCTGGTCTTTCTAAAGAACAGACCCTCACTGAGCCAAACCAAGAGTGACCCCTTTTAACACGGGCCCACAGTCACGTACCCTCCTCGCGCCCCCTGCCCCGTTTTACAGCTGTTTGCTCCACAACAATGACCACTCAGGTACGTGCAAAACGGGAATTATACACTAAAATAAAACTTTAGGCCGTCTGGATTGATTAAGTCTGTTTTTGAAAACCTCTGTCAAGCTGCATTAATCCAACAAGTAGCCAGATGACACGATCGATGGGGAGCAAAATGTCTACCTCTGGTTGAGGCTGTAGTTTATCTTTCCATGACGTTTAATTAATTAGCTCAATATTGCGTTGTTGAAGGTGGTACACTTGTGGTCATTTCAGAGGTTTTACTAGGTAGTCTTACTTTTCATCGTTATTAAAGACTTCAAATATGAAGTCAATAGCATCCTCTTCATCTTCACCCAGCAATGGCTTCTGGCTCCAGAGCGGCGCACAAGGCAAGCTATAGGCTATGTGACGCTTCTTTCGACAAAAGTCCTCCTTGTCGAGTAGAAAGTAAATGAAAACACACGGACTCTGGGAATAAGTATAAACGGTAGCTCTCTGAAAGTGTTTTTTTGTTTTTTTTAAACACGGGTCACACGTGTTCCTCTTGCCCAAGCTCGTCTTTGGGAGCCACAGGATTCAAAAGGTGTCGTGACGCTTCCTATCTGAGGAAGAAGAGGGAGGGGGCGGAGATGAAGAGGTCGACGTTCATGGTGTCTCTGATAACGAACTCTTATTTCATTCCCCCAAAAATGTCGTCGACTAACTGACAGCACCCGGGTCCTGCTGACTTTCGCCTGAAAAATGGTCGCTGTCAGTTCAGGACCACCGCACAGACGAAGCACTACTTTTAAAACCTTTCAACCGGCAACAGTGCGTTTAAGTAAAACTGATTGACTCCGTTTTGTTGAATGCAAAGTGGCGGGTGTATCAGCATAAACAAGTTGGGCCCACACACAACAGGCTTCTTTCTAAAGGTGCAGATCCAGAGTCAGCAAGGCAGTGTGTCATCAGACAGCTGGGGCGAACCTCACACACCGACTGTCACATATTTGACAGGTCCGGTCTCAAATGAAACGAAAGCTTACCTAGTTCACGACGACTCTCGAAAATCAACACAAAAAGTATATTTTCTTACCTGAAACAAAGCGTAAAGTGCTTAATTCCAGGCGTCTGCGTATCGACAGTGTTATCAGCGAAGTTGTGTTGTTAGTTGTACTCCTGCTGGCAGCCACGGCACAGCGACTCCGCGGCCGCGCTGCCGCTGACGTGACTGTGATAACGCGTAATTTGCATATTACTGACTTCCGCCCTGATTGGACCACCGACAAGCTATCTTAATTTTGCTTTTACAAGTCACTTTAAAACAGATTGAACTCAGCGTAGTCTTCTCGGACTTGTGTGGTATCGATTAATATCTTCTAGTGGCTACATAATTCATTTATTACTCTAGATAACGTGCTTTTGTTGGCAGGGCGCACAAGATGGCCGCGTCCGAGCCACAGCCAATCAGGAACAGTTTTACATTCGCACATGGACCAGGGTCTTGCCTCAACTCAAACATGACCGATGCCTACGGGTGATTAGTACTGCGGGTACCTACCGCCATCTCGTGGCTAAAGATACAACATGCTTCACTTAAAGGCACAGGGCTGGTAATACAGCACCGGTGATGATTGAATTTGTTGTGTATTATCTGATCTTATTCTGTAGAGAGTAGAGAACTAAATTTTAATTTAGATGTATGAAGCTTTGTATACATAATTTTTTTCCTTTTGATAAACTACTCATACTGTGTACAGTAGTTCAAACCATCTTTTAGGGAAAGTAAATACTCAATCTTTCGTTGATATATCATTTTATTGATTTAAGAAAAAAAAAGTTAAATCTATACAATTTACAAATTGGAGGTAAAGCTGTTTAATATTGAACACATTACAAATTGAATGTCAAAATGAAGCCACCACACAAACATTTTGTCATGCTCTCATTAAGAACACATTGATCCAGCATGGTTGGTAATTTCTGACAGCTATTGTGAATTGTCATCCTGTTGTAGGAGTCCCCTACAATTCCAATATTCCATTTTATTTATCAATATTTGACATTAGTTGCATATTGAACATGGTTAAACAACCAACAACCTTAAAACCCACTTCAGATCATTACATATAAAAATATGATTCTAAAATGGTGTCCTGTCAGCAATTACCTCAATCAGCAATTCAAAATCTTATAAGTAACTGAAATTTATGAAAATACAGTATTTGTGTTCTTTACATAAGGTGAATCCTGAAATCACCCCACTTGTAAATGAATAATATGAAAGAAACCAACACCTTTGATGCAAACAAGTCCCTTAGAGTCAAACAATATGTACAAACCTTTAATAGCCATAAAGCAAGAGCACATTTAAAAAAAAAAAATACAAACTTATTTAAACACACTTAAAACCATCCTCCTGGTTCACGCCGCTTTATATATATTATGAACGATGTAATGCTATTGTTTTACATAATAAAATATCAAATTAAATAAAAATCCAATGTCCAAAAGGAAACATAAAAGACAAATATCAGTCTGTGTTGTTACAGGGAGATGTTAGAGGTTTTAATCAGCTGTGACTGGCAACATTCAATGTCCGACAACTAAACAGTCCTGAGCCAATGTGAACAAGAGGTTTAGCAAATGTGTTACCTAAATCAACATGTGCATGGATCCAAACTGAAAAAGGCAAAAAAAAATCTTGCATCTTTGCCATCCAGAAACATCCAGTTGTCATTAGTTTACATATGATAAACACTTTGTTTCCTTATAATAAAGCTGGTTGAGAAGATGCCTACAAAACCTTTAAAGCTTAGCAATAACAGAACACTCCCATTGAAAACCCAGTTCATATAAATAGCTGATGCAAGACAGTGGCATGGCACCTAATGCTTGTACCTCCCTCTAGAGGCTGCTGAAGAGACAACGAAGCTTCAGCTTTGTGGAGAACTATCCTCTTTACTGAAAGGTTGAGTTGAGCCAGGCTTCACCCAAGACAGTCCTGACACCTGCATTCCCTTGTGGTGATCCTCAGGCCGTCTCTAGACAACACCCGGAAATTATAGTTACATAATAAGAACAGTGCAAAGTCCCAAATGGGATATCTGCTATACTGTCCTCAGTTCACCTGGGTTCTGTGCATTGGTACAACTTACCTTGAAAGCAAACATTCGTTCTTTTGCGTCCTCATGAACAGCAGGGTTCCAGGGAGAAAAACTGTTATAAAAGAGAATAATGAAAAAGCTCCAGTTAATTGTTCAGTTAGACGTTATATAACAAAATCAGGTTTCATTAAGGAAATATATCAAACTTACAGGGTATGTTTTTCTAGTAAAGCCAGAAGAGTATCACAATATTTGACAAACCTTATTGCATATGGATCATCTATCTTAGGCTGGTCAAAAAGATGACTGTTGCATAGTTTTACACTGTCCACCACTTTGCTTTTGAACAACTGAACATCCTTTTCATATCTGAAACATATGCAAAAAATAAATAAATACTTCACTGAAGAAGTCAACTTGTAATGATTTCATCTACATCTACATTTGAGACAATTTGAAACAAACTAATGGGAAATAAACAAAAAGGACAATACTGTAACTACAGTTAATCATTTTAATTGAGCTGTGCTCAACCACACACAAAAGCACTGTACAAGCCTTTACTCAAGACTTTGTAAAAACACTCACAACACAGCAGCCTCAGGATTGAGTGGTTCTGTAGTGTTGATCTTGTAGAAAATTGTACGTGCATACATCAGAACTTGCCAGATATGGTTGTGATTCCGCCTAGACCAACAATAAAATTATTAAAAACGACCCAGATGTAAAATTGTGGTGATACAATAAATAAAAAAAGACCAGGTTAAAAATGCAACTTGCCTCCATTTGGTGAAAGCTCGTCTTACATCCAGCTCTCCTGATACGGGATCAACAAGAGGATGGAAGACTGGGATGTCAAATACTAATTTCTAAAAATACATCAAATAGAACATTACACACATTGATGGCAATTGTCTCAGATTTCACATGTTTTTAGTATGTTTAAATGTGTTTAAAGTGCATGTGTTTTTAAAAAGATTCTGAAAGGCTGTGTTTTTATGGTTAGATCTTTGGTGAATCATTTCTTCAAAAACTTCCCTAAAGAACTGCAAATACATTTTCACTCATCTGATAGAACTCTGTGATACAGTTTAATTGTATGTTGTGAAATGGGGTAGGATTATTGGACAATAAACTGGACTGGGACAAGAACGTGAACACTGTCTACAAGAAGGGCCAGAGCCGTCTCTACTTTCTGAGGCGGCTGAGGTCCTTTGACATCTGCAGGACTATGCTCAGGATGTTCTACGAGTCTATGGTGGCCAGTGCCACCATGTACGCTGTGGTCTGCTGGGGCAGCAGTCTGCGTGTGAGGGACACTAATAGACTTGACAAGATCATGGACATGTTGTAGGGGAGAAGCTGGACTCTTTGACTGTCGTGTCGGAGAGGGGGATGTTGTCCAAAATCAGGAATATTCTGGACTTTCCCTCCTACCCGCTCCACAAAGTACTGGTCAGCTGCAAGAGCTCGTTTAGCAATAGACTCTTACTGCCACACTGCTCCACCGAGAGACACAGGAAATCATTCCTGCCAGTTGCCATCAAACTTTTGAACTCTGTACTGTAAATCCTCTGTAGAGTCACTGTGCAACATTCTGCCTGCTGTACAATATTAAGTCCAGTTTTAAACTCGTAAACTTGTAAATTGTACATCATGTGAATATGTAATATGTGAATATGCATCATGCGAATATGTAAATAGACTGTTTATTGTTTATTAGGAATATCATAGTTTAGAGTCAAGTTATATCTACTTTAAAAGAGATTTCTATCTCCTGCATTGGTCGGTTGCATGTTTGTAACAAAAAGAATTTCCCCTTGGGGATGAATAAAAGTAATTCTGATTCTGATTAAATAAGTTCATACTTCCTCACATTTTTGAACAAGTTTGAAAACATAAAAGTATAAATACAAAAGGCAGACCAACGTGCAGAACAACGTGCCTACCAACCAAATAAATACTTACAGGACACTCTCCATCAGGATAGTTGTCTGGAATATACACAGTGAATTTAAATACGCCATCCTGATATAAGCCATGTCTGATGAAGATGACACCAAACCACACTAAACAAAGAAAACATACCATAATTTACAATCACATCTGTCACATGGAAGAACTAAGACATTAACCCTAACAAAAAAAAAAAAAAAAAAAGGTTCTTACTCAGGGCAGACTTGTAGGATGGCTGAACATAAATTCCGGGGAGTTTCTGCTTAATCACTAGTGTGCTGCACATCACATGGCAAAAAGAGATTAATACCAGAGGGGTAGAATTATGAGAGCAAGTTATATATATGATGTGGCAAATGTATTTACTTACAACTCTGCGAGCAGTGAGTACTCCAGATAAAAGGGGCCATAGGAGGCATGTGTGCCATTGGCTGACGGAGCTGGGGTTGTAGCTGAAGATGGCTTTGTGATGGGGGCTATATTCTTGGGAATAGCAGGAAGCTGCTTTTTACCAAATGGCAGCCGGGCTGGGCTGCCTCTGTGCTCCCCATGTCCAGTCTGTTCTTCATTGTCAGACCTCTGCTGCTTTGTATAAAAAAAAAAAACAACACATTAGAAAAATTGGCTAGATTTTGAAACTGAGAATACTGAAAATAAATATAAAAAGGGTTTAGTATATAGTTAGTAAGTACAATAGGTTGGGTGCTGTTGACTTTGGTGTTTATTCTTTATTGCATGTGTCACTGTATTAGAATTGAGCCTGCGGGTCAAGGGAATTCAGAACATTTTAGAAATGTTCTTCTGGCTAGACAAGAAACAAATTAACTCACACCGACGGTTGAAGTATGTGTCTGTCTCCTACTCACATCAGCCAGTGCCACACTATTTAAACTATAGTTAGGCCTATTGTAAATTATATTTTGTATTAAAAACATGTCTATTAAACTATAGCTTCAGCAATTATTTTGTTTTTAATTTCTCATCAATGGGACGGCATGTTTAAAATTACAAACACCATCCAATATTCAAAAGAGGTCAGGGGAAAACGTACATGTAAACCACATGGCTGTACTATTGTAGACCATGATGGGTAATGCACAAACTTTTAAAGATATTTATAAGCTATACAGAATTTAACGTTGCAACCAGTGCATCATGTGAAACATTTGTGCATTAACAATCTGTGCCTAATCTGCTCATACCTTGCGATTTGTGTTGGCTGACATACTCCAGAAGGGGTTTAGGTTCATCACTCATGAAGAGCTCAAGTGTGTCCTTCTTTCATGTAGGCGTGGGCCATTCGCTACTGTGATGGAAAAGAAACATAATTTAAATGGTGCTAACATGGAAACACACTGAGCTTTTACTGTGCACCTTAACAACCCGATATCTGCTGACATGACAATATAACTGAACAACCATCGTCACAGAAGATAACTCAACAGTCAAGACAAACTTTAGAAAAGCTTAGACTTTGACGTCTGAAACAAGAGCCCCTAAGAACCTTAGCTAGGTTAGCTCGTTTGTGCTAATTTGGCAAATAGCTAGGTTTACTGCTAGCGTTCTCAATTGTAGTCAATGCATCAATATGTAACTTAAAAAAAATTACGGCTGTATCATCAATTCTAGGTCAGTATTTCAGCTACACTTTAACTACATAATTAATACCTGCCGTTTATTGGTGGCAACGCTAGACACATCAAGTGCTAACATAACGCTATTTGACTTCGAAAGAAAGCTAGTCGTCTTTCAAACGTTTTATCCATAAACCATAAATTAAGAAAAAAATAATTCGTTTTTAGAAATATGTTGACATGTCAACGTTGTTTCACCTGAACCACTCAAGCTGAAGACGTAACGCTAACCACTACCTAGAATCTGTATGGGTATGGCTAACAACAACAATGTTTATTTGATCTTTGACAACAAAAATCCTAGTCTAAAGCTAGCCTATTATATGCAGTATATATATAGTATTATATAGCCGACACATTAACTCACATTAGACCTACTGTCCCACGGAAATTGTGTAGTTTACCATTCCTTTCGTCGAAACTTGGGCTACTGGCTAGCAAAGCAATTTGACAGAAAGCGGACGCCGGAGTTCAACCTAACTTGATGAGGGGTGTGTCCAATGTGAGAATGGGCTACCATTGGTTCAGCGGATCACAGGTCTTTCAGCTGATTTGTTAATCCTCCACCATATTAAAGGCTAGAAAAAAATATCTCCTAGTACTCGGGCTGCTGTCAAACTGTAGTCAACTGGGTTAAGTATTCTCCCTCACCTAAAAACTTAAATGACTAGCACATACACACTTCATCAACATGTTCCCCCCGAAAATTAATATGCTTTCAAGTTGATCATACGTTAACCAAAATAGGTCTAATAACTTCATGCAATATTGGTATCCTAGTGTTTAGTAGCCAATAATTAGTCAGTTAATTTGTAAAGCTGGAGGTGGAGGAACACATAAAGAATATTTAGGGAAGTATTCCCCCAGTATTGAGAAGGAAAAAAAAGGGTAAAGAAACATATGTTATTGCATTATAGGTTTTTGTGTGTAAATGATGCCATTATAACAAACTGATGGACAATTTATATAAGCTGTTATAAATTATAGTTAAAAATCTTTAAAAACAGGCCTTAATATTTTTTAAGAGGTTGTGGATTCAGTTGAAAAGGTCCCAGTCCCAATTAAGAAGAGGGGGGAATATATTCCCCTGTGTTCCCCTGCAAATTAAGCACTACTATTAGTCTACACTAGCCAATACAACCTAATAGCAGTAAAAGAAAAGCTTGCCTGGATTACAAAGGTATACAGATACCACCAAATCTTCGGTTGGCTATATATGTAAAAATGTGTCTGTGTAACAAAAATGTTACATTTAAAAAAGTGAACAGCAAACAACACTGGAGTAAGGTGCGTCTGCTGTCAGTGTCACATTAAACGTGATTTAGACCACGCTTCAATGGCAGTTTATTCTGTTGATTGATTGATTTTCTTTCAATTAGAACAAATTATTTTTCTCGGTAAGAAAAAAAAACTAATTTAATGCATGAGTGCTTGCATTAATTGTCAGAAATGACAATGTCCAAGTTTAATAGCAAACACAAATTATTGACTCTAGTTATTATCTGATTGTATATTGTCCCGAGTACACTTGAGTGACAAAGGTAATTAGAGTCCTGGATCTTTCTTTGGGCAGTCAGTGATGCAAGGTCACCATCACTCTTTTGACACATACAAATCAAAGACCTCCTCAAAACAAATAACTTTATGCTTTGCCTCCATTGACATTTTGATGAACTGTCTGACACAAACAAGGGTACAAATATCCAGGCCACTGCTTTTGTAATGAGTTTTTGTCTTTGCTCCGGATTCTCCCTCTCTAATCAACTGTTGTGACCTTGTTTGGCCAAACAATTAAATTGAATGATTGAATTAACCTCCTGAATGTGTGACCCACTGGGGGATATTTATTTTTATTTATTTTTATACTGCATTCATATCTGCTCTAAGGTATAATATTGTCCTGGTTTTGATCCTGGCTAATCTTGATTTAAAATGCGTAACCCTGTCTGCTGTAAAGACTAAATAAACGTTGCATTAGTTTAAATTACAAGCTGTAATAAGAACGAAAATAAGTCCAATTTTGTTTAGTTTCTTTTGTACAAGTAAAACTAAGTAAAAAAGAGAAAAATATTTTTGTTAGATAAACTATAGCAGGCTCGTTGTTGGTTGGTTGCATTATTGTCTGCTAGGTGAAAAATTCTGTTGTTTCAGCAGCATTTTCCAGCCTAACCTTAGCAGTTGCCTGAATGTAAATTTGAGATGAAATATGTTCTTTTCTGGCAGTCAATTTCATTGGAGAATTTTAGACCCTCTGAATACAATATACACTTGGCTGTAAATGACAGTTAAAAATGACATGAGGCATTCCCCAGGGAAACCTTCCATGACCACTCAGACACAAAGGAGCTAAAACAGATGACTTTGTGTCCAGGTAATATTTAATAACAATGTTAGTTTGAATAAAAATGCCAAGTGTAGATTCAAATGTAATATGCATTTAAAAAATATGAACAACTGGGGAATAAAGGTTAAAAAAACATCAGGCAAAGCCTTCATAAAGCAATAGTCTCTTCTTATCCCTCAGGCTATGGCCTGGCTAAAACCTCAATACAGCAATTATTTGCTGTAATGACTGCAGTTCAAATAAGCCTGGAGATTTTATTAAACCAAATGAGAGAATCATCTGTGTATTATCACCTTTTGATTGACAGTGACAAGTGTTGGGCACAGTTGGATGTGAGCATGATGAAGAAAGCTCTCGGCAAAGCTCTTGATAATGTTACCCCTGATAAAGTTGCCCGGAAAACCTCAGCCAACAAATGGAGAGGGAAAGCTCCACGCATATTAATTCCAATTGTCAGATCCCTTCAGTGGGGGAGGAGGTAATCTGGCAGACAGCCCTGGCTGCCCCACAATCCACTGACTGGCATTTTAGACAACTAATGAAAAAGAAATCCATTGTGCTGATCATATGCATAGATTTGACTCGATAATAATGATGAAATTGAAATATTCATAATAAAAGTAAAGGTCACTCGCTGCTTTGGCTAAGCTTCCTAAGCTGCAACCTTTGCAAGAGCAGTTGTCAGGTTCCAGTGCTAAAACAAGAGAAAAAGGAGAGAAGTCAAGTTTTCAATCCTGTGGGGACACTGAGGTGAGACTCTGGAGTGACTGAGCCTACTACAACTCACTGGTCATCTTCCCTCTTTGAAGCACGTCCATGTCCACTCAGAACAGACTACACCAGTCAGGTCACCGTCCTCAGTGTAGTACTTCCAGGCTTTGCTCTGTCATGCTGTATTAAAACTGCTATGTGCATTCTTCAGGGATTTGTCTCATCTAGTTAATAAAATATATGGAAATATGAACACGTTCCTCCTCCCGGTGTGCTGCCTGTCTGTGTATGTAGGTCACCTGAGCTCATATAGGTATAGGAAGAGTCATGTCTCACCTCTGAAGGACACTCAACAGTATTATTGCCCGCTGTGACTCCTACACTGAGCCCTATCTTCATATGCATCATCCAATGGCATTTATTAGTGCCATGTACTAAGTACAGGCCATGTTATTGAATTTGAATATCAGCAGCAAGCCCTGGAAATATATTATATTAAGAAGAAGCAATCTCATTTAATAACACCAAAAACTAATAAAAGGAGGGCAGATTGGAAATTAAATTTATGAATATTGCTTGGCAGCAAAAGCGATCCAAAAAAGCATTGTCTGTCATATAGATCTTTCTCTGCATGTGTAAGTACAAGTCTAAAAATAATACTCACATTGAAAGGTGTTTTTGTTTTGTTTTGTTTTGTTTTTTAAACAATTAAGTTAAATATATTATTTTTAGAAATAATTAGAAAGCCATAGTTGAGCAACATAAAGATGAGATAATGAACAAATGTTGTACAGTTTATTTTAAACCTTTTATGTTGTGGATGATGCCTGATTTTTATTGGCCCAAAAAATTAATATATAGATACAGATACATTTGAAAATGTTACCTTTTCATTGACAGTTATGATGCTGTCTTGTTCAGAGCCACAAAGAAAACATATCCGAGTGAGAACTTGGTCTTTTAACTGAATGCCTTTTCTTTACTTTCTACTGACTTGCTTCACATGAGGCTGTAACTTCCCCTTGTTGTGTCTTTGAAGGACAACATTCTGCTGTGTGTGAAGAGTACGGGGTTTGCCGAGATGTCCCTCAGTCCTAGTCTGACCATGTGTAAATATGACTCCCGTCAGAGCTGGGACCTGTCAGTCACGGGCCAGCCAGCGCAGTTCTATTGATCTCAACATATATCTCAGTCGGTACTTTCCAAACCTTCATCAACAGATGCAACTCTGGAATTGATTAGCCACAAGTTGATGAGCAAATCTCTTTGGAAACATTTTTATTTATGTGTGTGTTTATGTGGGTAGCTTAGAGGGCCATTAGCAGGATTACCTTTGAGGCTTGGCTGAACAACAGATGTTCAAGGACAACTCAATCAATTTGACTTACAAGAGCCTGCATTTTCTGGAAGCAAGTGATAGGTGTGTAAGTTAAATAAAATCAGCTCCGTCTGGTAAAACAAGGCAATCCGAGACACAATAAGTCAGTCTTTTAGTGAGATATCACTGCTGGCTTCACTTAGACTATATGCACACAGTTAATGCTTACCTTAAAGCTTTACAAATGATCAGGGGATTTGGTGTTTCTTTTAACTACAGGCAGCTCAAAGCTTCTACAAGCTTATTACGACTTAATATCATTGTAACTGCCCCACTATAAACTTCATTTTTCTATTCTCTACTACAAATTTACTGAAATATAATATGAACTGCCTGAGACACAAACCAACTTTATTAATTTGTTACTTTATTAATCAAAGCACAAACACAATACACAGGCATATATTTTAATGTCTTGAATTGTTTCCACAGCAAAAGACAACTTTAAAATTCCCATTACATTTGCATAGTACTGGATTCAATTACAAGCATCAATATTGAATTCAATTAACCTTTGCTGTGGATATTTTATTATATTTAAATTACCTTGATTCAGTAAAAATGCATTATTTCTTAACAAAGATCATGTTCTTTCATTCTTTTCAATTTCCATGCTTTGCTCTCATGAATCAGATGGTGAATAAATGTGTTACAGAGACTTGCGATCTGTCGTTCAGCTCCACGCTTATGCCTCCGTTATCTGCAAACTTATTAAAATGGAGTCAGAACACAAATGCTATTTAAAAAGTTGAAGTGAAACAATTTGCATTGGGGGTGTGTGGAAATGCTAATGCATTCTTTCACTAAGCCTCACAATCACTGTCATCCATTTTGAGCTCTGATTGTTTTCCACATGGATGCCTTCATTCATTATTGCAGAATTATAAACATAAAGAATATCTCTGTATTAATATTTCTGCTTTTTGTGAAAGCTCAATCAACCATAGTGTCCTAATTTTTCTCCCAGAACCTCATTTTATATTATCTCTCTACTTAAGGAATGAATGTCCCAGAAGGGATTTATTTCATTTATAGGGATTATTGAATTAAATTAAAGTAGACACTTACTGCAAGCCCAACAGAGGTACCTTATCCACTTAAAGGTAGGCCTCCTCCTTACTGCTGTTTTGGCAAACACATTAGGCTGCCAAAGCTTTTGTTGCCTGAGCCTGCTGCAAAATGCATTTATTTATTAATGAAAAGCAGGGAAAGTGCTTGAGGTAAGTGGAAAAGGTCATGCATTGAATAGCTCTTTAATTAAGCTACTTAACAAGCGCACTTACATGACTGATGACATACGCTTCATATTTGTTTACAAGCATAATTAGCGTGACAAGAAGTCAGTTGGAAATGATCAAATGTGTAATCAAGTACTATGTAAAAGAAAATATAAAAAATACTAAAGTTAAAAGTGTGTGTGTTTTTTCTGTATAACATTTCCCAAGAATACTAATGTAACTTGTTTGTCACATAAAGCTAGCTGTGGGATTTCCAGCAGCCTCTCTTTAATACATGTATCCAGCAGCAGATGGCAGGCTGTTTCCACTGATGAACCATCTCCCGACACATGCTGAACTTCTGTACCCTTCAGGCTGTGATGTTGGCTTCCCAGACCCCGCTGCTCTTGCCTGTGAAATGCATTCCCATTAAAAAGGCATTTTTAAAGCCAACACCAGTGCTATAACAATCATCTCCCCAAAGCCAAGCCTCCGCAGCCGGGAGCTCGGGCTGTGCTGCCACACAGGCAGACATGTGGCGGCCGCCGCAAACAAAGGCCCTGAACTCTCCTCCTCATTCCACCACCATAAGTCTCCACATGCTCAAAGAGGCCGGTCTGCCAGGGCCAATTACACCCACAGCCCAGTGTGAGGTCGCACACGGTCCCCAATCACACAAACAACACCACGGCTCCATCAAATTACACATCCACCTGCATATGTGTGTGTCTTTCCAACAGCTTGCCCTTGTTCTGCTAGTCCAAATTTTAAACACATAAAAAGCTTTTTTAAGAGCAACAAAAATAACAAGGTGACAATCATAGTGTCAGACATGGCTGTCTCATTTCACTGCATGTCATCCAGTTCAGAACTTGGTTAGTTTAACCCTTTAAAAATACTTGGTCAACAGTGCTGAGTGCTATACTGTGCATGCACATTTCGGCATTAAAAAAAGAATATGAAAGTGACTCAGTAGCTTTAACTTTCATTTTCTGTCAGGTTTTTTGAGATATCATTACATTTCAAGTAAAATAGAGCTGTTGTTATTTTACCTTAAACAAGGGTAAAACAGTAACACAGCTAAACATTCTCGTGGTGATTGTAGAGTAAAGGCAGCTGACTTGATTTAGAAAATGAATTCTCTCTGAACACTATAACAATCAGGACTATCTGAATATAGAACTATTTAAAATTGTAATATATCCAATTGACATTTTGTTTGATCCAAAATAAACACTATCCCAATTGTTATGGGACCTACCTGCATGAATAGAAACCATAACCCTGTGCCCTAATACAGCCATCAATACCCATGAGGCCTTGTGTCATGTGGCAATCAGGTGGAGCAGAGGTTCACATGCCGTCTGTGATCCCTCGGTTAAAGGCCATGCTTTTGTGCTCTCACACCAAGTACTGATGTGGCAGCTTGTTAAATAATTTGTGCTTCTTTACCGGGGTCATTGGATATAGAATCTAACCCCTGAATAATTAATCAAGAGACAATCTAAGCAGCCGACTTCTGTTTCCTCTCAGACTGTTTGCCGCTGTCCCCAGATTTCTACTGACTCGCTGTTTAATTCATCTGGATTTTGGAACTTCCATTGTAATAACGCTTCGGGGCAAAGTGGTGTGAGGAGGAGTGTGTCCTGAGCGTGACTCGACACATCTAGAAAAAGAAAAACCACACACATAAGCGTGCAGCCGAAAAAACAATTTTCATTTTAGGGGTAAAAATAAAACAAAGGCTTATTACTGCTGCGGCTTTGTTTAGCAGCATAATTGCTTTCATTATTCCGAGCACAATTGATACCCGCAGTGTAGGTTGAAAGAAGTGCAGTTGTTTGAGTGAAGTTGGAAATTAGATCTTTTATTGATACTTTTTTTGGTCTCAGATCTGCTTCTTACAAAGCCTAGTGATAAAACTGGAGTTTAATTGTCTGTCTGTCTCTGTGAATACTAATGCCACTCTTCAGGCTCTTACATAGATCCATCAGAGCCGAGAGGTTGGAGAATGTGGGGCAAGCAAATGGGAGGAATATAAAATAAAACTTGCAGATATCAACTGGTGATAGCAAGGCCGGGATAGTTGTAGTTGTGTTTGTGGACCTGTTATTTTCTGCATGCCAGTGTGAATCCCAACTGACGTGCAGCAACTTGGTCTACTGGCAAACCAACTTCGGTAACCTGACTTCTAAATCTGGCAGTTTTTGTGTCATGTGAGCAGCATCACCACTCGGAAATCAGACACCAAATTTCAAGCTACATTTTATGGACTTCCATAAGTATTTTGTGGTTGCATTTCTGAAATACTTTCCAATCCATGCAAAATCCAAATAACTGTCTTAGTGCTTATCACTGAGTCTTCCATTCTCATATTCGTTCTCATATTCCAGTTGTTTTCTCACAGTGTCGGTACCTCAGAATAACACCCGGTTGTCAGGTTGTGTGTCCTCTAGAAAAAAAAAAAACATTAGCGATAGGACTGTGAGTCTAAGGGACATGGTAAAAAGCAGAGTAACAGATACAGCTCTTTAAAAAAATACACCAAGACAGGGAGAATGACACTTAGCCCTTAATCATCTGTGTGTCTGCAGGGATCCCCTGTACTTTTGTGTCTATTGCAGATAATGGTCTTTCCTCACTTGACAGCATGTCTTTGTGGAGCCGTGGCTCTGTAACCAATGCTTAAGTGTATCAGGGTGACAAAGCGTTGCTAGATTCGGTGGTGTCACGGCTCATCATGTAGTGACACTGCTGACAGCTGCGGCGTTAAGACGGGAAGGCTGTTGAACAGAGTTAGAATAGATTCGAGTGCAGTAGACTCAACTTCCATAACAATTCCTTTCCCCGAGGATCACGCTGCAATAAGCAATCCCAACAACACCAGCTGGAACCACTGGAAGACAGGGAGGGGAAGTAATGGAAATCCAAAATGTTGCCTTGGTTATTGGATAGCATGGGCGCTTGTGTTCACGAGCAAAAACAGGCAAAAGCGATACAAGAATGACAATGTCCTTTGTGGGATTGCACTCTCATGATAGAAGCTGGCAGGCTGCTCATGTGCACTGGCTTTTTCCTCGGAATAAGAGGGAAAAGTCCCAGCCATCACACATAACCACACCATCTTGAATCTGTCCTTTCTCATCATCTTCTACAGGCCTGTTGGTGGAGACCCTTCTTGCCAGGTTCTCCACTGACTTCCTGTTTTTTGAAAGACAGTACAGACAAATTGTATAATGACAAATGGCGACCCAAACCTTGTGGGAGCGTGCTGTTCCTGGACCTCAGACTCAGTTGCAACTAATTTTGCTCCAACCCCAAAGCAAGCTAAAGAACATGACAATAACCAGGCTTTGTTTGTCTACGCACAGAATGATTCGTGAGGTTTGGCTACAACCGAAGTTGGAGCTGTATGTGAAGTGATCTGCTTTTTGTTAAGATTTAAAACAAATTTAGATCTTTAGTTCAAGTTTTCATTCAAAAATACTATTGGCCCATGAGGTTTCAGGAAGAGTGCTCACTAGCCTCACAACAGTTTATTGGTACAATTATTGTGTTTTATAGTTTATAGGTTTAGTTTCTTAATAAATAGAAAAACATAACTGCAGTCACCTTTATAATTTATATATAATTTAACTTTATAAATATCAACAGTCTGTTGTGCAGAGAGCCTTCAGACTAACTCTATTAAGTCAGAATGTCCATATGTAGCTAATAATGCTAACGGCTCTTAAAGTCTCAAACAGCAGACAAGATTATGTCAGTTGTTAGCACTGTTGCCTCAACGCAAAGGTTTAATCCCTGTACTCCGGTTTCCTCCACTAACATAAAAAACATGCCTCTTGGTGGCGGGTGCCGACAATGACTTTCCCCACGGTGACAAAAAAGAGATAATAAAAAATTATTTTAAAGATACCTCAGATGCTCACCTGGTAGAGCACAATAAACATACTTGGATCGTTACATTTGCCCAATGTCATTCCCCTCTTTCTCACCCTGTTTCTTGTCTGTCTATCACATAAAGGTAAAAAGGCCCAAAAAATATCTATTAGAAGAAAAGTAATAAGGGAGATGAGCAAGCTTTATTTCTGACAAGCCTAATGTCACCCACTTGTGTTAACGTAACACCTACAATTTCTGTATTCAAAATCTCTAACAGAAATACTCTATATTTCTGTTTCCAAGTTTGCCTAAGTCAACTGTAATGACTGTTTAGTTCTCCTAACCATTAGCAGCCTGTGAACATTCACTAATACAAGGCTGGTCCTCATTTTCCAGTCCTCTGATTGCACCAAGCAGTGGGCACCTAATTTGCTCAATGAAATGTGGCTCACAATTACTCAGGCAGGGATTTAAAATATTACAGAAAATTAGTTTGATTTTAATAAATTTGGATCTCATTGAAAAGCCCTCATGAGGATGGACCTGTTAGTGGACGCTGGTGGGAGTGTCGGTTGGGGGGGCATTAACCACTTGACTGGTTTTTGGTTTTCACATGCACATGACTTTAACTTTAGTCGTTTTATTGAGTTCCAAAGGCTGGTAGCTTTACATTTAAATAATCTATTCCTTTCATGCAGGCGGACTACACAAAAAAAGCTACCGGCTACTCCACTGGCACACAGAAACTTGTCACAAAGCCGAAGTTAATAAAATATAAGTTAGTACATTTTCACCATGTAGCACAGGGTGTATTTTTCTTTTACAGCGGGATATTTTGCTCATGATGGAGGGTGAGTGCAAAAGAAAAAGTGGAAATGCCTCAATAAATCATTCCTTGCGTTCTACCTCAAAAATAGTGCGCTCATGATAAATGTGAGTTTACTGGAATCATTTGAAGACGGAACAATGGCTGTGTGTGACAAATCTGGAAGCATTTTATGGTCAGCCACAAAGGCCTTGGTGATTGGACAAGCTGTGTCACTCCTGGTCTTAAAAGGATTTGCACAACAGTGAGTGCATCCGCGAGTCATCCCTACATTTGCGGAAGAAGAAATTCCACTGGATCCGCAGCTCTGTTCATTTCTGTTCAAACTGCCGCCCCTATTGCAACCTCGAGCAAACACATGATTCGTCTTAGCAATTTGTGCTTGTGGTGATAACTTTCTGAAGTTTGAAAGTGACTTAACTTAAAGTGGATTTGTCAGTGTAATCCGGCACATTCACTTGCTTTACCTCAATGATAACTACACCCACAAACCCATTATGGGCCTTTTTTTGGGTTAAGTCGTTTATGACAAACCTTGTTAGGATCTTTTATGTAAATCGAATTATTGTGCAAATGCCGTGGGATGGATGAGCTGTGGATGTTTGCAGAGCCAAAATGTATTACCAGTCGCTTAGTGTTAGCTAATAATGCTAACAGCAGAAAAGTACAGTTCTTATTCAGTCACTTTTTACTGTTTAGTTGGGACTTGTTATAATTTACAAGCTTAAAGTTGTAATGTACAGTTGTTTTGTGATATGTTTACATATTTATTCTTCTTGGGAGTTTTTGGGTGGTTTGTTATATAGTAGCTCTGAATGGCACAAGGGGTTTCAAGAATCCTTCATATCGCCACACTGCGCCTTCTGTATTTCCCAAATTCATTCCAAACACCCCACACACACACACACACACACACACACACACACACACACCCACACACACACACACACACACACACACACACACACACACACTCAAATTCAAGATAAATATGAAACCAATGGAAGAAAATTCAAGCTTGAAGCGAAGAAAATAATCTCCCTTCTGCCTGTTTCACTCCTCTGTGTTTAATTGATAGAAATTGCACGCATCAAAGAAAACGCACACTGAGATTTAATGGGCATAAAATGGACATTAGCATTTTAAAGAGGTGGATTAACACATTAATCCGGGCAATTTTCATCCAGCACTTCCAATGAGATCGTCACAGCACACGGGCTCCTAATGGGGCTTAACCAGCTTTTTCCCTTAGTGCTCTCAGGGATAACACACAACTTTTAGTTTCTGGATAGGGAAGTGATGGGGTTTAATGTGTGTGACGGTTCTTTCAGAAGCGAGCTTTCACTTCCGAATCAACAGACGTCCATATGACACATTACACAAGTTATGACAGTGCATTGGGTTTAGGCTGTGTGTGCAGTGCTGAGACATCCAGAGACACCGTTTTCAGATGGTGAAACTGCCAGTGCATGAAAGGCAGTCATCAAAGAGACTGTTGCTGGATGAACATCATGGAGTTGACTTTTTAGCCATGCTGAACATATGTGGTTTTGTTAAAAGAGGCGCACTGGCTTGTTGAGCACAATCACTACATACAATAGTGTGAGTGATTACATGATTTTACCATGATGCCGAGTGCTGGAGGGCCTGCACGATGCTGGAACATGCTTATAGGATCAAACAACATCCCAAAATGCTTAGCACTGAACCAGATGAAACTCATTTGGTCTGTACCAGATCCATAGACACACATTTGTTTGAGACTTCCACACTAAAAGTAGACAATGCACTGCGGATTGTTTTAAGTCACCACTTGTCAAACCTGCGGAAAGACGTGTTTGCTTGTGGATCCCAGCGGAGTTAGCTGTCTTTCATGTCTTAGGGACAAACATGTGATGAGCACACATGTCCTGTATGTTTCTGTTCACACCCATTCACACAGAGCATGTACACGCACACCTCGTACCACTACGAGCCGTCAGCAGTGACACAAACCCTCAGCGGCGCTGTTTAGACGACTCTGCTCTCCTGATGAAACGTGTCCCCTACAATGGTACACACTTTCATTTTTTATCCTGGCACAGCTGCTCCTCCCTTTTGTTTGAGTCGTTTACACTCGTTTACACACTGCAGTTTATGCACACACAACATGTAAGCCTGCTGTACCTCCATGCAAAGAGAATGTAATGTAGGTCATCAAACAGAGTCGGCTGGGAGTGCGTTGTTGTTTGTGCACAGGGAGCAGCCTCCAGAGGAAAGTCATGAGGCAAAAGGATGGATGTAAAAAAAACAACAGAGGGAAAAACACAGTGGAACAAACAAAAGCTTCTTCGACAAACTGTTAAAACGTAAAGTGCGCCTGTTCGGGGTGTTGTCACCAGTGAGTAGGGGAAATCACTCACTGCACTCCTATACAATTCTCTCTGGTGAATAGTTTATGTGACATACCTTCTATTCACCTCTGCTGTACTTTCTGTCCCATTATCATTCTGACATGAGATTGCACTCAAGACAATGTTGGAATATTTGATAACAAAGATTGTGAAACTGAAACACTGTTCTGAATTAATAAACAACATATTCTGGAGCTTTTAGGGCAGAATCCACCCTTTTCCTGGGGCTCACCATATTAAAAGTAATATTACTTTTGCATCCTCTGCCTTTTGTCCTGTACCATCTGACTAATATTAGAGAAAGCTCTCAGCTTCCTGGAACGGAAATCAGAGATGGGTGTTTCCTGAGACATGCTCTGGCAGGACGCCATGGACCATGTAACCTCTAGCTGGATCAGCGACACAAATGACATCTGGAGAGGCCGTCTGAGCTCAAGCACGGCTTCTTCACTATTCTGTCTAAAAGCAGCAGCGTCTCCTACATGGGTGATGAGCTGTAAATGTCGTGTTCATGCTTTGGCCTAGACTGAACTGAAAGCATTGCAAATACACAACTTTTATACTGCATTAGAATCTTTCATTGCAGTGGACATGAACTAAATACACCACTTCTAAATACACTACAGTTTTACAGAATTCTTGTCACTTTGCCCTAACCTCACACTTCCCTAGCAAATACAGTAACTCATCAGGGTTCTATTTCCAACACATGCTTACCAGATAAAGTGAAAAAATCCTCCCAATCTCTTCTGCTAAAGATAATGTCTGCATTCCATGGCAACCACTCTGTCATGGTCAGCGATTCTTACTTGTCAGATAATCAAACACACAAAATGTACGATGTTTAGAAATGTCAATAATAAGCCAACGATCGAACAAAGTACAAATCCAATCCTGTTGATAGTGTGTCACCTTTTCCATTACATTTATTTATTTATTTAATGACTGCATAGAATTGAAAGGGATTTACATAAAAGCACATACAGTGTACGGGAAAATGTTCGCCCAGAGGTTAACTATGGCCAACATTGGAAACCATATCAAAGCTCTGGTGTGTCTGTCCTTTGAGAATAATTACACTTACTGTAGCTGCTGCTCAGTCTGATTCGAGTTAGCAGCCGGAGAGACAGCCAAGGAGCATGGAAGAAAAAGGACAGAGACGTATAGTGCAATCCTTGTCTTCTCATTTGCTTTGGCCAAGCTTTTGACAGCTTGAAAAAAAAAGAAGAAAAATGCATACTTTGAACCATAAGATAAGGATCAGCTTAAGTCAGACAGATGCTATGAGGAAAAATCACATTTTACACAAGGGCTTTCAAAAAGTATGCAACATCAGTAATTGAGAATAGAGTACAGTGATAAAGTGATCAAAGCAGGGAGCTTGCAAAGTTAATGAAAATAATGCAAAAACAGGCATTTCTTTTTAGTGACGGAAGGGTTTAGAGGGTTGTTGTTTTATCCAAGTACTGGGACCTATCTTTTAATAAGGATCATAATAAGATAGGTTTCAAACAATATATAAAAAATTATATCAGAAGCCTGTGAACAGGAGAGAATTTGATTAGGACAGTGTGTGCTCCGATGCATCGTGCAGCCGATGTGAATGAGTGTAAATGTGTGGAATAGATCCATCCTTTCCTGATGTGGCTCCCAGCAGTCGACAGCTCTGCCAACCGTTGTCATTTTCTGGCAGCCAGATTACTCTTGGGGTGGCATTTTCACAGTTGTCAAGTGAGGATTTAATGGCCAATTATCCTCAGATAAATATATCTCTGCTGAGGAGAGGGAGCCATCATAGGAGCGGGAGACTATCGCTTCTAATTGTCGGCTAAAGAAAGAGAAAAACATGTCTGGTCAAAGCCTCGAGAGACTGGCCGACTTCCTCTATCCCTGGTCTGCCACCTCATCATCACTCCAGAAGCCAGTTTGGATCCCTTAAAATAAATCCACTGTACTGTAAATCATGTGTTACACTTACAGCACAAAGTACACATTGCTGTTTAACTGGGTGTCGCCAATGTTGCTTTGACCAGAACTGGTTTGACTTTTTTCAGCTTATGATAAGAAATTACTCGCTGAGAAAAAGAAAATACAATAAAATAAAAAAAATCAGGCCAACTGGATTGCTAGTAAAAAATTCTTAACAAAATCAAGGAGATCAAGAAAATTTATCAGAACACTATTAGCATATGAAACTATTTTTTTCAGGTTTAATACTGTAATTCTGCTAGTGACTGTCCCATCTAGCAATGTCCTATTAGCAAGCTCCCTTCCCACCTTCTTAGCATTATTATTCCTAATTGGAAATCCAGAAATATGCTTGTCAATCTAGAGGACAGTTTGTAATGTTATTTAATAGAGAAGTCATAACCTGCAGCATCCTCATTATTGCTACCAATAGCTGATAAGTTATACACAGTTGTCTATCTGTGGTGGCAGTAAGTGAAACAGCCGAGTTTAGGGTGTGAACATTATACAGACATACGTCTCTGTTGCTGCCAGGTTAGCGGTGTGTAGATGTCAATGGGGATCATGGTTAACAGGCTGAGCAGGCCGCACCAACGTCACCTCAGGTTAATGACAGTGACAGTCTCAATTGCTGGGGTGGTGGAGTGGATTTAATGCTTCCCCTTTAGCACCAGGAATTGCTGATAATGATGCTTGGTGGCATGGATCGTGTCCTTTCTGACATCTGCAATGATTTAAACTCCTGCAATGGTGAGTTCATACACACACACACACACACACACACACACAGAAAGGAAATGCACACACAGGGTCATTGGGTCCAAATGATGCTAATCTACCGTACATATCATCAGATCAGATAAACATATCTTTAACCCTAATCCTGAACAAAAAATAAAACAAAAAACATAACTGTGAATATACCAGTCAGAAGATCCCAATTTCACTGATTTATTTTTAATATCTAGAACATTATAATTCACAAAAAACAAAGATTCTGTGGCCCCGGGCTTTCTATTAAATAATGGAAAGAATCAGAGACAAAGGTCAGTGCTGGTAGAGAATAAGGATCAAGCCACTACACACACCTGCAGTGAACCAAGCAGCCAGTCCACAGACCTACTGTCTCCTCTTGAGAACCACCCATCAGCCTGTCCAAAGACCTACCGTCCCCATGAGCACCACCCTTCAGCCTGTCTACAGACTTACCGTCTCCAAGAGGACCATCCATCAGCCTGTCCACAGACCTACCGTCCCCATGAGCACCACCCATCAGCCTGTCCACAGACCATCCGTCCCCATGAGGACCATCCATCAGCCTGTCCACAGACCTACCGTCCCCATGAGGACCACCCTTCAGCCTGTCTACAGACTTACCGTCTCCAAGAGGACCATCCATCAGCCTGTCCACAGACCATCCGTCCCCATGAGCACCACCCATCAGCCTGTCCATAGACCTACCATCCCCATGAGGATCACTCATCAGCCTGTCCACAGACCTACCGTCCCCATGAGGACCACCCATCAGCCTGTCCACAGACCTACCGTCTCCATGAGCACCACCCATCAGCCTGTCCACAGACCATCCGTCCCCATGAGCACCACTCATCATCCAGTCACAGACCATCCGTCCCCATGAGCACCACCCATCAGCCTGTCCACAGACCTACTGTCCCCTTTAGTACCACCCATCAGCCTGTCCACAGACCTACTGTCCCCTTTAGTACCACCCATCAGCCTGTCCACAGACCTACCGTCCCCATGAGTACCACCCATCAGCCTGTCCACAGACCATCCGTCCCCATGAGCACCACCCATCAGCCTGTCCACAGACCTACCGTCTCCATGAGTACCACCCATCAGCCTGTCCACAGACCTACCGTCTCCATGAGTACCACCCATCAGCCTGTCCACAGACCTACCGTCTCCATGAGTACCACCCATCAGCCTGTCCACAGACCATCCGTCCCCAACATGTTAGCGGTGCTAGTTAACATGGCAGCAGTAGAGTGAACACCAGAGCGGTTTTATCGTTTTTATACTTTGCTGGTTATTCAAAACCTTGAAATAAACTACCTCTCGGCAGCGTCCGCCATGTTGAGTGTTTTGGACTAGCCGCACAAGCTGAGTTACTTGTGTGTGTGTAAACCACACCCTGCTACACACAAACAACTTGGGATTGGTTTAGTTTCGCAAAAATACAGAGAGAAGGGATTTGCTATGAGAAAGGAACCAGAACGTTCATTTGAAAAAAGTCCATAGAGTTACTGTCCACAAGAACTGGGCCTAAACTCTATGTAATGCTGTAAAGTCGTGTCAGCCAATTCTGCCCCACAGGATTTCATCCTGGTGCCTTACATTTATTGAGAAGTTTTTTGATGTGAGTGACTTTGGCTTGGGTGATGGATCCGTCCTCCTCTGAGTCTTCATGCTGCGTTCTCAAGAAAGATAAATATGTGTGGGATTGGCCCATCTTGACTCAGGATTAGTGAAGCATTGGAGCCACCTGAGTTGCCAAGGCAAGGGAGGTAGCTCTTTGCAGCCAACCAAAAGTTGTCTTCTATGGCCTCCTAAGGTTCTCCCTCTATAAAACCCAGGACCTGACCTGTCGGTACATGATCCTTCAAGACTTCGAGAAGCCCAGCACAATCAGCTGGACAGCCCCTTATATCTGATGTCCACCACTGGCACCAGGAATGGCTGCAGCTAAATTGGGATTACATTTATCCACATTTAATTTTGACAGGGGTTAACATTTCAAAGACAATTTGAAAATATGCAAATATGTTTGTAGGACTATAGTTGCCACTAACGTCCTTTTATTCACTATGTATTCTCTGACATCAATAGCAAAAAATATTTAAAGGACTAATGTAAAACAGATTTCAATTGGATTAATTGGCTTTGTGGAATAAGTGTTCAATTTCTGTGCAGCATTTTGGAGCTAACAAGCTACCTTGCTAAGCAGCTATTAGGCACAACCATGTGCAATGACCTGTACTAAATGTCACAGTCTAAGCATGTCAGAAAAGCAAGAGGCCAGACATATTTTTATGCATATAGCTCATTATATTTGACTGTAACATGCTATTCAGTCATCTTTAAAAAGGGAAGTCCAATTAAATTTAGCTGTCATAGTGCACATCAGTAAGATGCAAACATTGGAGTTGGTACCCTACTCAGTCTGTCATAATGTTTGCTGTAACAATAAAGTATGTGGTTCATCATCAACAATGTAGTGGTCTTGAAAATTTAAATAAAAGCAAAACTCTGGAAGCTATAAACAAAACTCTTACAAAAGTCATTACATGTGATAAACTGACTTATAAACACTAAAGCTCAGATATATACTATCTGATGTAAGACTTGTGCTTCACATTAAAAATTGAAGATAAACATTTTCCTAGCCATTGTCGCATCAGGTTTAGTTACGGTCACTATTTGTGCAGTCTGATCTGAAGCGGTGCCATCATTCCTGCTTCCCCCTTTTTTTCTACCTGCTTTTTATATTTACATTATTGTCATTGACACTGTAATGATCGGCGTGATTATGCATGCGGACGTGGCTGTGAACGGGTGTGTTGACACGGTGTTGACAGGCTGCCGCGGTCACATCTTTCCAACTGTCTCAGGTGGGAGCTCTGGTTATGCACAGACTTCATTTAGATTCGATTACAGTGATGCACGCCTTATGGGTGTCACTTCTTTTCCGCTTCACAATTTAGGGAGAGAGGACGGGCAGTAATTGTGCTACCTGGGTGCCGAAGCCCTGGTGGCAAATCAAGCAGCGGGTGCACAGTGGCATATTGTCTGGCTGCCGTGCTCCATCTCATTTATTTGCTTCCAGTTGTCAACTGTGAATATCACCGTGTGCAAATTAGCAAGCTAGGCCTTCAAGGACCTGCACTGTGCTCTTTCTCCACCCGCCCCACCTGAATGAAGCCTGTTATGTCCAATTACACATGCAGCAGTTGTGATTAGCATGTATAACTAGCAGCTCTGCCGTTAGCATTCATGCACACAAAAGATATCGTGTATAGTTTTGGTGGTTAGTACACGGTGACACACATAAACACAATCTGCTTCATTACTAAGACTGTAGGAGAAGTTTTCTTTTGGGTTTTTATCTGCGTAGAGGCTTCTAGGGGCCTTCAGTCTGTTCTGCAATTGGACCATAGAAAATATTGCGTAAAACGTGAGTTGAAATAAAAATTTTAAATGGAATTACTTAACATTACTTAAAGTGTATTAGCTTGGAAAAGCAGATAAAAATATTTTAAACTTGCAAACAGTACAAATATGTGACACATGACACATATTTTGAAAAATATTTAATTAACTAAATATTAACACAATAAATTATCATTGTGTGTTCACTGTGTTCTGCTCCTTAGATGAAACCTTAGATCTTTTTAGCGTTTATTGTTGTACAGTTGTTGTTATTCCAGTGTGCGGATATTTGCGGTATGTCTCTCGACATGGCTCGACCCAAAAAGCAGCATTACTCAGGCTTTGGCCACATGTGAACCGCATATTATGGGGAGCAGTGTTGGCCTCTGACCACCCCTGCTCTTAAAACTGTAGTGAAAACAAAAGAAGACAGTGAGTTCAAAGCCAGCGTCTGTTTTGTGTGTAGTCATGGTAGCCTGCCATTGGACGCTTTCATCATATGGCTCAGTGATGCCACAGCGCCCAGAGGGGGTGATGTCACTCCAAGGTCAATGTCACATTTGAAAAAGACGAGCGATGGCTGCCAAGTACTTGTGGGGAGAGACAAATTTAACATAAGTGTCTGAGATGGGAAGCAAGAAGGAAGGCACCATGTGGCACGTTCGCCTACGCACACCAGCGTGTCAGGCCTGTGTGCTGTCAGCCAAACTGCAGGCCTCAATGTCGGGGATGCACATAGTCGACCACATGCTTCCGTTTATGTCTCTGTCATTCTCTGTCTCCTCTGTGGATCACAGTCAAATGGACAAAGTGCTCTGCTGAAACAAAGGGCGCGTGTTGCTATCCCCACTGCCGCGCTGAATGCTTTGGAGCAGCTGTGGAAATGTCAAACAGGGTTGAGATGAGAGAAGTGTCGTGAGTGGGATGAAACTGCTGACACCTCATTTCCTTTCATTCCCAGTTCTGAAGCTACTTTTGTCACAGAATGTTTTATATATTGTGAGGGTCCTATCTCTCGTCACTTGCGCTTTTCACCTGACATCAACAGTGGAAACCCAACACATGCTATCACGCAAACGGCTTCTTGTGAACCATTTGTTCTGCCTTAGTAGCGTGCTCTTTGTTTGAACTTATGCTGTCTGTTTCTCCCCTAAATCTACTTTTGAGAGTAAGTACAGAGACTGAGACACTGTTTTTCCAACTGGCTCCAGGTTCTCTTATGCTGGTGTAGTGTGATTGCTGTCTCCACAATCACTATTCTTTTCTTTCTGAAACGTAAATCTCATGTTTTAAAGATTCCTTTAATGGGAATCAAAGTCTAAATATTTCAATACACCTATTTTATTATTCAGTAGACTCACAGGCATTTCCAGCCATCTAACCGCCAGAAATCCATGTGCTTCACGTCTGAGCAGTGCAGGTACATGGCTTCAGCTGGCAATATTACAAGGATTAGCATGGCATATGAAATATTTAGTGGATTTCTTCTTCCCTCCCTCAAAAACCTAATAAATCAAATGACTGCCAAATGTCATTAAAGTGATGGTCTTTAACTGAGTCCCTTTTCATATTCAAATTTGGGACAGAAGAAATGAAAGAGCAAAAAGGTTACTTGGTTTAGCTGAGACCCCAGTGCCCTATACGTGATGGGTGAACATTCGGGGAAGGGCAGATGGAAGAAGCAGAGAAAAGAGGAGTGTTGACTGAGGAAGTATTGTCTGATGTGCCAGCGTCCTCATGGCATTGGTGTCCCTTTGGCGCAGGAAACACTGTCTGGCCTGCTGTTTTGATTAGTCCGAGATGATTTTTTTTTTTCCTTTTCTCGGGTTGAAGTGTCACCTCACAGTGGATCACAGACAGGGGCTTGCAGGACAACCAGCTGTCTTTGTCACCAACTGTCACTGGCTTTGTCTCTCCGCTCTCACTGGCTGAACACATGATGGACATCTGAATGGCAGCCACGGCTCCGTCCCCAGCACGTCTCCCCCCGACCCAGCATACAGATGAATCATCGATATTCATGCCCTCGACCACATCCAGCCTCCCTTTTACCGTTTTGGCTCATTCATATGTAAACGCAGAGATAAAACATATGGTGCTAATTTGCAACAAATCAACAGTGACCCGGGCTGATTTTCTACTTGGGATATTCATAGTGCACGTTACCAGACAACCCACACCTGTCTATGTTTGAAGCCTTGCCTTATTCATTACCAAAGTGTGTTGGCAAAGAGTGTCAACAAAAGCACAGCAGGCTTATCATTTGCATTCTTCTTACAAGGTGACATAATGATGTAAATTATCAAAGAAAACTGATTTTGTGTAAGGCACTGGGTTTGTTGTAATGCCATTGGCATTGGTCTCAAGAGATTATTCAAAAAGGAAATTATAATGGATACACAAGGCACTGTTTGTTACCTTAACTCCAAAGGGAAATCAGCTTCAAAATAGTTTTTATGCGATCCCACTGAATGGCAGCTGTCCTTATGTCGACACCACATCACAAATGACAACACCAATATAAAAGACACACAATGAGCCAAACAAACTTTGATTTAGCTTTACTTAGATCATTAGAACCACTCATAAGGTCACAGCATTGGGACTCAGATTGAAAAACCCAATGAAAAACACATTGGAGTTAATAGAAAACAGCCTTGACATAGTTAATATCCATTATACATCAAATTGATAATGTTAATTTTGAATAAGTCAGTACTTTGAAATATTTATGTGGAGCTGTCCAAAGTTTTTTATTTAATTTCCTTTTCTCTCCTCCTTCTTCTTTTCTTCATGTTGACTTGACTTTCTTCTCCATTAATTATCATGCCCAGGAGGTTTTCCAGGGAGAGGAGCAGCCATCAGGCTGAATCATCTTGACAAGGCGGCATGGCCCAATTACACCAGTGCTCCAGCGGGCTTTGATGTGGCGGAAAAGCACAGAGATAGGGGCAAATTGCACAGCCATATTATGGTAATGATCTGATTTAATCCTGCCACTAAACTTTATGTAGCTTGTTTAAAGAAGATGCTAACACTAATTACAGAGGTGCATAGAGGTGTTGGGTGGGATTGGGTGGAGAGGGCTGAGCCAAGGGGCTTGTGGTGGCACTGCTGCCGCCATGGCTGCTGGGAGTTTCACATCTACAAAGTGCAGCTAATAAATGTTGTAAATGAAAATGAGACAAAGCGGACTTATTTCTTCTTAATTATACATCCATTAAAGGTGGAAAGGTCAAAGGTACAGGGGGGTCACATGCGCATGCTCAAAACCTGTTGGGCCACTATCTTAATTAACACATCTGAAGATGGAGGGTAGTGTAGACGGGAGAGAACAGGAGGATTCAGAAAAGAAGGAAAGGCAGAAGTTGGAGGGGCTTTGAGAGGGGTGTTACAGGGAACGCACGATAATATCAGCCTGTAATTAACTTGTCACTTCAATTACAGCCCCTCAGATTGGAATTGTCTTGGGTTATGGCGCCAGGCCCTGTCTGTATGGTTAATTAGTCTGTGGAGTAGCCACCACGCTCCTCTGTACTCTCCACGCCGTCACGCCTGCAGCCACATGGTTTATTGTTCTACATGATTGACTAGCATGAAGCACAGAGCAGATCAGAGTGGGGAGAAGGAGCGCGACTGATCAGCTGTCAGAGGTAAACCCTCTCCATAATGTCCCTTTTTATATTTTAAAGCTTGTTATGACTTTATCCTCTTAGCTTGCTTTTCCCCCCCCAAATTAATAATGGATATGTGTCTAAAACATCTTATGGCATACAGCTGAGGTTGACGTTCTGTTTGAGCAGGAGCATACAGACATAGTGGCAGCAGCACTTGATGGCAGCTTAAACCTCAAAGTTAAAGCACTTAAATAAGTAACGCTCCATTTAAACATTTATAACTCTTAAGAAGGTAAGTTAAAAAAAATATATACTCTTGACCCACCTGTGGACAACCTTAAATGACGCATCATTAAAATATCAAAACAGTCAATCAAGCCAATATGTTGACTATAATGTGAAAATTCTGAATGGTAGCTCTCTTTAAAGCGGCACTGCGTAACCTTTAACCCCTAGACAGTGCAGTTCCCTCAAAAGACTGTGTTGTTTATTTTCGAGAGGAAACTAACTATAAGAAACTGTAGAGTGATTTCAGTTCCTTTTGTACAAATACAACTCTGCTAGGGTCCAGGGAATTGGCCCTTCTGTTTGTTTGCTGCTTAGCGTGTCACTCAGGATGGAGTTATATATCATTTATATTGGAGTTTTCTGTCCAGCTGAGGTACTGTGTCAGTGAAAAAAAACATGATTCAACCAATCGCATGTCTAAGAACCATTAAATCAATTTGATAATGTATATTTTTGGACTTTAAAGTTATTTGACTTTAAAGTTATACTCGCTAAAAGTTACACAGTGCTCAAACGCTTGTCATTGGCAAATGCTTTAGCTCAACATTTCTTGATTTTTATTTATATTTTTTCTAACAACCCACCTTCACCCCAGCTCCTCCTTTTGTTGGATTTCTCTAATAAATCAATGTCGTAACAGTTGTTATTGAGATTTGCCCTCAACAGTGTCCTGTAGATTGTGTTATAATTCCTGACACACTTGTCTTAGCATTGCTGCTGAAACTTAAAGTGCATGAAGCTGTTGAGTAAGCTTCCTGTGTATTTAACTAGATGACATTATAGCTTGTGGAAACATAAAAGCTAAAACAAATATCACACTGACAAATTGCAGACTAGAGAGCAGTCACAAAGCTTCCTTGTAAGAACAGGCATATCTTTGATAATATCTGCTCTATCCATAAAGAAAACGGTGTATATATCAAGGCTTGAAACAGTAAACATAATTATCTGTTTGCATTAGACTCAAAGGGAGATGAAAAACGCTTAGTGTTCTCAGATGGGTTTTTAAACTTCTTAAATGCAAGAGAAGCACTATAAATATACATTAGAGGGATAGTTGCAGTATCCGCTATGGCTCTGTCCTCTGCATTACCTCTTTCCGTGAAGACAAGGACATCTCCAGGGACGCCAACGGCCTCTTTGTAAGGATTCGTCACTTACACCGTCAGCTGCGTGTATTATCACAGCGCTCGGTGTAGCGCTTTAATCTCACTCACATGCGCAATTGCACTTCGGAAAGACTTGTGAAGATGTGTGGAGCATTTTGACACAGGTATTATCTGCTCTGGGCCCAAGTGTGTCTCTGTGCTCTCTCAAAGTCGCTCAAACAGAAACTTTTTAATGCTTTTCTTCTATCAGTGTGAATTATTTTTAGATTTTTTTCAAAAAGCAAATATGTAAAAGTGTTACTTAGCCTACTTAATATTCAAGAATTGTCATCAGAAGAAACGTTATTGCTCAAATGGACAATGTGAATATGTCAAATGTATTCATGCACATATCGTATTGTACAGATGAAGTCAATTGAAGAACAAAGACTTGATTGATCAATCCCAGGCATGTATATCATCCTGAATCTACTGTTACCTTTGATGTCAGGAAGTTGCTGCATGCCCATTATCTTTTCTCCTGATGTTGCAGACATAGAAATTTAAAACTGCAAAGTAAACTTGACAGCTGGATCAAGTTTAAGCCGCTGATACACTCCTTTCCAGGAAGTTAAAATGGGGTAAAAGTTAAGCTTGGTAACTGTCACTGGGATTTTGTAACTGTTTACACACATATGCCCAAAAGTTTTATGGCTCTTGGTATCTTTTCTGCAGGTTTTAAAGGGCATGCTCATTATGGCCTTTGCCTCTATGTTTCAGCTGTTAGCCCCTCATGTCTCTTCTTTGACCAGATGAAACTAAATAAACATTATGCCACCATTCTTGGATCGTACATTTGTTTTGATGAGTTGAATTGGACTAATATTTGGAATTGGACTGGCGGTTTGATCACTGCTCGCCCCAGTTCATACTGTTGTTGTGTCCTTGGGCAAGAAACTTAACTCACCTTCTTCAGTGTTTCAGCTGTGACACTGGTTATGAATAAATGAGTGAATGGAAGTTTAATGTAAAGTGCTTTGAGTGACTAGTAGGTGGAAAAGCTCTAAATAAAATCCATGCCGTTTACCGTTTGCTGTCAGACTATTCAACTATCAGACAGTGGCTCTCATTGTCATCAGTGAACAACATAAAAAAGATTTCAAGGCAACATGGAAGTAGAATGATTCTTCAGATATGACTTACCCATCAATCAAACCTGGCAACAAGAAATAGGAAAAACTGCTTATTGATTATACTCAGGCCAGAGAAAGGACTTATGACTTCTCTGCTCATTACAAAATCTGTTTCTGGGTTCATGCTTTTTCCTTTTTGTATCGTTTCAGTATGTTGCTGCTTCACTTTTCGTTTTCGTTGAGCTGAAATGAAAGCCGGGAACACTGGTTTGAGAAAGTGATAATTGTCGGCCTGCTCTGGTTCCGATATAGAATGGCAGTCGTCCATGAGAAAGCCATCTCTCCAGGAATGACAGCAGCAGTGGGGAATGCACACCTCATGAATAAGCGGGCATGCAAACAGTCTTTAGTAAGACGGCAGAATTTAAATGAGTTCTCTTATCAAGTCTCTTGGTGGTAGCGTGCCGATGGCTGGACTACAAGCGTGGCCATTATCCAATAGTACAGTCTTTGATCGGTAACAACCAATAGGAATATCTTAGGCTTTACTCGGCCCCCCACTATTCTTTCCATTTTGCAACTTGTTTACAGTGAATACAAGTCCTCCTCCCTATTTTTTCTGCTGTCACTCTTTTTAATTGTCACTGACAACTTTGTTTGGCCCTCAACATAAAAGACATGCTATAAGTAACACAATGACAAAGCTTTAAAGGAACTAGGTTTAAAAACAAAATTAGCCCTACAATTACTCTGCTGTGGTGCTGTTGAGTCCGGGCAAAAAGAGAAAGAAAAGGTACTGAACTGATTAAAGTCTTTTTTTTTTTTCTTTGCTCCCCAAGAGGATCAAACTTACAAGTTCAGCCAGCTTCTTTTAGTGCTGCCATAAAAGTGTCCTTTCCCTCACAGACATGATGTGAGAGTGCGAGAAGTTCAATCCCTCATGTTGTTTGAAGATTACTGTACACATGACTTGTACCAAAATGACTAATAAAAATTCCTTTGGGATATTTTGGTCCGACACATTATAGTGGTTTGAGTTACAATGTCTTTTATGTCTTGGGTTCTTGAATATACATAAAGAACACACATGAAAAATAGCAACTTCTCCAGTTCTTTTCTCATGCAATTGGGTTTACCGAGTTAGAGTAAAATACGATCATAAAGTTATCACAGTTCACGTATTGTGCAAGGCTGCTTTATGAGATGACGCCACAAATACCGAATCTGTCTGTTATTGCAAGTGACATTGTCATTATGAACTGACACAGCATTGCTGCTCCACTGGGGCATAAAAATGTCCTACTAAATCGTCAACATAAACACGCTGATAAATTACATTTATATGCCATCAAGCTGCGACATTTGCTGACACTCGAAATGTTTCTTCAGATCTGCCAAGGCGATGGTTCTCATTATCCAGCAGAGGAGTGAGCGCAGCCAGATTGTTAATAAAAAATACACAGACAGTGACCTTTGTAAAGTCTCCCTCCAAATGACAGAGTGAACTCCACTGGGTGTGTAGTGGAGGCTGAAACAGAAAGGGAAAAGGCCTTTTTACGTTAAGTGACTTAGAAAATTAGTTTAGTTTTAGCTGTCCATATCTTTAAGCTGTCTTTCTGGACAGACCAACAGGGTCACAAAGGTCACTGTGTACGCACAATGCCCTGTCACAAGAAAGTTCAGCTGTGGAAAGAGAAAACCTCAGGCCTCCGCTCTGCCCAAGAGCTGGAATAAGAAAAAGAATTGCTCTACAAAGTGAGTGGAAGAATGTCTATAATGGCTAATGTCTTAATTAGCCCATAAGAAATAATAGCACCCAGAACTGAAACACAAACCCGCCAAATCATGACAAAATGGCAGTAATGGTTGACTTGGATTCCTTAAAAACATGCAGCTCATTAAGCATTAGGCTAATGGGCTAATTCCCTTTTTTTGCTGGCAAGGTTTATTGGATAAAATCAAAAGCAAACTTTTATTAAAAATAGGTGTGTCCAGCAGACAGGGCATAAAAATTATTTTTTGTTTCCTTTTATGTATCCAAATATGCAAGCTAGTATTCTTGTGGTCTTATTGTACAACTGTAAAGCCACACTGAAAAACAATTAGAGGATTTACTGCCAAGTATCAAATTAAACTGCCTGTGACCTCTGGGTTGACTTGCTCATTTTCATAAATCCTGATTTATTGAAAGACTATAAGATGCGTTACCAGACGAACTGTGAATTTGCTGAGTTGATGATGGCACTATGTTTTTATACCACAGCCTATTAGGTTCTTTTTAGCTGATCGCTGCTGATGAAAGGGCAAGACAATGACAGCTGGGATCAGCACTTAGGCCATTATGTTAATGCAGGGGTAATCATCCTCTGCAGTGTTCAGATTAGAAAAGTGTGCACAGCAAATACTTATTGTGACGGCATTCAGCTCTGACAAACCAAGAGCTCATCAGTAGCTCACATTGAAGTCCCTTGCTAATTTCTCACTGCAGTCTTGTTTCCATCATGTCGGAGCATAAAGATCTAAAATTAACTTCAGGCCTCAGCTGACCAGGTCTGCGAGCTGATGTTTCCTCTGAAGTTTTTGGCAACGCTTTGTGCTGTTGTTCTTCTCTATACGGCAGGTGCCCTTTCTCACGCTCCGGCCGATACCATATGGCTCAGTCCAGTCTCAGTTTCATACTGCACTGGACCTGCTGTCTGCCAAGGCGCTGTCACACCTGTGTACAGCAGATCAAAGAGACCTGCGGCGCCCACAACCGCACATCTGCTGCACGTGCCAAACTTCCTTCTCCGCTCCACTTCCTCTGCTTTCAGCACATGTGTTTCCAAGGTTGACCACTAATCCTCCATTTATGTGCATTATTGCATCTTCAGAATTCACTAGAATGACAGCATTGGAAACTCCAAACGATGTCGCTGTGTGTTTGGCGGCGTTATCTGCTCTGGTTTGACAAAGTTTCGATCTATTCGCCTGTTTGTTTGTTTATTTTTGTACGCTCGTGTTGCCTTAGCTGTGGAAAGCCACACTGTGTGAAAAAGCATAAGCAGAAGGCCTGTGCATTCTCACCCGGCCAAACCGTAACCAGCAAGGCATAATTGTCATTGGGGTTTCCACTTGTAAAACAATGGCTTTGCTCTGAAATGGAGGCTAGTTTTCATTCCAACCAGTTGAGGAGAAGAGATTTGTGTTTAGTGCTGCATTATAGCTCTAAATTGGGACTGTCATTAGAGAATTCCTCTGGGAACGCTAAAACGCTGACTCAAACCAGTGCAGGAGAAGCCTCTGGAGCAAATGTATCTGTGCAACCAAACAAACAAATTAAAAGTATTGCTATCTGATTAAAGAGAAAAGGGGAAAGCTATTGATTATCACTTGCTCACAGACTTTCTCAAATTGTGTCTAGTACTTAGTACAGACATTGGCACATGGCGTGACAAGTTCAGATTAAGTTCAGGTCTTCTGCCGCTCGGTGTAATCAACAAGAGAGCTGTGTTCAAGCACTCTTATTGAGTTCTGCAAATGCATTCAATCTAAATGAACGTTTAGAAAAATAGAATTGATTCGGAAAATTCACCAGGGCTCCCTTTAATTGTCTGTGCCCCATTAGAAACCTCATTATAGTCGCTCTATAAGTCCAGTGAAATGTTAAGAATTCGGCAAATCCTAATGAATCCATCTCTGCGTTACTGCAAGCAGTTAATATTTGACTGTAAGCAACAATATTACTAATTAAGATAATGACAAACAAAAAAATTATAATTCTATACAAAAATGCAGCTGCCTATAATATCTTGTTTTGTTTTTCTGACTGTGTTAATAATAAGGGTTTTGCCACTGGTGTTTATTGGAGAGTCTCTTAAAAATTCTAATTAGTCTGATGGTTTACAAATCTGCATATGTAAAACAGCTGGTGCTCCATATTTGGTTCTAAAGCTCACTCCAATATTTTGCAGCTGTATGTATTCAATAAAGTCATATTAGGGTGAAAATATGTCCTCCTCGCATAACTGATATTCACTGTACCATGCAGAGATGCAAGCATGGCCACGCTTTTATTTTATAATGCAGATGTTTATCAGAAATGAGTCACCCGCGCTTGGCACTTGGGTGCAGTTCTTTGTGATGTAGCGGCATTAAGGTCTGACTGCCAGATGCATGGGTTTCATCTGAATTTTTTTCTCATGACAACTGTTGAATCTCAGCAAAGCCACAACGTTTGCATTTCCCCGAGGTCAGAGCTGGACCATGACTCCAAAGGTTTCCATACAGAGTTAGTTTCAAGATGTTTTAGTTTTCGCTGTGAAATTAGATCTTCTATTGAGATCAGAACGTTGTCTTATCACAAGAGCCCACAGGCCCCCTGGTGCCATCGACGGGGAGTGGACTGAGTAGGAGCAAGAATTTTAGTCCTATTTTAAATTGTGCATCATAATATTGCCATGTACAGACATTTAAAATGTCATAAAAAATCTTGACCTTGCCTTTAATGCAAGCTAATATAAACCAGGTTATGAGTATAAGGTTTCTACTGATTTACAACTTATCACATAAAAACTTCAAAGAAAGATTTTTTTCTCCTAGTGCTAAAAATAAATAACTGAACGCCAGTATGGCTCTTTTTTTCCAGAATTTTATTGGCAAACTCTACCATCCCGTTGGTTGAGACGATGTACTATAAATCTTCAGAGTGAAAGGATTCCAGGAAACATATCCATTCAAATACAACAATATAACTGAGAAAAAAACTATTTCCAAACTTGAAATACATATGTTTTAAATGAAAGCTGTGTTCATGAACCCATTAACACCACCCTGACCATTTCAATCAACTAATTTAATAAAGTTATCAGCAGTTTTTATAAACATATAAAACATGTTTTTTTTTTTTAATTCTTACTCAGTTTAAACATTCAATAGCCAGGTGAGTGAGACCTCTTCTATGTCATAAAGTGAAATCCATCTATTTCAATTGATATCAGTTTGTAGAAGTACTGTCAAATTAATTGTAACAGTTTATCTAAGATGGGACGGGCTTTATCCAATATGTTGTTTCTCTGATTGGTTATGTCTTTTCAAATTATGCTCCAGAGGCAGTTTAATCTGCGCATGTTGGTTACTGACAGATGCATTCGGAATAGGTGTATGTGTGTTGTCTTTGTAGAGGTCAGGCTAAAATATTTTACACCAAAACAGAAAAGATCCACATGACAAACCCAGCAAAAAAAACAAATCTACCAGCACAAATGGGATAAAACTAACCATATTGAACCAGCGCAATCAAGGCACAGGTAGACCCCAAGTATCTGTTCAACCGAAGTTCAACCGAAGAGAAATGACAATCAGCTGCAAACTTCATTTGCCACTTTAAAACTATTACTTTTTATAATCTCAAGTATGAGGTTATTTTAAATAAAAGTAGATGGTATCCCTTCTTAACTCATTACTTTAAATAAAGTGAGCTTTGTCAAGAAACATTTCATTAGTGTTGATGTAATATGTGGGTTTTCAGCTGAGCCGTAAATCTGGTGTCCCAATGGAAAGCAGAGGGTTTGGGGTTGTTTGGAGAGTACAGTGACAACATGCCACTCGCCGAATCATCCCCAGTCTCTCTAATGTAAAAATTAACCATCCCTTTTTATGCCGACCACAGCGGATTTGCGAGTGGCTAAGCTACACGGTTGTGAACGCTTCCTTCATAATTCAATAAGGATCAGTTTCCCCTGTAGAGAGCACTGGCGTCAGGGAAAGGGAAATCTTTTGAGGAACACGACTCGGATTAAAGTGCAAAAGCAGGAGTTTGCCTGAAAGGTTTCGATTGTGGTTGTCATGCGCTCCGTGTTAGACTGGGGTTGAGAGCATTTGGTCCGTCGCCTAATGTGTCCGTGTTGGCACTAGCCTGCTCCTCAGAATGACTGCCAGATGTCTTTTTATTTGTATTTTTTTCTGGGTTGCAGACCTGAAGTACGGTGACTCTGAGTGCCCTTGCGCTGCTCCAAAAACCACCGGCAATGTACAGCAAACTGGCACCATTTAATGACTCGCACAATTGCTTCAAAGTAAAATTACATCCATTTAAACCTGTCGTACACATCACCCAAAGAGACCCAGAAAAAAAGTGTCTACCTTCAATTTATAGCTGAATGAAAACCACAAGACAAAAGTGGGACATGTGCAAGTTATTATGGACACGCTCTATTCTCAGTGATGAGAGCAACATGTACAAAAAGGGGAAAAAGAAGGAGGGGTGGCATAATCTTTGCCCGGCATATTTGTATGATACCAGACTTTGAAATGGAAAAATCAAAGGAAAGCTTTTAGAACAAAATGTGAACTTTCTTGCCGTCTCCTCACGACCAGGCATGGTACAGTATATAATCATCATGTTGGCTGTTGTTTTAAACCATCAAAGGTTCTGCACTCTATTACTATATCGCAGGTGATCACAGGGAAGTCGGAAAACATGCTCAGCGAATAAAAGCAGTCATGGAAAAAGTACATTGCGAGCTGCTGACAGACTACAAAAAAGGGCAGATTGTTTTGGCATGTTGGGCCCGTGCTCACATAGACTTGAATATAGGGCTATAAAGTCTTAATACAACACTCGGGAATTATGGAAAAAGTGTATGGCCTGTAGCAGCTGTGTGTGTGGCTCAAACGGTGGCAGTATCACCGCACAGGAATTATCCAAAATGGCTGTCAGAAAGAGAACACAAAAATAAAATTTCAATAATAATTTATTATCAAGAATTAATATATGGTATAAGGAAATGTGGCAATTTAAAAGCTTTTTTTATTTACCAAAACTCCCATAATTAATCAAATTATTTGTGGAGTAATATTTATAATAATTTCTATATGTCATTTAATTAAATTATTGACATATGACATGCAAGATGCGAGTGCAAAAAAAAAAGTAGTTTATTAAGCCAATAACTTTTAGTTATTAAAATAAGGTAGAAAAAAAATAAAAAATTTAAACATTTACTTAAAATCCAGTACAGAAGGGTTTTGCTTAGTACCCTGGCCAGTGATACCCATTTACTTGACAATGGAAAATGGGTCTGGAATCCCTTCCTTTCGCAGCATTTTTCACTTAAATCCACTGTAAAATGGGGTGGGCTTTGTCTATCCAATTGTGTTATAGTTTGTACGTAAAGAAAAAAAGCAACACTTTATAACTAAACTATTACTATTTTATAATCTCAGAAAATATAAATGAATAAAGAAATTAGAGGATGATTAGAAATATAGAAATTATTGTTTATAGATGCTGTTTAACACTCAGAACAATGCCTTTAACTGGATTAATCCTTTGGAAATGATGACTAAAGCAGACAAAATTCTTAATTTTGTGTTAAAAATTTAATTCAAAATTAAATGATAGCTGACAAAGCATCCCATATAAACTGCTAAAAGACAACCATCGTTTTATCATTGAAATTGACTTCTTTGCGTCCAAAAGACTTAATGTGCTCATATACTTTAAAAGGCCTCCTCTTTACATAATGTGCTTCACTCTGTCACCTTTAGCATCTGGCCCAATCCTTTCACTCACGACTCAAGCGAAGCCTTAATGTTTTCCATCCTTCCACTGCCACCGCTGTCGTCCTCAAAAGAGCGCGAGGAAGTAACACCTGGTTCCCCGGAGCCTCATTCAGAACTTATGAAAGCAACGGCCGGCGCTGTACCCTTTTGAGTGGCCTGTGCGGGAATCAGCTGCTGAATAATACCACTACAAGTACATTACCAGAAGAACGTGAGCTGAGGAGAAGAGCCGAGGCACTTAAAACGCCAAGCTGAGGTGAGGTGTTTGGGGAAATTGATGTCTCTGTGCCTGTTTAAGCGAAAGAATGTGTTTTGATTGGGACTTGCGGGGTGAAATTGGGTAACCTGTCACTAATAAATCTCACGAGCATGTGCTTAACAGACAGCTCGGTTTCAATCTGACTGTGCAGAGCTATGGAGCACAAAGAAGAAAGTCTGTACGTTTCTCTGTAAGACACACATGCTTAGCTCTGTCATGCAGGTTGAATATTATTATTATTATGGACATTGTACCTAGACACATTCACACATGGATACACATCAGAGGATCACCGTTACAGACTCAAGTCCTTATACGTTTTAAAGTGGACTCAAACGGCGACGATCCGAACATCTGGACATTCTGCTGCTCAAGGATACAATAAAGTCCCTTTCCACACAGCCACATTATAAATCCCATTGCTTGGTGTCCATGATAGTTCCACACATAATGAAGCGACAACGCAGTAGCCAAACCAAATGACAAACAGGCCCAAACTAAATTAAGACTTTTTTTTCCACTTTATTGACTTGCACTCTCATAACATTTTACACAAATCTTTGCTACAAAAATGTCAACCATGCAACACCAGGTATCTAAGCAACAAAGCAAATACAGAGAGTGGGAGAGTTCTAAAAATTTAATGAGCTCTTTTGTAAATAATTTCTGTGTAGTGACAAAATATGCCACTCACACAGACAATGTTGTTTTAATTAAATCTGTGAATTCTCCTCCATGCAGCAACCTTGGTTGAAAAACTTGTCGGGATAAGTGGCACTATAAATCTACATCAGATTTCAAGCATTTTCTTAATTTTAACCAATTATAAACCGCAACATAAATCCTCTTGTTTGTCCTTTTTTTCATACAAGTTGTATTTAGTTCATGACGTAAGATAAGTGCAAGAAAATGATTGGCCAAATAAAATACAGCAAACATTTTTTGGATGGAGAATTACTCAAACAAGATGAGATTTAGGTTTAGGTATCCGGTTCTTCTGGAGCTTTAGGCGTTTTACTGCGCCGTTTACTCTGCACTCGCTTAATCAAGCAAGCATGTAGCACGGTGTGGCAACTGCCTGGGTCCGTTAGTACGTGTCCTGTGGTTGAAGACAGATGGTATGTGGCACTAGTGACAGCCTATCTCAACTTGTTCCTGGTATGTTTGTTTTGACAGTGAGCGTAGACCCCTCCGCCCCATCTAAAAACACAATACATTTGGTTTCCAGAGACAAAACCCACATTACTCTTCAAATATGGAAAGCTGTAGCCCAGAGAAACATAAAAACTCACTTATTTTTTTTTCTGCCCTATGCCTTCTGGCTTTGTTGAATAGAACAGAGATACGCAGTCAGCTGAGCCTGGCGAACCATATGTATAAGTATTAATCTAATGTTCCTGCGGGCCTTGCCTTTAGTACTCAATTCACCATATAACAAATTTCCCTTCGAGAAGCACATCTGCAGAAGATGTCACCAAAGAGAATGTACTCCATTGCCAAGACTCACTAGACAAGAAAAAAGGGCTTTTAAAACAGCTCCCATTGGAGATACTCGCTGAAAGGGCAACCAGCAGGGTATTGAAAAATAAAATGTGGGTTTCGCCAACTTTCTCTAAATGTAAATCCACTTTCCCCACGGGTCTGTTTCTCAGCGAGGGATCTATATATGGAGCCACTTTATTACGAACAAATCCTCTTTAATGTTCTTGTCGGTGGAAGAACAGCTGGAGCGGAGATAACAATGAGGAAGCAATCTGCACCAGCTGTTGAAGTATTAATACAAAAATTAACTACTGTGTGTTGGTTAATTGCTTTCTGCTTAATGTGCTTTCAAAAGCCTTGATTCCTTTTTTCTGTTACACAATTGTGACTGCGGCGGGATATCAAGAGGCCTGTGAAATTAAAGATTCCATTTAAAGGAGCTGCCCTCCTTCCCCCATTCTTCTCACGGCCCAGCGGTCATAATGGACTCATGTGTTGAATAACCAAAATGGTCACATTAGACACCTGCTACTGTGACTGTGGGTACAGACACACACAGAGAACTCTTTTTAGAGGGCTGCAAACACAAGCGCCGCTCATCCGTCAGGAGCTCGTGCAAACATTACCATTTACCATAAGTGAGACTGTAAGTTTATCACGCTGCGCTCCGGCCCATTCCAGTGATCACACGCCTACACAAGGCTGGCTAAGTGATGACGAGCCATTTCAAACAGAGCCACTGCTATATTCCATTTAACTGTGTTTTATTTGCCTTATTATCTGTTGCCACCTCACTCTTTAGCTGCACACTGACTAAGGACACATGGAAGCAGTTAAAAATCACGTATTCAAAACAGAAATCAAACAAAAAAATAACTTATTTTCTTGTTTTGCTTTTAAAGCGACATAGCTCTCCTACTCTGGGCCCCAAACACATCCAACACATTAAATGGAAAACTGTAAAAATCTTAATCGGAGACATACAGAGTTTAATCATATCAGTGATTTAAGGTTGGTGCTAGTTTGGTAATTTCACTCCAGATCTATGTGCTGATCATTTTAAAACTACAAGAAAAAGATTCTATTGTTGTCCATTAGATGGCTTACTTGTACTACGCTCATACACATTTGAGGCTCATAGTTCATAAAAAGGACAGACAGGGCTGGAAAAGAGAAGTGTGTTTCATATGAGAGGTCAGAGAGAAGACTGTCATCACAGAGCTAGAACAAAAATTACACATTCATGATAATAATAGTGAATGTTGCACTCATTTTTGTGCAACGTGCAGTAGTCCAAACAAAGGGTAGATAATAACTAACATCTAAAGAAAATGAATTTTTCAATTTTGTCACAATAAAAGATAGGATCATCAATATTATTAAACAGCACAAGTTCTCCCCTCCACCACTGCTGTGTTGAGAACACGGAGGCTGTATCTCTGTTCCGGTGGCGTCACCTCAAACTGTCATTAAAGCACATGTCCTCAGGTGGAAAATGACTTCTGTGGGAGAGCTTCTCCAATGATAACATGGAATTGCTCTAAAATAACGCTGCTTTTCTCAGCGCGTCATGAATAAGTAAACGTTGACGAAAACCCTTTGCATTTTCACTATCTTTCCTAATGCTTTTGCTTTTAAGATGCATATTGAGGCATGCATAAAACATCCTTTTACCCCACCCCATTTTTTATGTCTCTGCAGATGAATGAATGATGGAAGAAACTAGTAAAAAATCTCTTTGCAGCACAAGAAAACAGGTGAACAAACAAAACAGTTAAGTTGAAATGTGTCTCAGGCACGGCACTGAGGCCCAAAATGACACATTTTCCATTTAACTAAGCAATTCTGTTTGAATAGCAGCAGAAATTTACTTCGGTTGAATGAACTTCACGTGACCTACTAATTTACCCAATTGTCACTGTTGCCTTGGAAAACAGGGCTGTAATTTTGGCCTCAGTATTGATAAGGTTTTCTCTTAGCATTGAGAGGATTAAATCAATTATGTTGATTCTGTATTTACTGCTTGCATGCCCACAGTCGTTTGTAATTAACCTGATTGCTTTTGATCTGATGTAATGTGATGAAATGCCTGGAAGCAGCTCTGGGAGCCCACTTGGCTGGAACCGTCGGGGTGGGCGCCACTTGCAGGACTCTGCTGAAGCCCACCTGATTGTCCAAGAAGGGGATGGAGGGTCCTGGGGCGACTCGCGTGAGCAGGCACGGACACAGGAGCAAGGGTTATGTAGGGACCACCCTCTGAGATGGCTGCGTCCTGCAAACCTCATTACCCTCAGAGGCCCTTTCCCTTCACATGCATGTGTAATTACACTCCAGCTCCGCCTCCCTTGAAAGCTCACAATACACCTGATACCTGCAGGTAGAGCGCTGCGAGGGGGCCAGTTGTGATAGGCCCCAAAGCCCAAGGGTCTGCTTTGAGTAACCAGCTTTCAGTTCTGGCCACCCACATCAATCAAAGTGCCTTTAACACAGAGACCAATCATCTGCCGTTGAGGGAGAGAGCGGTTTGTTCACCAGAGCTAATTGTTTCACCCAGCCACTGTTCTGTGTCCAAGACTGTACTACAAAGCACACAACAGCTAGACATGGAGTCCAAAAAGTCCAATATATCTGAATATGCTTGAAGGATTGGATCTTGCCTGACAGTTTAAGTACTGGGAATCCTTTTCAGCTCTGTCAACCTTCTGGTGAACAGACGGATGAAGGCTTTGGCTTTGTTTCTACAAGAATGAGCTGGACCCCAGTTAAATGCAGAGTTTTAAAAGGACCCCATTTTTCCTCAAAAAGAAACGGCTCCAACATGACTTCCATTGAATGTACCCCATCGTAAAAGAACCCACGGTACCACCCTCTCTTTTTCCTGTCCTAATCGGGTGAAACGGGCCCGTGGTACACAGCAGACTGTTCTGTTTATGAAAGAGGTCAGGGTGCCACATATGGTCAGCACGTTAAAATACACACAGCTTCTGGCGCGGCTGCTAAAATTGTATTGCGGCTGTCTGTACACGCAGGAATAAAATAAACTCTGAATATTTCGGCAAGCAGTGCTGAGAATTTAATGATTGACTATTTGAAACTCTGGTCTCATTTGTACATGAAGAAGTCGAAACAGCAAACCTCGGAGCAGTCTAAAGATATTGGGTTGGACATCAGTAATATACAGAGGGTTGTTTGACTTGGCAGCAGGGGATGGCACAGATTTGCCGGGGATAAGTGTGTGTCACACGCCATCTGAGAAGAAAGCAGGGCCACAGTAAGCCATAGGAAACTAGCGGTGAAACTCAACACATGCAATGACAGCCACAGGCAGTCAATGTGGGCCAAAGAGTCTTAGCTCCCAAAAGACTGGCCTGCGGGTAAAAGGAACAGGGCTACTGATAAGTGCAGAAAAAATGAATGCCTTCCCTTCAAAGCGAACCATTATGTGCCACTAAATTCACATTATTTTCACTGTGATTATTTTGCTTATTTCTTTTGGCTGCACAGAAGCCTTTTCTAGCTCTGTAACAGATTTGCGGCGCAGTGTTTCACCTTACCGAAAAAAAATACTGTGCTTAATAAACCAGAAACTGAAGATTACACTGTAGATAGTGTGAGCATTTGAAGCGGGCTTTTATGATCATCACAGCATCAATGAAACCTCAACAGACACCAAAGACAAACTTCATAAACGTGTGCGCTACTGCAGGCGCCAGTGAGTGTAAAGGGAAGGTCAAGATGGGATTGTGGCTCTTGTATGTATTTCTTTTCTTTTATAGCAGCTGAGTTTGTTTTGATGGTGAAAATTCAGCAAAAATAAGAAGTGAATAAAAATGAAATAAATCTCACCTTGTCTTTACAGAAGTTCATCCCCAATTTGTTTACACTTAGATCAGAAATAAAGTTAAAAGCTGTAAAAAGTATGTATCAGAAAGTCTAAACAGAAAGTAAAGTTTGGTTGTTTGAGGACAGTGTTGTCATTCTATAAAAATGCAAACTTTTTGTTTTTTTGAAACCATGATATTTAAGCCCAATCCCATTAAGCTATTGGTTGCTTGCTGCAAACAGCCACTAGAACAAAAAAGGCTGAATAATGTTTTTTTGTTCTTTAAAAATAATGATATTTTATTTAAATCACAGTATGGATTCTTTAGAGTTTATTAGCACTATTCTATAAATGACAGGTTTAGATGACCTCCGCCATTACTTCTCTGTGTGTGGAATGATTGTATGTTAGCAGGGGTGGGGTTCACAGTGATTTTTCCTTCCACAGATTTATTACAGCGTTCTCAACAGCTGAGCGCATCTGTGTGAACACAGAGCATTTTGATTACTCTACTGTCCAGCTTTTTTGTTTTGACATTGTGAGTTTAGATTGACTCTGGTAACCACCAACCTGCTCCCTGTGGCTTCCACCTCCACTGTGGTAAAGAGTCAGTTTAATGTGGATGCTCTATATTTTATGAAATTATTAAATTAGCAAGCGTCCCTAGACAATGGCGCCAGTTACTGTGAATCCAAGTTCAAGAGGGCATGGCGGGTGCATAGCTGGGTGTTGTTTTCCAACACTCTGTCTTTATAAGATCAGGCTCGGTTTGTGTAATCTGCTGTGACCTGTGGCGGGAAGACTGTGTCCACCTTTCAGCTTTGTGATCCTTTCTTACACCTCACACTTGCGGGTAATAACCAACCATAATTCCATCTCCTGCTGGGCAATGAAAAACCTCCCCCGCTGCCCGCTCCAGTTGTAGGGTCATACGCTACTTAGCAAAGCATTGTGGGAAGAGAAGGGTGACCGAAATGGAGGAAAAGTTTAAGGGTGTGGGTTGAGGGGTTGCTCGTAAAAAAGAATAAAAACATATGTAATGAGAAAACATGTGGTGTGTAACTATTGGAAGTTATCAACAACAGAAAATAATAATTAAAGTGCAGGGTAAATAGAAAAAAAGTGTAGCTGTCTTTTCGTGGCTGAGAGACCACTGTCATCATGTCTCAGGAATTAGGCAAACATATGCTGGTCTGCTGCTGTTGAAACCGAGGCGCCTCTCTCAGGCTGCGGTTTGGGAACATGAAAGGCTCTGTGGGATGAGCAGGAGGACTGGCCCTAATTCAGGGCCTCATTGCCAGAGAAGCTGGCAGCAAACTCTGATTGTGGGACAGGGAAAAGAATTCAGTTACATATTCCAGCGAGGACCGCAGCTCCAAACAAACCAAAGCAACAGGCTGCTGAGCAAACCATTCTGTCCACAATGAAACCCCCTCTTACTAAGTGCTGCTGTAGAGACATGTAGCTCACTCCCACCTGACCGAACCCCACGGGAGGCTGCGGAGGAGACCAGGAATGTACAGGGTCAGGCCCAAACTTCTTCAACCCTTTATCCCCCCGCTGAGCTACAGTCCCAGTCCGTGGCTACGGATGCCGGCAGCAGACTCCCTTATTTGGAACGAGCTCTTGGAAAACAAAGTGGGCTTTGTGTAGTTTTATTGCAGCCAATTAAGGCAGAATTTGATACGTGTCTTTTCGAGAGGATGCACAGAGGTCAATGTGAGATGTGCAAGGGAAACAGAGAAGGGGCAAGAGTTAACAGATATCAGTAATCCCCAGGCTGCACATTTCACTCACTTCAACACACCATGGCTCCGGTGTAACCCGATCAACTTAGTAAATTGGATAAATCTCTTTTACTCTATCTGTTCACAGCAATTACGACGTTTATTCACAAGACGAAGCATGACTTTCCAGAAGACAGACATTTTCTGGGGTTTTCAGACAGGCAGGGATTAGATTAATCATGTCTCCGCTCAGGGTACATATGATTATGGTTGACTGTTTACAAGTTTCTCAGATGTGCTCACCATGCCAGGACACGGTGGTAGAGTGCTCAAAGCCTGACACTCACTCATGCATGTGGTGGTCTAGTTTTAGCTCCGGCTGCAACCGAAAATCATTCATTTTGTGACATAAGGGAAACACAGGCATGAGGTAACATTGGATTTGCACCTCCTTGTTAAGGTTTATTTAACTTCTAGGTTGAGACTTGCCATGTGAAATGTAATAAAGAGGTGTTTTAAAGCCCTGACATATGAATTATGTTGTTAAATGCAAAAGGTCCACCTTACATTTAAGTTTATATGTCTCTTTACAAATATAGCTGATGTGTCAGTGAGTCAGTATGATCCCCTACCAGTGGGAGGCAGCATAGACTGGAGGATAATAGGGCTGCAGGGCGCACACTTAAATAAGTAAATGTGTGCACAGGGCGAGTCACTTGAGCGGCTGAAGGTGACCATATTACACATCTGGGGCGCAGATCTAAATGGCCGTTGGCAGAGGAGAGGACGAGGACCGCTGGCCTGAGCAGCAGTGACATGTGGCACGCAGAATGGGCCGAGCAGACCGCATTGAATTTCGGTCTGTAATCCTTTGCCTTAGAGAAATGTTTGGTTATGGTTAAAAGCTCAGTTGTCCCACATTTTCATCCACTTCTAATTACAACATTGCTGAGGCTCAGTGGCAGCCAGCAGAACTGTTGTTGTTGTTGTTTGTTTGTCATTACATACTTGTCCCCCCCACAACACACAATGCACACGTTCAGACGCATACTGGTCGTTTACACCCCCAGTACTGCACGCCTTTTGCATGTGAGCACGCTCTCACACATCACAACAGCAGGGTTAAAGTGCTCACACACGTATAGGATCACACATCCGTCCACAAAGTCATGGAGTGGTAACCATTAGCCAGCACACAAATCTGTTTGGTGCCACTGGAAGATTTGTACCACTGCTATAAAAACACTATTTTGGTGGAGTGTACATTACAATTAGTACATAGGGAATGTGAGGAAATTCACAGTTTTAAAGGAGTGTAAGAATACACCACATACTAGCAACAGAAATGGATTACCGCTAACTAATCTCAGCCAGATGCATCTAATTTAAAGAGTTCAGCAGTTTAGAACATAATCTGATTACTTAATGAAACACAGAATTTTGGTACCTACAAACAAACATGTTGCTAATGCCACAAACACCAGTTTTGATTCCGATGACGTTGACACAAGAGCCGAAGCTGCAGCTGCGTGTCTACCCAGGTATAATGGATAGCACTCGCCACACTTTTCCCAGCCTGTAATTTCATGTTTGCAATTAAAAACTCTTGCACTGTCTCTGGGAGAAGCGTAATTTACTGAATCGACGCCTTTAAATCAAGCGCTTCCTTTTGTGACAGACTTGTGTCTCCCCGAGGAATTTGCTCATCCAAACCACAGTCTGCAATCCCCACGTTGTTTTCAGTCCCAATCACATGCTTTATCTCCAGTTGCTGACTAATTACCAAGAGCACGTTGGGTTGTGGGAGAGGCCCCCCAAAAAATGGCTGTCTGATGTTTTTGTGGTTCAATATTTGGATTGATGGTGCTTTGGTTTTAATTGTTTGTTAATTTATAGTGTGAAAGTGGGATCAGATGTAACAGGGGGTCAAAATAAGGTTAAATAAGTGTGGCATTGTTTTTTAGAGACAGTGACAAAAGTTAGATACCTGCATAAAAAACAAGAAAAACTGTTTACTTTATTGTGGAATTAAGAAATATTTAATTTAATTACGTGATTTTCCCATTTCATTTCATTATTCTTTTATTCATAGTATTACAGCAAACAAAGTAAAAATGTCAGCCAATTTTCTTGACAAACAATAACAAAATTACACTTAAGATAAAAGACAGAAAAACAGACCAGAAAGAAAAACACATACACAAACAAAACAATTACAGAAAGTGAAAAGTATAATGTTATATCACAGTGTTCCAGCCAGATGAATTATCCATTATATTACAAATGTATGTAACCATGCACCCATCAACTTATACTTTAATGTTCAATGATATAAATGTTTTAATGTTTGAACTCATATACAGATTTGAAACTTGACCAAATCTAACCAAATGTAAATAATTCACACGGACAGACTTATATCAATGTTATGACTAAATTTAGCTGTCATACTATGAATAATGTAACAACGACAAACTCTTTATTGGTACTCTAAAAACCAGCACAGCAAACAAACCGTAATTAACAGTGCCTTATTGTTGTTTTGGGGAAACCGTGTGGTGCACTATAGAATGAGCGACTGGCATCCTCCTCCACGCAGATGCTGTGGATGAAGCGATCTGACGAGCTGCCAAGCCTCGGTGATGTGTGTGTGAAACACCTGAGGTGACTGACTCATAGGGAGCCACTGTGCGCTGTGACATGTACCATTCTCCAGAAGAAGAAAAAAAAACGGGGCTTGCTCTAATGCCTCTGTTCATGATGAAGCAGCGAATTATGAAGACAGGGTGTGTCATCTCATTCTCGGGTCCTTTCATCATAATCTCCCCCACAATGTTCTGAGGAGAGCTCAGCGGAGGCCATCAGCCCCGACTGCAGGACAGTTCCCATTCAGGGCTCTACCTATGGTCTACTTCTACTGATCATCATACAGACAGCTTAGGGATTAGCAGGCAACACCTTAAAGCTGGAAGGGAGTAAAAGACAAAGCCAAATGTTAAAGAAGTGCTTTTGAGTCTGTGTTTGGCTACTTTTGCACGGTGACTTATATATAAGCTCTCTGACCACTCGTGAGAGGCATACTCTAGTTTCTTTGGATTTTTCTATTTACACAAATGTTTGAGGAGACAAAAAATACTAGGTGAATTTTGATATATTTGCTGAGCAAATAAATTTTTCTGTGTATGATATTGGAAAAATGTAATGAGCCTCTGGTTGTTCCCCAAACATATATTATATATGTCATAAAAGATACTTTGAGGAACTTTAATGTCATTAGTGTTGGTTGTATTTATTGTGGTATTGTATTTTCTAATGGTTTTAATGTATTGCTTATAGCACTGCCTATAGTATAGCTGATAGCAAAAACTACTGTTGATGCGTCCTCCTCGATTTCAGTTTATACCAAACCTACATTTTTATATGGCCAACAGTAAAGTTTACTTTTTCTTTTTTGTTCCATGTGGCAGTGTGCTTATCAAAGGCTTTGGCTTGAAACTTGGCCACCCTTTACTACAACAAAATTGTTGCCTGTTTTTAACATAATTATATTTCTGTTGCTTTGATTCCAGTCTGAAGTAATAAAACACTTCTAACCAAAACCCCAAAATATATCCACAACTACAATTAAAGTTAAAAGTGCAGTTGTTTTATGATAAGAGCTGCAGGCTTTAGAGCCACCAAGCCTAACCACCTGCTTCTGATTGGCTAGTGGCATGTTATTTTCCCCTCACACATACCCCAGCATGCATTGGGGTTTATTTATTAGGAATAAAAAAGAAGTCACTAATCTGTGCTCGGTTCAGACAGCGGGCTCCCCCTACACACTCGCACACACACACATCTGTGTCCCAGCTGAGCAGGGAGCCGTCCCACTGTTAGGCTTTCACATATCAAAGAGCCTGGGGGCTTTGGCACTGCTGGGCTAGTTGTCCTTTTTTACAAAAGACAAACAAGCAACGAGCTTGGGATGTGGTCCAGAGCAGCCTTTGACACTATGTTGAAAAGGGGACTTGGCTGCGTCACATGTATGATCTACATGTGTAAAAAAGCTGCGGTCGTTTTCTTTTTGTCAGAAGCTTGTCCTGAGTCCAACACAACAATCCACGTTCTTTATTATTCGCCTAAACTATACACCACAAAACAACATAATTTGCAGAATTGTTCAATAGCTTCAGATTATAGCTGCAGGCTGCTTTTGTGTTGGTGCTGCATGGAAAGTATTAGCTCGAGGTGTGTGGTAACTCTGTGATGAATGTTATACACATCCTTCGAAGTCCGGATGTTAGTGTGACACTGCAACATCACCAAAACATCAGTAATGACACAAACACTCTGCAGAGTCTCCAAAGTGATCAATGAAAAGACGCTAATAAATTATGCTACCATTGTCATTGCCCCCTAACAATGTTTTTCCAAACAGCTAATCATTTTTTAATTATATTCTAGTAGTCGTTATTGATGATTTTAATGAGGGCCCAGAGGATGACAACCATTTTGTGTTCAAAAAGGGCTGGCCAGACATCACATTTAACACATAGAAACAAATCACAGGGGTCCGATCCATAGACCGCAACATAAATACAGAACACTATTTTCAGCAAATGAAAACAAGGCCCATTTGGGATCAAAGCATCTAATGGGTTCTGGATAACCAGAAGCTGCTGTCAGTTTGCAGCCAAACCAAACAGACATGCAAACATATGAGGTACTGCGTCCAAAAGATTTTCAAAACAGCTTTCAGAACTATAGCGCCATTACAGCTAATCTAATTCTTCCCCCTTGACTAACCTATAGAGGCGGCACAGACATCTCGGGCTGGACAGTTGATGGGATGGAATCATCCGGGAAAGTCTTCAAACAGGACTTTGCCAAGTTTAATAGGGTATATGTGGTTAAAGAAAGTTTAATAGTAAAAAACAGTTCATCTCTATAAAAGTCAAAGGCAGTCCGTTTTTTAGGACTGGTCTGTTTCACTCTTTTGCACCTCATTCTGTCCCGTGGAAAAGAAAAACACTTTTAAAGTCAAGAAATGGAAGAAGGAAACCAAAGCAGACAGAATTTATGTTACGCTCATTCAACAAAATCTCAGTTTAACCTTTGAATCGAGGTGCTATAAAGTGCCTAACTTCTAATATAAACCAACCTGCCTTTCAGTTACAAGCTGAGTAATTAGACACGAAGGCCGGCTCGATGTGAATATAAGAAGCTCTGTATGAGGGATGTGGGGTGTGATTTATACCTTTCAACTTGTGTTAAATAGATCTGTCATTAGAAGCACGCTCTGTAATGTCAGCTAATTTCGAAACGAGGGAAAATGTGCCTGAATAAATATACACTTCTGCTATGTTTTGGTGAATGGTTTGTGGCTGTCTGATAAAAGTGGACGTTTTTACTGTAGGTCTTTTAAATTTTACAGTAACAAATGGGATAGTTAATAATTACAGAAAAGTGACTGAAATTGTGTATGAGGAGAAATAGTTTGAACAATGTGCTTGAAAAAAAGATTTCTTAGTTCAATGTCCCTCGTTGGTTTAACTGTTGCCTTATGTGCATTCTCCTGGATGGAGCAACTGGTCACACAAAACCTGGTAACACTGACTCAAGAGAAAAACATGCACATTAAAGAGCAGAAAAGCCCTATAAAATAAGACTAATATAAAACAGTCCCCATCAAAGTGCTCCCACCAAATAATTGTTGAACTCTTACATATCATATTAATGCCATTTCATCCATTGTTCTCCGCAGGCTGCGTTTGATCTGTGCTGCTGCTATAACTCTAGGCTAATGGGAACGCTAATGAGACGAGTTGGCACTTTATAAACACTGTCAAAGCGAAGCAGGTGGAGGCCAGGGTCACACTGGGCCATTGTGTCCACCTCAGCTGGCCCCTTCCTTTAGATCATGGACTATTTTGACAAATCAGCATCTTTCAGCCAGCCGTCTTTGTTAAAAGTTAAGTCTGGCCTGAATGATCGTATCACACTGAACAAATGTGCAATTAATCTGCGGCACGGTGGTGAGCGATACGACACAGGTTTTTACAGAAAACGGGTCACTTCTGCCTCCACATAAGACTTTTCCCTCGTCGAGAGGGGACACACACATGGATGTATGCTTCTGTCTAGAGTTTTATAATGTCTTTCAGGCTGACATTGTGCGTGAGATTTAAACAGGGGCTCTTTTGTATGTCAAAGCCTTATTTTTTAATGGGTTTCCTATAAAAGTGCTCAGTGATCATGGTATTCAAATCACAGCAAAAGCAAAGCGCTTCTTTCTTCCAGAGTCTGGAAGTTATCCCAGGCGAGGAGGTGTACCACATCTTATGCAAAGGCAGCGCGCTCTCTCTGCTTGCCCACCAAAGTGCTTTTATCTGTGGACATCATTTATTGCTGCTTAATAAACTTGTATCTAGTAATGTATGTACTATTCAAACAAATTTTAAAGAGCCCTCTGTGAAGTTTAAGCATTGGCCACAGCGCTGCACGAATCTCAACAATAAACTAAAGGCTATAAAATGTAAAAAGGCTTTGTACTGAGAAGTTTTCAGCGTGGGTTTAAAAAACACAATTTCATTCAGGGATATAAAAGATTGTTATCTAGAAGGCAGGTGCTCAAGTTTTTACATCTTTGTCGAAAACGAGATGTGAGCTAAATCCAGCCAGCCAATCACGTTGGCTAAATCACACTATTGACTTTGTATGATTCCTCACTGCATTTGGAGAATTCCTAACTAACCTTAATCCCTTCACATAAAAGTTAGCTTTAGAAAGTAACCATGTTTATATTTATATTAATGGGGGCTCAAAATGTCATCTACCACTCAGCAAATTGCTTTTTAATCTTTTCTATCACTCATGCAGTAGGAGTTTTTAATACTATGACTAGTAGGCCACCGGGTGTGAGACAAGCAGGTATCCTGGTGCTACAAAAAAAAGACTATGGTCTGATGCGGGGTACTTCAAAGAAACGTACGGAAGGTCGGGCAGTAGAACATATGGAATGGAAACTTTCAAGCAAATAAAAAAGCCCCTTCAACACAGAGGCATAATCTTTTGGAGGAGAACAGCACATAGCCATAATAATACATCTCAGCTTTTGATATAACTATTACTGCCTGTGAAGCACTCTTTGATGTTAATTGGAACCATTGGGCAGCAATCTGCTTTATAGCACTGACAAATAACAGTTTCCTTAGGCTAAGCATTAAGGGTTAGTGAGCGGAGAGGGTACATACTTGTCCCATCTGCTCATGTAATATAAATAAAATCTGAGAGTTTGTCTGCTTGGAGGCAATAATATATGTCCCTGGACAACATTGTGGCAACTCAGATGCTGTTAATGATTATTTAGACCTTACCTTCTCCAGTCATGTGTGGAGTGGGACAAAGCTTTACTGTATTGTAGTTTTCACAGTACTTTGCTTTGTTTCCTCCACACACCACAGTCTAACCTGATAACACAATCATTTAATCTTTCCAAATTGCAAGATACCATTATTCAAAAAAAGATGCTTGTCTCTTGTATTTGTGTTGTCTTTACACAGAGTAAATTATTGCAAGGCTGTTGGCTCTGGTTTTAATGCAGACACAATAAAACTGCTCTCTGTCCTCTTTTATTCTAGTGCATTCTATTTTGGCTTTGTGTCCTCTTTCACATTTTGTTCCTCTCCAGCTTTTCCAGTGCTCATTGTATCACAGAAAGAGGCCTTGTCTTGAAGGTCATCCTGGGTTGATGCAATGCACAATAAGAGAAAACATACCACCACGACGTTAAGCACAAACATATTTGCCAGAGCAGTAGAATGGGCTATATGACAGAAGAAGTTCAAAGTGATTTTTTTTTCCTCTGCCTTGGCTGATAGCAGATCAGAATGTGTACAGCGGTGACCTTGCCTCATGCTGAACCCGGCGGGTCGAGGATGAGAGGAGAGGTGCCTGCTTCAGAGTCCGATTAACTGTAGGACAAATGACAGGCATTGCTGAAAGAGGTAATTGGCTTCTCTCCATGTAAAGAGCCTGTACATTCTGATTGTTCACAGATCCTCAGATGTGACTATCAAGCCTCAAACATACAATGAACTTTTTTTTCTCCCTGTTCAACATGGTTCTCTTCTCAGTGATTGACAGTGAGAACATGTGAATTATGCTAACCTAAGAGCTGGTTTGGGATTGAGAGTTGAATGTCTTATAAGGAAAAGGCTATAGCACCACTATTTCAAAAGAAAACTATTAAAAGTATTACTACACATTTTAAAACAATCAAATCTTTCACTTATTTGAAATACACGACAGAGGCCCGTGATTTAAAACCGCTTTTTAAACTTTATGTGATTAACTGAATAGGACCCACAGCGCACATAGTTCAGACATTTGGATTGTTAGAACTTTGACACAAATCCAACAATGAGCCACCAGCAATGTATTTAAACAACCATGTTTCTGCAGGAATTGTTAAACAAGTTAAGTGGTCTGGCTGCCATAAAAAGACCTAATACATTATGTTCACTCAGAGAGCACCAGATCTGAAAAACCCGACAAGTGAAAACACTTTGTTCCTTGAAATGTTCTCCATAAAAATGATTGACAACAGAAAGATGTGGACAATAGTTTGACGCATATGAGTGAGGAACACAGAGTAATAATTGACTGACTTGATAGGGGCTGCATAAAGTCACATTTTGACATCACAAGATAAAACAAAGATATAATTTACAACGCCATAAGACTTTTCCTTTTGCTTGTAGCTTTAAAAGGTGCTATAGGCTCCCATATGTCTATAAGAAAAATGTTTGCACATGGATTTAGTTTTCAGAAATTGATCCTGAGAATATTTTTCAGGCATGTCTCCACCTTGAAAGGACAGGACAGGGTAAAGGAAATGTATGCTATAAAGAGAAATCAAAATAACCACCTCTGTTTTTTAGTAAAATAGGACTGAGACATGGACATATTTTGAAAGTAGGAGAGCTTTTGAGTACTTTACAAGACAGGTGAAAGAAAAAAAAGTAGTAAATCACAGTAGGCTACCCGGCTCACTTGGGTCAACTCTTCCATAAAAGAAAAGCGATTACAAAGAAAACTAATGAAGACACTGATCAAAGTCTGTCGTGGTAATATATAACAGGTTTCTCAGAAGCCATCAATCTGCTTTTACACTATAGCCTACCCTCGTGCTGCGACCGCTCCAGCCGTAAAAATTGTTCCTGTATTTCCCATGTGCTCTAATGGGAACAATGGAAAGTGTGTAATTCAGCACAATTCAAAACATGTTAGCAATCTGTATACCTACATTACAGTGTTCTTTCATGATCAGGAGTGAACTCATGGGGCTGACACAAGAGAAGCCCACACAGACAGAATAACACCTGGATTTGAGATGCATGCAAGAGTTGAAAGAGGGTTGGCAGGACTTGAACTGGAGCGTGTTTAAAGTATTATTGGTATTTTTACACATCTAAGATGAAAGTGGCACTGCTTTTGATTTACAAAAGAGGGAAAACACAAGGAGTATCAATGTTCAACACATGTTTTTTAGAAGTAACGTGTAGCTTTTAAAAAGAGCTCTCTGCTGCTGCCCCACATAAGGCTATCTACGCCATAATATAAAATATTTTCATTCTGTTATGATGTAGCTATTGTAAAGAATAATGATTTAATTTAAACAATGTTTAGGCTACTATTATTATAAACCGTAGAGCTATGTGTCTGTACGCTGCATCTGGCAGTGCACCGTCTGGTCTGGTATGCCGATAGTGCTTCCGCTTTTAGCAAAGGTTATCTGTGGGATTTGTAGTCCTAGTAGCACCACCCTTGGCATTTCCGTCAATAATTTCACGTCAAAATTGTATTTTTTCACCATCATATAGACAGCTGACGTTATTTTTGACAAACAGGGGAGTCTAGAGATGCGTTTTTAGTACACGTTGGCTAATAAATGAGGATTCCGACTGTTCGTGTACTACAACAACCAGCGTCACCCTCAATAAAAGCAAGGCAGTGTAAACACAACTCCAGGAACATGAAAAGATCGGGTGACAGTGAGGGGGAGAAGAGAAGAAAGGTATTGATAGCGTTTTTCTCCGTTAGCTCTGGTTTATTTCTAAGCCCTTGTCGCTCGATGAATATCTAATGTTCCGTTTGTGATGCTGCTGGCTGCGTTTTGAAGGCTACACAGCCGCGAATCTCAGCGCATACTTCACCATGTCTCTTTCCTTTATTGTGTTTTCCATTTTCCCCTCAGTCTACCACAATGAAAAATTACATTTGCTGTCATCTAACGGGTTTTACCTCCTTATTAAAGTACTGATAAGAAGCGGTTACGTATATTTACGTGCTGTGGTCTCTCTGATTGTGACAGGATGACAGTTTTCTTGTGTAAACAAAACACTACAAATATGTAAATGAACTTTAACTAGGGTAAAAATATCAGAAAGTAATTGCAATGTAAAAGTTTTTTTTACATGTACACTGTTATTGCATATTAATAATAATAGTTAATGATAGTAACCTATAATGCAACATAAGAATAAAGACGCATCTTAGTTTTGGGAAGGTGCCATGGTCGCTGTACGCAGCAGTGGCGCGCCTTGCTAATGACAGTTAGTCTCCACAACAACGGGCAGGTCTGCAGGACAGTAGCCACTGGGTTGAATAACTCAGGTTCAAGGCCCATTTCCAAAAAGGGGCTATTTTCTAAAAAGCAACACAAGGTAATAGCATCTACTTTTTATTGACATGTAGATAGGAAAACTGCAAAAAACTCAAAATAAGTTGTGAAAAGGAAGACAAAGGAAAGCTGAACATATCAAATAATCAAAAAAATATGGTCATTCAATCTTTAAAAAAATTTAATAAAGATAAAACTTATTTTGGCCTCTCCTTTCAGCAGGATAAACATAAGATGATAGAACAATTTAAATCAATAAAGTTATTAAAGTCCCAACTATAAGTGCATGAACAAGGGTTGTGACTTCACAAAAGATTTGTCCTTTCAAATGAGTAAATATCATAAATAGAAAAAGGGAAGTATTTCTGGTGTACATTTAGCAAAAATTAAATGACCAAGAAATACATAGACCATTAACCTTTTTCCCCTAAACAAATGTGCTGTGGCTCAAGTGCAGGAAAACTAATTCACTTTAATATAACACTATAATGTGGGTGACTCAAGGGCAGAGGCCTCTGTGTTATACCTGTTATTGAATGTGTAAGACTGAATTGGAAAATATTTCTCTTTATAAATAACATATGATAGAATAATCTACTGATGAAACAAAAGAAACAAAGAGAAACAAAGAGGATGCATTTTACATGATTTAAACGCAGATGTGTGCTTTCATAGCCTGCAAAGGACTGACGGTCTTTTCCGTGCTGACCTAGGCTTAACATGGCTTTCATATGCTAAACAGCAGTGACTTTCCACTTTATGGACACTAAGGAAAAGGAAAAGAAGGATTGCACTAAGCCCAAGGCGACCTGAACTGCCTTTCCTTCTAGTCATCCATTTGTCTATCTGTCTGCCGCTCTGTTCCTCCTCTTATCTCCCGACTTGGATACTGTCTGCTGTGGCACATGTGTTTGGATCATGTTAGACAGCAGTGAAACTATGTAGGACGTGGTTCCTCCTGTTTATGAAAGCAGTCATGGCGGCCAGATGAGCGGCTCAGAGAAAGAACTCATTCCAGCTGGCCCTCAGGCTCTCAGGCAGCACTGCACAGACCTAATGGTTTAGCTTCCTTTCTCTTTAGTTAAATAAAAGAATGAGCAACAGAAATTGTAAAACAGCTACTATTCAATAAAGAGCAGTTTTGGCCAGTTATTGTAATAATAGTGGTTGTATAATGAAGAAGTTGAACATAATGGTTCTTGTTTCAGAAGCTAGTCTGCTTTCAGTGCTGTGCAAAGTGAAAAATGTGATGTGATGAGCCTATTGTCGTTAAATGCAAGCACCAACAAACCAAGCAAAATGCATTTGGATGTGAGTATATGGTGCTAGCAGGTGGATGCCAGAGTCAATTATAGTAGAATTTAACAGGACACATATTCATAAAAATATTCATTAAATTTGTACCGTGTTCAATAACTGAATACATTTCCACTTAAGCTTTGGCAAGTGTAGAAACACAACTGACCATGTCCCTTAAGCCCAGGTTTAGTGCTGTCTTTGATGCCGTTTTGCCATTTGGGCAGTGATGACAAGTATGAAGTGCTGTGTCCAAACAGGAAGTGTGCGGGTGTGTGTGAGTGGCAGTGTAAGTAATGATCACACAGGGTCACCAGATGCTGTGAGGTCTCAAGCTCAGCCCAGCCCATTGGTTAGATCAGCCTCATTGGTTTGCTCTGGTTGTGGCACATTGTGCAAGCTGTTTAGGGTATTTAATTTCTGAGCACTCATTAAAATGGTTTGTGTTTCCCTGGCAGTTCTGTTAAATTAACAACTAGCGAAGTAAAAGCTGACTATGTGGCCGCACATCCAGTCATGGTTAATCAATTCTCCCCCACAAAATGTTAGCTGGTGAATTAGTGTAAAGGAAACGATTTATGGCAACTAATGCCGACGTCCTGTCATGTCAGGCCTGATGTTTTTGTAAGAGGGGGGTCTCACATTTAGCACAGTCAGCAAGTTTGCACTTTGCCGGCCATCATTTTCTCCCTTTAACCAAAGCTACATGCTGCTTGCTCTATTAATGGGCCAATAATGAAGAAATAGTGTTGGGTGCTGACATAAAACATTGCTATAGATACCTAAGGCAGGGTAGCACATAAGCTCCAACAGTGCTAGAATTACACCTCGGCTCTGTGTAGAATGGAAAAAAAGGGAACACTCGGCATGGGGGCTCTCACAGCTTCATCAGACCCCCGCTGGTTGAGCCGTGGAAAAGCATGAGCTCAGAAAAATACGGCTGTGGCAGATAATGATACCATTACACTAATGGAGCTGGCAAATGAAGGAGAACCCAGATGCCCTGCTTTATTACCGGAGGGGGTCATTTCCTCACTGCATTCCTAATGGCCTGAGCACACAGTATTGATCAGGCTATCATGCTGCTAATCCTCTACAGAATTACTTATCGCTGGGTAGGTGTCAATCCACCACATGCTCTGTTCTGGTCTTGCCGCTGGGCGGCTGCAGGGTGTCCAGCAGGGACCTGCCGGGCCGTTTATCCACTCATGATTTAGGGCCAAACTGGGATGGCGTCTGGGAGGTCTTCAGCGGTGGGTTGGCCACTTCAATGTGTTAAATAAGGAAGCAAATGAAGCTAACAGCTTTCATTTAATTAAGGAGCAGGCAACGATGTGGTTCCTCCCTCTTTATGGCCCTATTGGTTGATGTGGAGTAGGGAAAGCTGTGAGGTGGGGTGTTGTTCTCAGTAATTGTGTTTTGCTGTAAATAAAATAAGACAACCTTTTTGAACCATCAACAGCTGTAGCCAGATGCACAATTCTGACCTCCGGGCCAGTGACTTTAATTACAAATCCAGTTAAGACTTTCACTCACAAAGAGAATATTGTAGTTTTATATTAGATAATGTGTTAAAATATTGGCATTTTCTGTTTGTATGGATAATGCTTTGCAGTATTTGAACATAGTTAGAAGCGTGTACGCGCGATGTAATCAACAGACGTGCAGGGTAACAGAGCGCTCGGACTTGTGACCTGTCAGATTGTTGGCTGTGCATTTGCATCCCCTGGCCATTGTAAATGTGACACTGAGACATGAGTAGACTCCTTCACTCACCTCTGGCCTTGGCTAATCAAAGAGTTTACCTTAAGGGGGACATTTAACGTTGTTCGTTAGCTATAAAGATGTATTTATATATTTCCATCTGGACGTAGCTTGGAAACTAGCTATTGATCCAGATATTTAGTCATTTCTTTCTGCACGCGGCATCAATATTGTGCAAACATCCATCCACACGAGGGTTGACCCTAGCCCCTCTGCTATTTTTCACTCCCATTGGAGTTCAGTGATATACTATTCTGAAAAGTAAAATCAATGAATGAATATGAAGTTTTGGTGTGTAATATAGTGCAGGCCCAAGGCCCCGGGACTTTCATTGATTTGCTTTGAAAGCATCAGTGGGGGGCTGATTAGTTGGCTTGAGCTTTTCCTCTACATGTCTTTACCTTGTCCTGCCTATTTGATGTGTAGATATTTAGGCTGAAATGTTGTTAGTAAAGTCATTCAACTAGTTCAATACATTTAAACATATTTATTGTGTCTTAGCTCTGTACGCTTGTGCCGTGTGTGAAACAAGTCAAGCCATGCAAAGCATCTGCTTTGCAATTCTGTGTCCATCGCCTTTTACCTAAACCAAACCAAGTTCCTGTTCAAGTTGGTTTTGAGTTTATGTCTAATGTCTTCATGCTTCTTTAACCTTAATGTGTTGCTAGCACATAGTTGCACGAATGTGGCTTACAGCCAGATCAGCACATATTCAAGGCACAGTGACAGCCTTATAATGAAATGGTCTGTGAATTAATTACAGCATACGTATATGACATAAATGGTAACAATAATATTTTATTGTGTTTATTTTGTTTTTCTGGTACAATCATTTAAATTTGATAACTAATATTACCAACAGTACCATCACATCTCTCAAAAAAGTATAACTTTTTATTTGCTATCAAATCTTGTTTTCCCTACATATTTTTTTCCTAAAACTGTAGTCACTGGAGTTTTCTAAATAGCTCTTGACAGCAAACGTGTCCGACATCCTTGTGAGTACCCCATATTAGTGTTAGGCGTTATTCGAAGATGTCACTATTTTTGCAAACAAGGCCGCATCATGCAAAACTGTCTGACCAGATCAGCCGTCAGTGTCAATGAGATTACATCGAATGTGACCTGTCCAAGTGTGGTTCATCTGTCATGCATGTGCCCTGTCACAGCAGAGACATAGAATAATCAGTTGGATCAATAGATGGTGGTGGCTCATTGGACTCATGCTGAATAAACATGGGAATGACCCTCTCACCTCATATGCACAGGCCCCGGCCTCCAGAGGATTCATTAAGCACTGTCGTCTGTCATCTGTATTAATCCTTATAGTTTAAGTAAACCATAGACAACATATGTTAAATGTATATTATATTAGACTGTACTCTAAAACATAACATTAGTGCATTTCTCACAATGGATGACTTCTTCTGGGGTTGTTGCTAGTTTTAGCTAACACGTATAAAAAGATTTCACTATGCAAAGCCACCTGCGAAAGACAGAGCAGCCTTCATGCCGTTTATTTGTGAATTTATTTTCGCTTGTAATGACTCACCTTCCCAATAAAATGAAAGTACCTACTGCCACGGTGTTGCCCAACATCTGTTTTTCATGAAAAGTCCAAAACCCTTCATTCAGAAAACTGCATGGGATCAGGTTCACAAGCTTCTGTAAATGGTAACTGTTAATTTGTACATCCGAAGTGCTTTTCTATAAACATACGCTATTCAAGTGTGTTAAAATACTTGGCAGATCTTTTGTAGAGGCTGAAGGTCTTCTGTCAACCCATGCCAGTCATTAACATCAATTTCTTATTAGCTTTTTCTGTTTTTTGCTTTCAACCATTTAGAAAATATTTTGCATAATACACACATAATGTTTTGAATTTTTCATTCTTTTGTTTTTGGGGAGAGGTATGGCTATTAATCATCCTCTGTATAATTAGATGCTTGTTTTTTAAATATGTTTTTCAATTTATGATTTAAATATTTTTTTCCCCAGCTATCAAACCTCAAAAGACAATTTTAATTATTACTTTTTTTCTTCCGCAGCAGTTCCCCTCAAGGAGATAATAAAGCAGTTTAGGTTGGTTGACATTATGTTTTAGTCCTCTGTCTCCATCTACAAGGTCTAGTATAATTTACACACCACATAGAGTCTTCTTAAAAATGCAATGTGTTCTGTTAAATCAAATGGCTAATTTTCCAAAATCCAGTTCTTGTCACACAGATGCTGCGCTACTTCTGTTAGTCAATTTTCTACCACTTTGCACTTTGCAAAGGCTACTGGTTACTTGCGATCATTAGTTAGCCATTCGTTAGCTGGTCTGGCTGTTAGCAGCAGGATATTTAGAGCCTTAGTAGAATTCGTTCCAGCATTTACTCCACATCAATGTCTGCTCACTTCTGTTCATGTCTCAGTGATTCTTCTGCCGTACCGTTGTGTGTTTTTTTCCCTCCCTTCATCAGCCTAAGTTTTCCTTGCATATGCGAAGAAGCCAACGACAGCTTGACTGGCATGCTGTCAGATCGGCGATGCCTCTCCAGCGGTGGAGCATCGTCCCTTTCTATGAGCTTGTCTGTGTCTTGCAGTGTGTATATGGAACAAAAGTGAGGGTATTTTCAGGACGTGACCGGCACACTTTGCATGTTCTTTTTGAGACAGGTGCTCTTGGGCAAGCACTGGTGCATGACAGTTGCCTTTCATTGCTGTCTTCTCTATACTTAACCCCTGACCAACACCTCCCTCCTTCATCTTCCTCCACGTCTGACCTCTTCTCACGGCACTTGCCTTGGCCGTCCTGAGTGATGGGCCGCAAAGGCTGCTGGGCGAGTTGTATTTGTGGTGGTGTGGTGCGGCAGGCATGTCACAATCCAACACTGTCAGGCTAGGGAAACCAAGCTGTCCAGACTGAACGGCGCACACACAAGCCCATGCCCACTCCACAACTTTTTGTTCAACAGTCCGTAATTCCATCCACTGGCGCTGTCAAGCACTTGATCAAACGTGCATAAAAAAGGAGCCCCTTGGCTGAATCCCAACGTCTCCTCTCCTATCATAATGTAGGCAGATTTACCCTCCCCTGTCTGTTTTTTCAGCTCTGTTTATTCAGATGAACCTGACTGGAGGGCACTGGGTCACATCCACTTGCTTGGCTAAAAAGGTCCTGAATTGAGGTTTGTCTCTTGTGAAGTGAGGAGGAGATAAAATACACACACAAAAAAGGGTTAGAGAGGTTTGCTGAGCGGTCATGTCAGGGATGTTAGTGGAGCACTGTGTGTATATGTGCGGGCGTGCCATGGCAGGGCTAGGGGTTAGGGACTTGGAGGGTTCAGCTGTCAACCCATGTGTCATGCTTGCCCTGGCCCTGTTATGTAGAAGGCATCCACTGTCATTTGTCGCAGAACTGTTTGAAGTGAAGTAAGTCACGAAAGCATAAGAGGCAGTCAGCACATTGTTAGCTCTCAGGTGCCTTATGGGGCCACAGATGTAAGTACAAACTCTACAAGGAATAGTTCCTCATTAAGTTCACTTTGTAAAGTTTGCATCTTAGTTTGTAGACTTTTTTGTTTTTCAAGGTTTATTCAAGGTTTAGTCCAAGCAGGTTGCACTTAGTCTGATAGTTGTTTTTCCTTTGTTCTCATAGTGTTACAAGATGTAGGTGGAGTACGTTATGCCTAAAACTGAATTTGGGAAAGGCATTTCTTATATGAAAGCTTCCATGTTTTGTTTCTAGTTTGTTTATTTGAAGTTTAACCCAGAAAGTGTTTGCGTTTATCTGCGTTTCTCAGGGTAGTTGTGAATTCCATCTGACATAGATTTGCTACTAAGAAGAATACAGCAGTAGTTAAGACTCCTTAAATTTGTTGTTGAGGTGTCAGTGGAGACATGAGACACGGCGCACTCCATGAGCTTAATCCAACAACAGCCCGTCTGCCATCCTGCATGTGTCCTATCTGCAGACAAGTGGACCTCTTCTCTGCATGCATTGTCATATATATAGGGTATTGTCACATATGAGATGGACTCATGTAAATGCGTTGACAAGCTAGTGTCTCCACTGAGTGACAGCACAGAGGGATTGGGCTAATCTGAGCGACTGATTTGAGGCACGCAGCAGCTCGCCTGTCCCTATAACTCTAGAGAAATAGACAGCTTCAGCAGAGTTATCTGTGTTTGTAAGTCCTTCTGCTGTGCTGGGATGACAATAGGGATTAGTGCCAAGGTTCTTTTAACTGTTTTTTTTTTTTTTTTTTTTTTGGGGAGGGAAGGGGGCTCTTATCGGCGTCTTGGCAGGATGCTGCTGCAGCCAGTTTTCCTTGACTGTCAATTAAAGAGGGGATCATTAACTTCAAGGGTATAAATGTTCTAACACTAGTATTACGTTGGGAAGCTAAGTCGCTGACAGATGTTCCAACTTTAATTCTGTTCTTGTTTTTTTTTTTTTTTTGTCCTTTAATTAATTTATGTATCACTGTTTGGGTTTTGAAAATGCTCACAGCCTGCTCTTTGTTAGCATTTAATTTCAGTTACTGTGGTACTTGAAAAGAAGATTGGGCCTTGTCACTCGGCTGTGTTTCTTATGAGGTTCATTTAGCTAATATATTCAAAAGCACCTTACTGAAAGGTAAACAGCATGTAATGGCATATGTATGTGCTAAGTGAACACTATGGCTCTAACTGGTTTTTAATAGAGAACTACTCAGAAGAATGCTTGCTATAAAGAAAATGAGTGTATATTTGTTTTTATAATGCTAAATAGAGTTAGCATTCTTGGAAGGGCTTTTCTTATGGAAGCTTTGTATGACAGATACGGTTAAGGTTGAGACTTTCTCATAGTGGAGTTACAAAGATAGTGCTTGCTTCACAATAAGTTGTTTGAACGAAATAAAAAACGGGACCGGGAGAGAATAGACTAGGAGAAAGCTAGCCGACAGAGACTGCTAATGGGCAAACTCTCTTCATCCAGCAACACTGCCATCACCACCACCTCCCTGTATTCTCATGACAGCTCTTTTCTTTTGTTCTCTCCCTCGGCCCACTCTCTGCCGGGAATTCGTGACAAGTTTTTGCGGGCTGATCAAACGCGGCAGTGACACCTGATTAGGATATAGTGCGTGTTTACAGTCGCACATGGCGAGGACCCCCCTTCGCAGACAACAAGGGGGACTTCACCTTGACTAATTAAATTTGCACCTGCAATGCCAGCTGTGACAGCCACTGGAGGGCTGCATTTATTTATGTCACTCCATTCATATTTCCTGTGACGTTTAGAGAGGCTGAGTTTGCAGTGGCTCCTGTTTGTGGGTTTTTGCCAATGACCACAGTTATTTTGTGTGTCCACCATGATGTAGACTAGAGAAGCCGATGATGGGGAATGCAGTTTTTTGATGGCGCTGTATGGAACAACCTTGAGGAACAATTGATACCAATACAAGAGTTATAGCATTGCAACTGTTAGGTTTGTTACCAAATAAAACAGTAGGGAATCAGACCAGGACATTAAAGTTCAGACATTCACTGTATATTGTTAATTTTGTTGCACTAAATGGCTGCCACGTCTCCACCTCAGCTCACCTTACAAGAAAAAAAACAGGAGAAAAAAGTAGCAAATTTGCTACACGGAAAAAAAACATGGCACATTGGCAGATCAAATAGATTTTTTCACACAAATTAGCTTGATTTTTTTTCTTGCAAATTTGCTACTTTTTTTTTTTGTAGATTTGTAACTTTAAACTAAAAAATATACGCTTTAAGTTTTTTATATAAATATAAAATTTAATAGAAAGAAAATAAAAATAATATTTGGTCTATGACAAAATAACTTTTTCTCAAAACTAATTATATTACTAAAATATTTAGCTATACCCTACCCAACCCTTCAGCTATTATGTAAAATGTATCTGGAATTAAAGCTACACTATGTAACTGCATAAATAATTATTGTGAAAAGTTTTTATTTGAAGTCATTATTATACCCTTATTATAGAAGTAGCTTTAATAACTGTTGTTGTAAATGATTATCACAATTGGGACTTGTGACGAGACTTATAAATTATTTGACTTGCTGGTGTCCCACCCACTGTGTGTAATCATACAATAATGTGTGTATATACACGTCTGCCTAGACATGATGTGCCTCTTAGAGCATGTGTATGTATCTATCTAAATCAGTGTTACGAGTGTAAAAGGCCACAGCCGAAGTGAGCACAACATCAGTCACCCAGTAGCAGAAGACAGGACCTGGTAATTTGTGGCCCTCCTCTCCATTCTAGACCCCCACCTCCTTCTTTCACTCTCTCTATCTTTGCCTCCCCAGCTTCAAATTGACCAGGCTCGACTGCTGGTCATGCTGTATTACATGGGTTAGATGAAGTAATTATTTCTAGGCCAGTGACTACAAGAAAGATTAATAGTTTTTGAAACGACCATAATGGAGGGCTGACCCGCCGTGACATAAGCATTATTTCAAGCTCACCTCCACTCTCATCCTTCTCACCTCTGGGCACTGGCAGAGTGTGATTTATACTTGGGCTAATGAGGGGAGGGGACCTAGGAGCCCGGGGCCACAAGCCACAGTGTTACAGGCCAGCTCCGACAACTCGACAAACTCACTTAAGGAGATGAGATGAGAGATTTTGCCTAATTACAATCTGGAAAGAAGCTGCTATGTATATATATATATATATATATAAAAAAGTGAACTGACAAACTCAAGTCAGGATAAAGTATCACTTGTTCTGACCACCTCGACCTCTGATTCTTTAAAAATGAAATGTCCAGAGAGGCTATATATCTGTCACTAGGTGGCACTTGGACATCATGTTATCAGATGCTTGCTTCTCTTCACCTCACCATTTTCTTCTTCCCCCGCTTTGCTCTTCCCTCTACACCCTAGATGTCAAAGTGTTTTATTTTATTGGATGAGGGCAGTGTGTAATGCATTCACCTCCATTCCTGCCAGCTGTTAAATGCCCCAGAACATGGTCTAGCCAGGCTCCGCCCTGTTAACCCCTCTGATTAGCTGTAATAATTAGCAGGATTGAACTCTAACTTCTATGGTACTGCTAGAAGGGCTTTTGGGCAGCTTTACAACTCTCTTATAGATATGGGATAGAGTGGTTTGTCTTGTGCTATGGGTTGGACACTCTACATCCCTACTGATTTAACTGCATCTAGGGTTTATTATTAATCATCATCCCTAACACATGCCTGCTGTGCCACCGGCAATTACATTTTCAAATGGCTAGGTTTGTAAACCACCAGCATGTTAATCTGTCACCATTCGAGCTACTGGGAAAAGTAAAGAGGATTAAGCTACTCATTTCCTGGTAGAATATTTTCCTTTGTTCAGAATGAGTGAAGGAACAAGTAAATAAAGAAATAAGGTGGGCTCTCAAGCAAGGCCTTTTGCTACACCTCTGGATTTCACTAATGCCATTATAAATAAAACTTATCTGCTTTTCAGAAGAGACAGACGGATGGGTGTGTAAACAGTCACAAATGATATTTGGTCCTTAATTGAATATTAATCTGATGTCACATCATAATGCAGTTTATCTGGGTCAAAGACTTCTTGAGATAGAATTAGACCTGTCCTAGATGTTTGACCACATCTGTTGAGCACCATATGTTTTTGTAGTGGCTTAGGTTAAACCTAAAGTACTGCTCCAGCCTGTTAATCATACCATATTTTTAAATATTTGTTATTAACAAATCCATCTATAAGCCATGCCATGGACCTAGTTGTCCACAGATTGACCTGATATTTGATCAGAAATTTAAACTTGTGCTATTTTGATAGACAGACAAGATAACATGCAGTTAATTTTATGTTTTATGAAATGGTGGGCCTTTGTCAATGTGTTCTCTGAATGTTTCTAAGTTGCAGCTTTTGACAAAATTGCCTGGAAGGGTTTTGCCAACTACTATAATGGATCAAATGTAATGTTAAGCATACAGTTGTGATAATTTTCATAGCTGTCAGCCAATTCAGCGGACTACCCAAGTCTCAGCCTATCGTTTTTCCTTGACTCCCAACCTCTCGGCTTGGATTGCACATTATCTTTATCCCGTATGAAGTACCAGACTTGCTGGTGTCAGAAGATGATCTAATATGGAGTGGAAAGGACAGGAACTGGGAAATCATCATCATTTGGAGAAGTTGCCTGTCACTTGATGGGTTTGATCAGACTGTGCTGAGATACACAGAGCTGGGTCTTTGCACTGTCGTACAGTGGTACCGGATTAGAGACACAAGCCATTTCGGCTGTGTTCAGTCACTCACACAAGGAGACACTTGTCGGGACTCAAATCCTCCTTGCATACTTCATCCATATCTTAAACAGGCTTACACTTAAAGCCTACTGTATGGAAATTAGAAGCACTACTGTTGACAGAGACACGGTATAGTGTCTCACTCTTTACTGTAAACCTGCTCAGTGTAGGTCTGTAGTGGACTGACCAAGCTGAATGCTACTCATCTGTGGCATGTTGAGACAATTCAAAAGTGTGAGCAGTCTGGCTGGACAGCCCTTATACAACCTGTGTTGGAATGGTTTATTGTCACAAATCACAAAAACCTTTCAATGACCAGATGTGACCACTGAAAATCCACTCAGCCATTCATCCAGCTGCTCTGACTGAGCAATGTGTTGCTCCACTGTGCTCTGAGGAGCGTAAGACCAGCCTCTGGAGCTGAGGATTTTAAATGCTCCACCTGCTTATCGATCTTTTCTGCCCCGCTGAGCCAGCCAAACCCAGTCAGTAGCAGCAGAGAGAAAGAGAAGGTGATATGCAGGAGGAAGGGCAATTCGGAGCTCTTAGTCCTCTGGTCTCAAGTCTGTCCTTGACACTGCCTATGGGACAGGCCTGTAGGACGCTTCATGTCCTCCTTGTAAGCCCCACATCTTGCCCCTTACAGTTAGCTGGCCCTCCCCATGGGCCAAGCTGCACTTTGCACAGCTATATTGATTTTTTTGGAGGGGCAGGAAAGTGTGGCTGGGTGGTGGGAGCGTACGAGCAAGGGAGGGGGAATAGAGAAATCAAGAGAGCTTTCTAAAGCACTGACTTCTCCTTGACTGCACCTCGAGACGCGACAACCCTGTTAGAACAACTCAGTGGCCCTGGCGCCCCCGCTGGAAACTGCTAATCACAGTCTTTCAATCAACACTCTCTTTCCCCTCTCCTCTAGCACTCTTCCTCATTTTCTCACTCTTTTCCCCCTTGCTGAACTGGACCCTGCCTGAATACCAAGGGACTGTGTCGGCATTAAAACCAGCCATTCCACATGGAAAACAGCTGACCTCATAAAAGCATGTTGTAATTTGAAGGTGAAAACTAAAAAGCCTTTCTCGATCGACATAATCCTAATGGAAACATTATGGCTAGGCCAGAAAATAACAGTTAAGGAGAAATGGTCCTTGCACACCCCTGGTTGTTCAGTCAAACACCATTGTCTCTTAAGATGCAAGTGTTATATCCTACAACTTGAATCTTCTTTTTCTAAAATTATTTTTAAACCAGACAGAGTTTTTTGGTTATAGAAATCAGCCTCAATGTGTGAAATTGTGCGACAATGTGAGTGTAATGTAAGCATTTTTTTGACAAAGACCATGCTAAACCTTTCCTTACTGGATAAAGAAAAGGTTGTGGTCTACCGTCCTCAGATCTTTCAAATCGACTGTTCTCCTTCTCATGCCTTTTGTTCTTTGGCAGAGGTTTTGACACTCGTTAAAGGTCACTGAAACATCTTTCTTTCCCTTTTGAGGTGTAGATAAGTGTGAAATAGATGTTGACACCACAGGCACATTGAAAAGCACTCAAAACAGAGTGGCTATGTTCCAGCCTGTCTGTCGATGTCTGGCTTTATGCAATGTAAATACTTCTATATGATTGATCTGGAATCCTGTGTCTCTCAAATTGCATTGAGCAAATTTCAGAAGAGAAAACCCAATTGAATGGCTGAGGGGAGTAGTTTGAAAATAGGTTGGTGTAAGTAGGAGTGTATTTATCTAGGAACTTAAAATGCTCTTTGTTAAATTTTACGGCCAAAATTGTAGCAGATGTGAACCTTATTAACTTTTATTATCATTTGGTCATGATTTATGTTTGTGAATGTGTTTTTGTAATTAATAACTACTTTTGGTCTGCCACAACTCAGTAATGTGAACTGATCACTGTTATAAACATGGTTTGAATGGTCTGCCCAGCATTAGTCATTTAAATGAGTGACTGCTTGTTCACTTAGATGGATGAAAATGTTCTAATATTAATAATCACGTTCACTGCCGACGGCTTGTTGCAAGGTGAAATGAACAATGCAGCCTTCAACCTTTAACAACAATTAACAGGCCAGCAGCATGTCTGCAATTTGTCATTATTCTGCTCACCTGCGGCTTTCCACCATGAAATGTTCAGTTTATTGATTTTAAAAATAAATGAGTAATGCTAACCAAATCTGTGCAATCTCTATCTTTATACGTTAAAATGCAATACCACTACTAAAACTAGAATCACCTGTGGTTACAGAAGGTAAGTTCTCTTTAAGCCCTGTGTGATTTTGGTGGTTACTGACACACAGTGTAAAAGGATTCCATGACTGTTTGACCAAAGATTGAATTGGAAATGTATAGTGTTTGTAGTGAAGCCTACGAATGTAGTTTAGTATGGTAGTTAGCTAGGTGGCTATGTAAACATGCCCCATGAGCAACACCAAAACCCAGTCAGTGTCTTTTTCTGCAATTTCACAGTGTGACAGGGCATTATCCAAAAAGATGACTTGATGGACTTTTATCTGTTCAAAACACTTACACATTTGATAATATGAGGCAGTACTTTCCAAGAAGATTTATTGAGAGCTTCACTCTTGCTCATATTCATAAGCAGCCCAAGGGAAGAACACAACGGTTATATTTTACCAGCATCCCTGCTTTCCGGTTAACTCCTACACATTCTGGTAAAGCATTTACCAGTCTGCCTAGTAAGCTATCACACTTAGTCACAAAAATTCTCAGCTTGTATCTATAAAAAAAGAAGACCACAAGTGGCTGCAAATGAAGAGACAGAAGTTAGAAATGATTTATCTTTTGCTTAGAAAGTGTATTTGAAATGAAAGTGCATAACCTCTGAAACAATTAAAGAAGGAAAATTAACTCCTAATGAAGAGAACTGTCTTTAGGTTTAAGTTAAAGTAGCAGCAAGAAAAATATAATTTCATTTAGTCTGTGGTTTTTTTGGAGGTTATACATTTGTGGGGTTCTAATGTAATATGTTTATTTAAATGTTTTTTTTATCTTTTGAACACTAAACCATGATCCGACGGACTTTGTGGAAAATCCGTGCTCTTCTCACATTGTGTTGCTTCTCACAGTCTTCTCAAATTTTGCAACCCAGTGCCAAATACACCGGAGACGGAAGCAGCTTTGTTGTGCATGTCCACACAGTCTTTTTGAGTCCGACATTTCACAGCCAACTTGTCAGAATTGTTGACTCACCATCACTTATACTGTGGGTGGACCAGTTCTGAACCAGGTGTCATACAAGTACCAATTGTTTGCTGTTTGAATGCAAAACTGTATTACACCACTATCTCTCATCACGTCATCTAGGGCTGCTCATGGCTTGTCCGGGATCTAAACATTTAGCTTAAAATGGCATCTAAAAAGTATGACAGAAACTTAAATGAAATATATATTTATTTAAAGTTTATGTATTTGTTGTCATTCTGATTAAAATAAATCCTATTGTCTTGCCAGTTTTACTTATGAGGGCATTTTTTTATGTTTACTCTACAATGTCGCTTTTTTTTTTTTTGCTGTCTGTGATGCATTAGCCAAATGCAAATGATGACCTGCTCAGCTGGATCCACGTGTCCTCCTACTGCTGTACCTAAAACAGCACATTCCAACATACTCTCTAGGGCAGGCGCAACTTAAGTGTTTTCTTTTTTTATCCCTGCAGCAGTCAAGTTATCTGGCTATTTTGAGCTATTGATGCTAAGCGCTGGACATTAATCTACTCCTCGAAAGAGCGCTTTGAAGAATGTGCCCACTGAAGTGTCGCAGATGGGAAAATTAATAAATATACCCTACACAGTTTGATTTCGCTTATAGGCCGAGATCAAAGCAAAGCAATTGGTTTCTATTCTACCAAATATGTTTTCCTGTGATAAACAGTCTGACTGATGGAATAATCCCATCAAGGAAGAGACAGAGAGAGAAAAAGCATCAGATATATCACTCAGCGCAGATGGTTGCTGCGGCTACCACAAAGCATCTGCATTATTATGGGATAGGTAATCTCGTTTCTTGGGTCTGAGTGGAAACCTGTTTAGCGCCTCGTGGTTTTCCTTCTCCAATCAGGTGCAGACAGAGAGACAGGAATAAAGACACATAGTGTTCACTGATACAGTAAGGGTCCATCTTCTTTAGAGGGCTCCGGTAACTCCTTGTATTTATTTATTTTTTTCTTTCTGTGGAATTTCAGAGCACCTTGATGTATTTGACATGTGTGTGACAGAAGTGGTTGTGTGTGCGATATGGGGTTGAACCATCATCGTTGGCTTGCTACCCTGGCTGTGGGTTTTTAGCAGGATGGGCACTTGTATGCACAGTTGTTGGTTCTGGCTTGGTGAACAAAGCAGAACCTAATGAACGTGTATGTATGTAGGTGTATGCGAACATACTCACAGCCGTGTGCAGATACAAACACACAAACCCGAGATGAAAACACATGCATTCTTATACACCACTAGCCCAGAGCCTCACCTTGATATCTTGAGCTTCTGTCATAAGTCGGAATTCGACACCAGTGAATGTGTCAGCTTGTCAATTTCCTTCCAACTGCCTTTGAGTGCAGTCTGGCCATGAATAGTGTATGTTGTTTTGTTTTTCAGATTCCAACTGTCTGCAAGTCTGTTTTTGTTTGTTCCAGAATAACTTGGAAGGCCTGTACACTCATGTGCATCCTTTAAGAAAACTTTCAGCAGCTGTTGTGTTGTTTAGCCTAAGGTAAAGATTTATCCCTCAAGGTAAATTCGCCAAACTGCCTCACATCAGATACCGTCCTATTTCTTTTCCTTCACAGTGTGTTATCCTACCTTCTGTCTGTAATGCACATGCTTTTGCTGCTTGCCCTCTTTTTGATCCATATCCTCTTTTAAGTCAGGGCACTTGTCTTTTTATACCTGCGCTTTAATGTTATTAACAGGACGTTTTATTTCACTGTAAAAGTCCTGACATATTTTGGCAGCCTAGATTCCTTGTAGCATGCGGCATGAAGTCTTTGGCATTATTGGGCCAGAAGAAATATGAGATGTGGGTTGTAAATGTCTCGGAAAACTACACAAGGCCTTCCCCCCTAAACCATCACAACAGCTTTAGTGTTGACGCAAACTTTAAAATGTAAAAAGGCATCAGCATGTCATCGACTTTTTTTTCCCCCCTCTCACCAATCAGAGGTTGTGCGTGTGCTGTTGAAAGTAGATTACGCACATATCCGTGTGACATGTAGCACAACAGGGAAGGGAGTGTGGAAACAGGCAGGGGAAACAGTTGTGAAATTTATTTGGGCATATAGTTTTATGCCAGTTGCCATTGGATTTACAGGTCAGAATGGAATGCAACCTAATGAAAGCTACTTTGATCCTTCCACCAAGTTGACACTTTTATTGGAAGAGCTCTATATGGCACAGGGCATCTTTTATAAGGTTGTGAGGAACCCTTCGGCAGCCTTCACAAAATCATAAAAATGAGAAGTCAGCGTCTATTACTCTGGTTCTCTATGGTTCTAGGCATGTCTTTTCTATTTGCAATTCATTGATTTGATTTTTTGGGATTCTCTGCATGAATGCATCACAGCAGTGTTTTATAGATTGACTGTGCTATGACAATTAAGTCAATATTTAGATGATTTATTTGCCTAAAGCAGGTAAACAAACCCTTCTTTTAAAAATCAGTTCCAAGTTACATATTTGTTATTTATTAAGAGGAAACAGTTTACGGTATATTTAATGGCTGTATCCTGAGATGTTAAATAGTGTTGCTTTCACAGATTGGAAAGGTTGTGAGTGGAGATTCTTACAATTCCTCCTTGAAATGTTTCAAAGCTCTTTCAATATCTCCAAGTGTATAAAAAAAGGAAACTGGTTATGTTTGTACTTATTTACCTTGTGGTCTATTTTCCAGAGGCGGAGGCTACTGCAGGAGTTGGGAGACCATAAGATTCCCTTTCTGGGACCTACAGACCGAGGTTTTCAGCAACTGGTGAGTCAATCAAACATCTACATTGTTGATCTGAGAGGTATTGAAGTTATAATGGTTATATCTTGTGTTCTCGCAGTGGGATACCAGCTACTCTGGACTTGTGTTGAGGAGATCCTGTTCTCTGCCTGTTGAGCTCCACAGTCGGGTGCAGGCGGCTTTTCTGACGCTGCGGAAGAAAGGTTGTCTCCTAAGGGATTTGGTTCGTGTCCGAGAAAGGGATGTTTTCACCGCTGTGTCCCGGGCTCTGCTGGGCGAGCCGGGTCACACTTACCGCTACCTGGACACACGGCTCTTTGCCATCCCGTGGCACAGTGAGGACAGCGAACTTAAAGGACAGAACTGTTGTGAGCCAGACTTGAGAGCTGCATGCAAGGCATTGTGGGAGCTGAATACCTTTTTCTGCTCCGATGTGTCACAGATAAAGGAAGGAGATAAACTTACACAATGTGCAAAAGTCGGGGACACGGAAGCCAAACCGGTAGAGGAGGGGGACAGTGAGGACTCCAAGAACAGTGAAGGAGGGGACTCTGAGTCCAGGCACAGTGAAGAGGGGGACACAGAGTCCAAGCACAGCGAAGAGTGGGACATTGAGTCAAAACATAGTGAAGAAGGCTGCTCTGGGTCAAAACAAGAAGTGGAGTGGGAGACTGAGTCTAAAAATAGCAGTGAGGAGGGTGAATCTTCACAAATTAAAAAAAGTGAAGCAAGTATTAGTTCAAGGCTGGAACACAGTGAAGGAAAATGGCCCCCCTGGGCAACTAAGACCGTTTGTGGTTCAGAGACCGAGTCGGTGGGACTAGGGGACCACGAGAAACCTGTGGCCCAGCTCAAGCACAGCCTGTCAGATTATCACATTGAGGATAAAGAGAATCAGGCAAGCGAACAGGGTTGTTCTCAGCCTAGTTCTCCAAATCTTTGCACTGGTCCAGTTAAGTTCAGTGTCACCTTACTAAACTATATGGACCCAGCTGCTATGAGCCATCTTAAGGAAGAACCTTACTACGGCATGGGAAAGATGGCAGTCGGGTGGCACCATGATGAAAACCTTGTCAGTCATTCCCCAGTAGCTGTTTATAGCTATAGCTGTCATGATGAAAAAGGTAAGTATTGAATTGGAAAATAGCTGGAAATAGAGAAACAATTGCTAATATCTGCGTATAAGCCGATTCAGATATATTTTACCATTTAATTAAAAGATCAGTAGTGTTAGTGTAATTATTTTGAAAGGAATATTTCGTTTCGCATCAATATCCCATCAAGTTATCTCATTTGTTTTATGGAGGATCGGATGTGTTTAACCTTGTGTATCTGGGCCCTGCAGCAGCAGTGTGGCATCTGTAGACATGGCCCCTGGTGAGGCGTCATCAGATCCATCTATGTGATAGTGTCAGGGTATTATCAAATGTCATCACCAGCTTGCTGCTGACAGCCTTATCATCAACGTTGCTATGGGAGATCACAGACATTTGGATGTGAGCTCTAAACACATGCTCAATAGCACAGTCTAACAAACAGACCTTATCACACATGCCACATCTCATCTAAATCTTTTCCCCAAGAAATGATCGATGTGCAATTATCTGATATGGTTAAATGAGCCACACTTTGATAAGTGTTCTTAGACTGTACTGGTATGGATAATACGATGCCCGCTAATTATGGAATGTGCTCGCTTTCAAGATCCTGATAGTATTTGCTGATGGACCTGATAAAGCATCTGAGTAAGAGCAACATTTCTCTGAGAACTCTCTAAATCAAATATAACTACACAGTCTAAACTCTATTAAAGGTATAAAAGAGGCCTGTTACAGAGAACAACTTTTAGTTAAGCGTGGTAATTATTATCATAGTAGCAACCATTCTATAATGTTGTCATTGGACTTGCAAATGCTTATTAAATCAAATTTAGTCTCTTTAGCAGGTGGTCTCTTTAGTGTCCACCTGCTTCATTATTTTTGCCCCTTTTAAAGACCAAGATTTCCTGTGTATGTATGGAGAAATTGGGCAGTTCACAGCATACTAAAAGGTGCAAGTCATATAACAATAAAGTGTGTATCTCGCAGGTGCAATGTCAACTGCTTTGACATCCCACTCCTTCTCAACACTTTGCAGCTGGACTTTCTTCATTGAGTTCTTCTAACCAGAAACACCTGCCTCATAGGTCTGTTTCAGTGATTTGTTCTAGGCTGTTTCAACTCTGACCCTATGAACACAAGCTTCAAACACTTTGCCATAGCACCTTGCCATGCTGAGCAGCTGTGTCTTTTTTAGTTTTGGGTGACCCCACATCTTCAGACTTTAAAGAGGAAAGTCTGACCAGACATGTGTATGGGCTGCTATTCCACTGGATGGCTATGAGCTCTCCCAGAACAAACTTGAAATGGTTACCTTCAGGAATGTTGCTCCTTTACAGCATGTTTCCCACATTGTCTTTGAGGGCAATGTTGAAGTTACACAATCTTAAGTCAGAAAACAAGATTGGACATCTGCTTTTTTCTGTACCTTTCTTTAAGCCTCACATTGTTTCTGAGCCAGTAAACTGTTGTGAACTGTGCTTTTCCCAGCTACACTTGTCCAAAGGAATCTGCCCTGAATGAGTGTTTTTCCGGCACAGAGGATGATCCTCCACCATTCCTGAGGCCTTAGGGAGTGTTGTCATTAGCTGGCTCTCAGCGCACAATGGCTGGAAATTAAGTTACTATTTATCCGTGCTGAGCAAAGGAAAAGGCAGCTGTGGGGCAGAGAGGCCCAGAAAGACTTTAGTATTGATTTTTCTGAAGGGTGTTGGCCAGCCAAGCCAAATCTTGTTTTCTGTGCCTTGTAAGAATGGAAGGAGAGAGAAGAGCATACACGGTTACAGTGGATGGGTCCAGAAACAGGAATATCATCGGATACCTCCTGACCAATAATACTCTCTAAACAATATCAAGGGCTTTTATCCAACTCTTTCCACTTGCACAGCATAATGATGGCATAAAGATGCTGTACTAACAGCAAGTATGATCACAAGAACACATATCACATTTGCTCTGTTAAGTGATTTTTACTCTGACCATGGCAGACATCTTCTATCCATTGTAAAAATGGTGTGGATTAAATCATAACACCCTTTACTTTAAAGTGCTACATATTAGATTTACCACAGTTATACTGCATTAGTTTGCAGTGGTGTTGCACTTGTTTAGAGCTCTTAATCCATTTGCATCAAAAATACAGAGTAATAAAGGCATTGGTCATGTACAGGTATGTGCCCTGGACATGTATGTGTCCTGCATATGTTGCAAAAAAGTTGAAGTATAGCACACTTTTACACTCACTTTAAGTCACACTGCATGAAACTGTCATCTTTGTGGCTGAAATATGAATATAAATGTAAATTGCAAATGTTCCAGTGAGTTGTGAGCTCTGTTTGACTGACAGGTGAAAGCAGTGAGGGTGGCAGTGGAGAGAAGTCCTACTGGAGGATTGGGCTCAAAGTTGCCTGGGACATCCACACCCCTGGCCTGATGCTTCCGCTCGAGTCTGGAGACTGCTATTACATGAGAGGTACTGAACCTTTTCTGTTAAACACCACACAAACCAACAGCAAAAGCACATGTAAACAGTTTTTAAAAAGCTTGATTATAGCTTCTTCTTTTCTATATTTTGTCTCAAATGACACCAGATGCTCTTTTGTCTTTTTTGGTTTAGTCCCCTAAATTTATTGCTGGAAAAATAGTGATGACATGCATGAGTAAGCTGTGTATGTGAGGGACTTTTTAGTCTGGACTTGGAACTTTAAGGTTCCATGAAATATGTGTATTAAAGAGGTTAGGAAAACCAAATGTTATTTTTTGGAAGTTTTGACCCAGTGCTGACTAAGAGGACAGACGACCAGTCACAAGTGTGTAAATCATAGCTTAATGCGTTTGGCTGCAGTGGAAGACACCTCCACCCCTCTCTCCAGCCGTGCAGCAGTATTCCATGCTTTCTCATTATTTTGTGTAAGTGCAGGAACATTTATCCGCATCACAGCACATGGTAGTGTTCAGATGGACAAGAAGTTAGGATCTCTAGTTGGATGGATGGTGAATGTATTCTCTTTATGGGTAGCCTTTATAGTTTCCACTTGAGTAGGGATGTTTAGTCATGAGTCAGTGTGTTTTTCAATTTTATATACAGTATATCAATCTTCATTTAAATAAATGACATTTACTTTTATTGCTCAATGAATCTTTCACTCATATAACTTTTATTGTAGACATGTTTTTTTATTTTTATCAAACTCTAGGTTTACCAAAGAAATAAGAATTGATTTCTACTTTTGTTTTCTTCTGATAATAATGCATTTCACATTGGATCTTGACCTACTGTATGTATAGCTCACCCATTTCTAATGGGGTGGATGAGTGTTTTCCTAAAGACACATAATCCTTACACAAATGTCTCTCCATAACACTTCTCATTGATTAACAGCAGCTTTAGCTTTTGTTCAACTGTTTATTTTCATATCTTAAATCATCTCCAGACCTGCATTTATACTTAGGATAGGACAATCCTGCCCTAGAAAAACAATGAATGATTAAAGTCTTCAATAGTATAAGTATTTCTTAGAAAAGCCCTAACCTCTTATTTTTGTGCACAGAGTTACAAAATGATTTTAACTATTTTGCCAATGAGACATGTTGTTTTGTTTGTGGATTTTAAGATTACGTCCAAGACCCCAGATTTCTATAACAAATGTCAAACAGATCATTGCACTGTTGTTCTTTATGTGTCAAGGATCAACAAAAGTCTTCCCTTAAGTGGACTTTCAAGCAGCTGTTTTTATAACTGCCAATGTCTTGACCTAATATCAAGGCTGACTGGACTTGAAGCTGACCTCCTTTAACACGATAAGATTTACAATAGTAAAGAACAGTTGGTTTCAGGCCAGCCATCAAAATAGAGATGAGCTTTTGTACAGACCATTACAATTGGGCTTGACCGTTGCAGATCAGTAGGGATTTATGCTCTTCTGCTCCACTCTTGCGTTTAACTTTTAACTTTTAACATTTAACTTGCTTTCACAAACATTCATGCTTTTAAACTGCAATGAGTGCAATATGTGGAATAACTCATGTCCTGGGTTAAAACACACACTTGCACCCACCACTAAACAATGTGTTGAAATATATTGCACCTATGTTTCAGTGACATACACCATATGATAAGTAGTTTTGTGGTATTAAAAGGAATATAACCACAGACACCGTAATGTCTTTTCAGCGCCATTTGTCGCCGACTGCCCCCTTTGAACTGCTAATGTCTAAGCTGCTGGAGGCAAATTGAATCACCATCATTTCCACCCAAATGGAATTTCAGTGGTTAAAAAAGAACAATGCAAGTCTTGACACCGGGCCTGTTCAATAATCTGATTTCCACCTCCCAATGCACAAGGGGATTGAAGAAAAGAGTTGACCCAATATATTTAAAAGCCTGCTTCCTGGAAAAGGAGGACAAGTGGCAGCAGGCGCAGGGGTTGAAAGAAAGATAAATATTTATTACAGTTATCGAGTTTGCCTCTACTCCCTCCTGATCTCACTGACGCATCAGACGCGCCAAGAAAAGAGCAGATTGATGGAGATAATTTGTTATTGGATATAAACAGTTTTAAAGACGCAGAGTAATTCTGCCTAGAGACGTAATCCTTCACAATCTCATCAGGGTGAAGAAAACACCGGCAAGTTGTTTTGTTTGTCACCATCTTTTTTCCCTTCCACCAAACAATAATATCTGCCTCCCAATGCATTTGGCTGTTTGACTTTCAAATCACAGGCATTAGCCAGTGTACTTTTGCTCAAGGCGGGTGTAAATATGCACATGTGCTGTGAATGACAGCCCTGTCATGGCTAAATTAATTATTGGTGTGAGGCAAATAATGGCAGAGCTGCGAAACATCTATACACACAAAGAAACACATGGAGGGATACACCGGAAACAGCAGTAAGGCCTCTTTGTAAAGCTCCTGTGATATTGGACAAATGTTTGCTGGTATGGGTCTTCCATCTTGACAGATTGAGCACTATCTGGTTTTGTTTGGTAATTAAAATTATGGTACAATGCAGCTCATACTATTAGATTCAAAGCTGGACCAAGTGCAATCTGTCTGAGAGTACAACATGATTTAGTTGTCATGTTCATTCATGCCGCACTTTTCATCTGTCTTTGCATTGTAATCACTTTTCTGTTTTGTAAACTGTTTTATGATACTTTCTTATGATATATAGTTGTTAGTAGGGACATTTCTTTTCATCCAGGATATACTTTTTGACTGAGGGTGTTTCTTCTTTACCAGATGACCTGAACACTACTCATCAACACTGTGTCCTTGCTGGAGACACGGCACGCTTCAGTTCCACACACAGAGTGGCCGAGGTGAGAAGTCCACATGCCCCAAAAGTAGCAGGCATACAGACAGGTCATCTGACTTTCATGGGGTGACTGTCCAACAAAAATCCAAGTGTTGCAAAAACATTTTTGTACATACTCATTACATTATTACTTGAAAGAGTTTGAAGGTGTTTGTAAATTTGACCCATGCATGACACTGAGTTTGTTCTATTACCATCAGTGTTCAAGAGGGACCCTGACCTACATCCAGTCACGGTGTCAAGAGGCCCTGTCCAACCTGCGCACAGACCCCGAGACAGGCTCCCACAGCCTGCTGGCCCTTCTGCCGACAACTCTACAGCACTGTGAGGAGATTCACAATGAGGTGTGATCACATGAACTAACAAATACACAAGTGTGTTAACAAGTGTGAATGTCTTGATATTTGTTCTTGTGATCACATATTTAAATCGTGTTAAATATTTAAATTGAATTTGTGTTTATTAAAGAGATCAACAACAAACAACAGAAAAGTAAGCTTTATTGTTACAATAAATGGTTATAATGATGAGTTTATCTTGTTATGGTAATAATTGTATTTTATTGACATTTTTTGAGATCATTATAGAGCTTAATAAAAATAATACTTATTTTTTTACTTTATAATTCAAAATTCTATATTTTAAAATAAATGAGCAACTCTAGCTAAATTATCACTCTGGACGTAAAGTAATCCTAATGAACATTTTACTGGCAAAATTTGTTATTAAGATTGTAATGCAATGCTTTTGAGGCACTAGTCATGCTGGGAGAAAATTCAAGGTTTGTGAATAGAAGTGGGATAAAAGTACAGACTCGTTCTAGTTTCTCGCTTTTACCTACATGGTTGTATTTTTACTCAGGTAATGCCTTCAATATGAAGTCCAGGTTGCTCTAATTTGTCCTGGCCTGTGATGGATTGTAAAGCAATAGCCTCTCCATATGTTATCTAAAGATGGAGTCATGCCCTGCTCCATTCACTAACCTCTTTTCACACACAACAATGAGTGATGCTGGCTTGGAATACTGAGGGATAGAGTGAGGTTAAAACAGAGCAACATGAAGGCCCATCTGCACCATAACCAGCCCCCTGTGTTGGCTTGCCACAGGCCAACAGTTAATATAGCACTTCACCTCTCGCCTTTTACACCCCTGGGCTCATAGCACACATCCTAGATGATGCTAGCACCCAGGTCCTCAGCAGACCGCCATGACAGATGAGTCTGACGTAAGGTTGTTTAAAGGTTGTAGACCATATTAATTATTCAACACCACCAAATAATAATGTGAGTAGTGTCAAGAGGAGCACAGTGCTAGCTGAGCTAGCATGCTACACAGTGCCACAGCCAAGCCTGCTTTATTTATTTGCTATTTATAAAATAGCAGATGTGCCTATGTATGCGCAAGTGTTTAAGTAGGAGGGGGCTCTCTGGGGCTCTAGCTTACCCTACCTGGCACATGCAGTGATCGATGTGGCCATTTGTTTTGAGTTGCCCAAGAGAGCAGAACACCCACTTAAATGATGTATTGTTGGTGGAGTTATTTATGATGGCGGCCCACTTTGGTGCTTGGCGGGTGCATATTGCACAGGTCGTGTTTGACATGGACGACCAGGAAGTGAACAAGCCTGAGATGCACGGGCAGGCTGACCTGAACAGCACCTTATGGGCCATTCCTTAAGAAGTGCTAAACAGCCAGATTGCACCCGGTGACGTGCCATGGATGCAGTGCAACATGGTGCAATGGTAGGGGAGGAGGAGGTTGGCGCTTGTCACAGGATGTGGGCTGGTCTGACAATGATGAAGCTGAGCGTTTGCCTTCTGAGGATGGGTGTTTGGGGATGTGGCAGAATGTCAAGTTAAACTTGGAGTGGATGGGAGACATACAGAAAATAAAGAAAACTCATGGTCCCACCTGTTTGTTAAGCACAGTCCCTCTCAGCCTCCCTTTTTAATCTCACCCCCTGTCCTAGGTGGCGAGGATGGGGGTTGTAGTATAGCGTTGCCACACGGCCTCCATGTACATGTTTGGCTTTGAAATGCTAATCCCTTACGCAAATGTCTTGTCTTATTTAAAGCCACTGTGTCACTTCCCAGGTGGGTGTGTGACAGAGTGCCCTAAGGGACCCCCTCTAATGATGCTAGTCCCCCACAGTAAATATTGAAGGGAGGGACAAGGATTTCCCACATGTTCTGACTGAAAGTAAACTGCGGGGAAACAGTAGTGTCTGACCTTGTAATGTCCTGTTTTCTAGGCCAAAGTATCTCCCCAGGCTCTCGGGTCTTCGGAGCACTTTGTGTGTGGTTTATGTCTCAGATGTCATAGTAATCCTGCCAGTGAATCTCTGAACACATTTGTGCTTTGTCTTTCAGATTATTTTACAGTTCTTGTTATTTGGCAAATGTAGTCAATATAAATTTATAGTAAAAAAAAATAAAAAATAATAATAATAGTAAATAAATAAAGATGTGTCTAATAGTGTTTACTTATGTCTCCTGCAGTGCCAATTTCATGAGTATAAATTTTGTGCTCAGTTTTTACAGTGAGTCGGGGGGACCACTTTTCCAGACTAAAGTAAGAGAAAAAGTAAACAGAGGAGGGCAGAGTGGGATCGATCCTATTCTCATCAGTTCCTACCTCAGGGCCCCGGTCCGGAAATTGATTTGACCCGCTCTGGGAATACTGTGAAGGTTTGGAAAAAATGTGCCTCATTAAATGGAGAAAAGGAGGCTTTAACTCCAGAGTTGCCGTAGCGGGTGGCCGGCCGACTAATGTGGGGCTAATGTGTAGTTAGTATGTCCATCACCTGTAGAGATGACAGCAACTGCCGCAGGGGAGCCACTAGCTTCACTCTCACTCAGCCATGACGTCTGAGAGAAAAACGAGCCCTAACAACCACACTTTCTTACACACACATTTTCGATCTGTCTGCATGGATAGATGGCATTTAGTTTGGGTTCCTCTCTTGGTAACTCACAGCTGGGTGGATCGACTCCAAAATGCCACAGAACTGTGCTTCTCAGTGGCTTTAGATGACTCACTTTGGGTCTGCTATATCCCTGCGCAGTATGGGGCAGGCAGCCATGTCAACTTAAAGTGGAGACACAGGTCAGCTTCTTCTCACTGAAGGACAGGCAGACAATCAGAGAGATAGAAGAAGGGACAGAGAAAGGGGAAGGGATGTCCGATATTGGCGCTCAGGGTTTTGTTGTGTGTTTGAGCTGTAGTGATCGAAGGGGAGTGGATTTGGAGAGTGTTGAAGGGACCATAAAGGATGACATTTCTTTGAAGGGTGGCTTGTATGGAGTGACTGAGAGGCTGCTGAGCAGTGCCACTGGCTGTGTATTCTTCATGACATGCCCCAGTCCTTGCATGTCATTCCCGCTGTGATCAGAGCATTTGAAAGCAAATGGCAGAATGATACAGTGTACTGCTTCCACCCATGGCTGCCATTATTGACATTGTTTTTCAGGTTGTGTAAATATTTCCCAGTCCCTTTTGCCTACCTTGTATCAGTCAAATTTATTGCAGATGACATGCCCAATGTCAGGGGCTTAAAAAAAAAACAATTACAGCTTTTCTTTTTAGCAGAACTTTATTATTGTGATAATGCATTTATAAACCTTTATTGATATAACTGAGTTAGTACATGTATGTAAATGGGGAGGCCTTAAGCGCTAACTGGAACAACTCCTCCTTTACACTCCCTATTTCATGTCTTAAGTGTCACTCCAATAAAGGCTGAAATGGCCCAAATATATCTTTAACAATTTTATTTCAGTAAAAAAATATCAAGAAATTAAATCAAGCCATTAAATGCACTTGTTAGTAGCAAATGAAAAAAGTTGCATTTTATTTTCTCACATTATAAAATAATAATACACTTTCTGATGACTTTTTAATGATGAAAATTTTATTTAATTAAATTCAATACTTTACTGCCAATTTTATTACGTAAAGTAACATAAGTGTATCAATATTAAGATTGAAAATTATAGAACTATAAGAATTATGCCTGAATCTGAATGCATAAATCAAGTAGTGAGATTAAAATTATTTATAAAAGAACCAACAATAAAAAAAATAATAAATGAAAAACAGTAATAATGCTGAATAGCATTCTTTGTGTTGTACACATACTTGAACCTTGTTTGACATTTTTGCAGCTCTTTGTTTTTTGCAGTAAACAAAATAGTTTTCAGAAAATAACAATAGCTTTCTTTGTCCTTTTTGATATGGACCCCTTTGTGCAACTGGATTCTGTGTTGTACAGTTGTCTGTGTCAAACAGAAATGGAGTGTGCATTGTTTTGGGAGGATGATGCTTTGTAGGATGTTTTGGGGGTGGGCAACTAAAGGGTTTACTTTCCTGGTGGCGGCAATTGGGGCAATCTTTGACACGCACATTCACAGTGGCAGGAATACGCAAAGACGCTAACAAAGGGGATCACACACCTGTGCAGACAGATATACTCTTAGACGCATGCTAGTGCAATCGCATAAACATAAACACGCAGACGAAAATACGCACTTAGAAAATAGATAGGCCACACCTGGCTACATGAAGGATCCTTGCGAGGATTAAATCAGCACTTCAAAAGCACAGGAAACAAAAACACTCCCAGCGGAGGAGCGGCTCGGCAGCCGAGATTGTCATTTCCAGACGGAGCGGGAAAACGAGAGAGAAGGGGAGGGAAGGAGGAGAGGAAGAGGAGGGCGGAGTTTTCAGGTGTGCTGACTGCAAGATCTGTGGGAGACAGGCACATCTGTGTAAGAAAGTGCAGCTAGTCTGTGTTTGTTAAGAGAGATTACAGTCAGTGAATGACCAACCTTATTAAAGTTTGTTTTAAGGTTAAATTACATTTCATATTTCATTTCATGTCTATTGAATTCTATCTAAGTTAAAGCTATTCTAAAAAAAATTTTTTGTATAGCCTACAATAAATCTAAAAATGTAAAGCCGTTAATATTATTTTTATTTTATTTTTGGAGACCATATTGTTTCAGAAAATAAACATATAAGTCTATTTGTAGTTCAAAGATTTAGTCATAAAGACTCTAAACCAAACAATTCTCAAACTAAAAATATATTCATTGTGAATGAAATAAAAATGTTAAATATGGAACTCATAAGGACACAATAAGAGAATATATACACAATATAAAGCCTGTAATGCAGATATGCATTTGAGAGCACGCTGTAAAATACATTTTCTTTTCTTTCCTTTTGCTGTTATTCTCACTTAACTCGGCATAACCACAGAATCCAGTTTTAACTGTAGAGAAATTCCCTTAAATTTAATTTCTGTTTCTTAAAAGAACACTGTTTATACAACGTTTCTGTGATAATTAGGGATACTGTATGAACTTGTCTTATTCTTTATGCTCGTGTGTGGATGTTTACATACAGGTGGAGTTTGAGTGGCTGCGGCAGTATTGGTTCCAAGGCAAGCGCTACGCTCGCTTCTGCAGCTGGTGGACCAGACCCATGGAGCAGCTGGAGAAGGACTGGAAGCTTATGGAAACCATGGTAGGCCGCCTCAGTCATATTACGGCTACCTACTCTTTGTACTGCGACTCTCTAATTTTACTCATTGCTAGACAGTAACATCAATCATTTTTCTAACTTTAAGAAAGACTTAGACACTTATACTTCTTACACAGACGTATCCATGATGTGCCATTCCCCCTGGAAAAATCTTTAAGTGAGGTCTGTATTTAAAATGACATGATAGAGTGTCTAACTTCTAGCCACAGTGCTTTATCAAGAGTGTGTCATGCGTTTAATTGTAGCCTCACAGAACATTTATTACAGAGGAGCGTGGGCATGCAGCTATTAGTTCGACACCACTATAAAGAAATCACTCAGAGTAAGACAGATTATTAAGATACCTTAGTCACAGTTCTGGGTGACACACTCTACATTTGCGTCCCCACAGATTGTACGCAGCTGTGGGTTTCAAAGACTGTTCTTGTGTGTGGGTGTGTGTGTGTGTGTGTGTGTGTGTGTGTGTGTGTGTGTGTGTGTGTGCCTGTTTGTTTGTTTAAGACCCAGACATGCAGAAGCAGCAGGGGGCACTCTTGCATCACTGTAGCCACGACCGAAAGAGCTGCCTGGTCTCTCGCTCTCCCTTTCTCCCGGCTTCCCTGTGCGTCGGCCCGCTCCTGCTGTCTCTGGGAGCTCTCTGTCTCTGTCAGTGTCGAGCGCTGAGCAGTAATCACATCTAATGCTCAGGCGGGGATAAAGACAGGGGCTGGAGGAGAACAGTACTCCTCGGCTCACTCTCTTTCGTGCAGAAAAAGAGCCTGGCGGAGTGTGCGCGAAGAGGGGGGTTAAAACTCATCCCGAGCTCCACCTCTGGGCCTTGATGAAGTGTGTGATTCGGACCTGTATTTAGAAAAGGGCAGCAGTGAAATGTGAGGTCCCTTTTTATCCCATCTCATTCTAATAGGCAAATCTTTATGTATACCCGTATGACAATGACCATATGTGCATCAGGATTTAAGTCATATAACACTGCATTTTAATACACATATAAAACACACATAAATGCTGGCAATTTCACATAAAATATAGGCAAATGTAACTAAATACTTGCAGTTATTAAAGTTAATTCAGACATCTTCTATTGATTTATAACTCAATTATTCAAATAGCTTCAAAAGCAACTGTTTCCTCTGCACAAATGCATATCGAACCCGCACAAAAATAATAACACTGGCGGATGCATAAATGTAATGATTCACTATTGTGATGAAAGGCAGCATTATTGCTCTCACAAGCAATATTTACATACATGCATCGACCTGTGATATGCTGATGAAAAGCACTTCATAGATGTGACTTATAGATTTTTCTCTCAGTGCTGCGGATAGCTTGGGCTGCTGGGCCGCTGTTAGATTAAAACACAATTCCCGTGATTACTTTTAGGCATTCAAATTTTATAGGTTAGTCCTATATTTCCTCATATTTTACATTTTGAGCCTGGCGACTGACAATATAATTCAGGGAAATATCAGTGACCCGCTAAAAGCATATGCATATTTTTTTCATTCTTTTTTTTTTCTTCCTGTTCTTGCCTGCAGAGTTATTTCAATACAACGCTGTTTTTGTCAAATTTGATTTCACCATGGGTATTTTAAAGTAACAAAAAAATACGTGTCTTCAATAGAGTTTATAAAATTACACAATGTTTTACTATGCACTGAGCTGTAGCAATAAAAAGCACATTGTTTTATCCTGCCAAAATATTAATACTAACAGCACTAGCACTCCTTTCTTTATTGTCATATTTAGCACACAGCGTTATGGGATGTGCTCGGCTACATATGCATTTGTTAGCGTTAGTTTGTTGAAGAATATTGTGATATGGGGGGTGGGGGGGTGGATATTGTTTATGGATACTGTCTCTCCCTGGGGCTGCCTCTCTTCAGCTCAAGCCTGTTGTCATGCAAATGCTCACCCTTCCATTTGAATGACATTCTGATAAAATGCATCAAATAAATAAATGAATAACCCGTACAAAATAAGTCCACCCGCTTGCTTTCTTATTTTTTTTTCTCCTCATCACCAAACTGGTAGGATAGCTGATTTAAACAAAGAGCAACTGAATAATCTATTAGTGAGTTGTGTCTATGTAGGGTAAAGGTTTTTTTTCGAAGGTGTTACCTTAAAGGTTCTGGTCTCCCTTGTGAATCTGAAGTCCGTTTTAAAACCTCCTGCCTTCCATCTTGTGTTCCCTCAGGACACTGCTATCACCATGATCATACACTAGTGACATTTCTTTAAACTAGCAACAATGAATGGCTTCCGTCTGAGTGACAATAGACAGAAAACCTTGGTCTTATGCAGAATATTTTAAATACTGGTGTGGTATTTTTTTATCTTTTCACTGCGGTGGGGAGAAGCGACAGCGGTGGGCCTAAGAGCCTTTTTTCCTGTCCTGTGTGTTGTGTGTGAGTGTCTATGCGCGTGCCATTGATGTTAATGTATGCACTCGGCATGACTTTAATTGATTTAGCAGCGCCGCTTGAACAGTACAGCTTTTTCCCTAATTTGTCACTTTTCTGACTTCTGTAGCCGCTCATCTCACAACTTCAAAAGCCGCCGTGGATGCAGAGAGATTTCAATGCACTGCGTCTCTCTTTCTCTCTCTTGCCTCCTCCTTTTCTCTTTATGTTCCTTATTTCTCTTGTTCTCTCATACCAATTCTTCCTCATTTGACAGGAAAATGTGCCTTCTAGATGGAAATCTTTTCAACGCATATCAAGGAAATTAATCTACTTTCATAATAAACGGGATCTGCACACTTGAATACATTTGTATACTTCAAGATGTACAAAACAGGAAGTGGTATCGGGGCCATGTCTCCCTCTCCTCTGTTAAACCCAGCCTGTCACTTTGTGTTTTCCAATGGTTTGGTCATATACATACACATTTACGCGCTAACTTCTTTTTCTCATTGTGTGACAAAATGTAGAGTTTTTTCTGTTTTATAATGGAGGCGGGCTCTTGCGGGGATGTGCTTAGTGACCATTTCATCTTCTTCCCTCACTTTAATAACAGTCTCCGGAAACAATCTGGGCTGCTGTGGAGGGCTGCACTGCAATCATACACTAGCGAGCCCGGGCGCCATCGATAGCTGATTAGGTTATTGACCTGGCGTGTGAAGAGTGGCTTCCGAGGAGTGAAGGAGGGTAGGGACAGACTGTAGACACACATGAGAAGGCGGAGAGGTGGGAGGGTGAAAAGGCTACGTGTTGTGTGTTGGGTGGAGAAGGGCTGGGGGGTCAATGTAAATGTTATTGCCTTGTGAGCTCATTTGATCAAAGTCCTGGAAAGGTTAAGCGAATCCAATCTGGTTTTGTATGGCAGAGTGGAGACACAGGCGCTAGGGAAGAAACCCCCAGGACGGAGAATGGATTATCATATTGGCGTTGGAGTAGCAGGGGCCTCCGACGGACAGTTTACCCTGCCCGTAATGCGTTTAGACAGCAATTGGCCTTAATAACCTTTATTGACTTCAGCGGGTCAGTGCCAAGAATCTAATTATCAAAGTGTATCAATTTCATTGGAGTTTAGAGTTGCACCGCTCAAAATAATTATTTTAAGGTCGGGCTGGGGCAATTAATCCCTTCTCCACTTATTTGATGGCTTTGTAAAACATTATAAATGTTATGGTTTCTAGTGTGTGCTTCACTGTAAATAAATTTAGGGAGCAATTTTTTGTGATGTATTATTTGGAGAGCTTGCCATATTGATTGGATTAGAGGAAAAAAAGGGCATTTTGCAGGCAAAAGGCCATAGCTGAATCATGTTGAATAAGTTTACCAGGATATTTTCTCTCTTTGACTTGCTGTTTTATTCACATACTTAGGCATTTTTATACCCACTTTATATGCACACATGGAAGCCAGATTAATTATAACTGTGAACTAAGCAGTAAACTCTTTAAAGACCCCCTTTTTATTGCTCATTATGAAACCATTTATTATGCGCTATATATTCAATCACAGAATGTTTATTCATCATTGTTTTGCATTTTAAGTCTATACCATGCAAATAGGCTTATAGATTTATTTTATCCTCTGTGGATTCATTTGAAATACACAACCACCATGTTGGCGTGCGTTTGGGAGTTTGCCGTTTGTCCACTGCATGAATGGGAAAAGTAAATGGGAAGCTGCACAGTAGCTGATCCTTCATTGACAGTCAATACTCGCTGTAACCTGGATAGTAGCAGCTGTTTTTCTTATCACACAACATAGACTAGAGGCCTAATCCACGCGTTCATTATTAAACGGCCTTGTTTACCTGCGGCTCTATATTAGCTTGCTTGCTTTGCCCTATTTAGTAAAAGCCGCCTGAAAACGAAATTACTCAAAGATTATTGTTATTATTCATTTAAAAAGGAAATATACGGCTGATAATACATTTTACATTATGCTGCCGCTTGTGTTTTGAAATATAAAATGAAAAGAACCATGAGGCGACAGAGTGAGAGTGAGAGAAAGAGAGAGGAGAAAATGTAGCAGTGCAAAGGTATTTGCAATTCTCTTTGAAGTCCCTATTCAACAGGGTAAGCTGAATTTTTCGGCAGTGCCTGATAGTGTTCTGCGTAAATGCTTAAAACCCTTTAGAGAATTTTCATGGGCAGATACGCAGTGGCTTGAAGGGAGCGTTTATGTTACCTGGAGCCAGTGCAGCCTGCAGCTTTGTACCTAAAGATGTACACTGCTAGTGAATGGAATCCCACAGAGGTTTGTCTATGACAGAATCTCTCCACAACATCGCAGTAAGCCGTAGCGGGACAAAGAGCTACGAACAGGTTTAACCCTGTCACTCCTCAGCTTGAGTCCCACACAGACATTAATATACATAAACAGACTTGGAAGGACAAAAAGCACATCTTACTGCAATAATAAATACATATGTGTTTTTTAATCATGGCTACAAGATATGTTAGAGGAATACTGGAGGATCTCAATGTGTAAAGAATGTTTTAGTAATAGTTTTTATATATTTTTAATAATAATAATAATAGTTTTTATATATTTTTTGCATTTGCATAGTTCACATAGTAATACTGAAAATGCAGAACTGCAGAGCCAATATCTACAAAATAACAAAGAAACACTTTTTTTTTTTGCACATGCGCAGCTCATCACCCAAAACGACAGGATCTGCATAATGCGTTAAGCGTTGTTAAAACAGTTTTACTCATTAAGTTTTATAGAAAGTGGGTGTTGTTTCTTACATTTCCATATGAATTCATAGGACATAGTGGTGCTTGCTTCTCCCAGTTATACAGTTCCATACATAGTGTCTTGGCCTCTCAACGTGGGCAAGTCTGTACACAAGACAATTGAGAATACACACAGTCTGACACCTACAGCGCATGCACCCACAATCATTGCTGTAATTGCTCTTGTTGTCAGAGTTGATAGTGTTTTACTATACATTACTGTCTGTTAGAGAACAATGCCCTGCACCGGCTCATCTTTTCTTCTTTAACGCAATTCCTTGTGGAGCACTTTCTCATTCAAAATGATTAAAACGATTCATCATATAGTGTATGTGTGTAATTATTTCTCAATCACAGGATGTAAGTCATTGTCCTGAAAGCTGAGGTGTGGAGAGGTACAGCGTGTTCATTGCTACAATAGACCTGAGCTGACTTGTTTAGGCCAGCGGATGATTGAATTTAGAACATATTAGAAGAACTTAGCCATCATTGACTTTCTGTCCGCCCTATGGGTACAGTGTGTAAACCACCAATAAAACAATGTTGCTGGTTGACGTCACTGTCATTACCAGGAATGAAATCAGCTCATCTCCAAAACACCCACTATTTAGTCTTTGTACACAAATGTCAGCTACAGTATGGAGTACACCTTCACAAAAGAAGTGGGTGGGAGGCTTTTATTGACAGCGGTTTGGATAATTTATTTTGTTTGTCTGTGAATTGTGATGTTGACAGTGTTTTTACTGTATCAGCAGGCTTTGAAGGCGGCTTGTCTCGTCTTCTTAGAAAACAAATGAGCACTTTACAGAGACTGATCTGCCTTATCCGCTTAGCAGCTCCCTCAATCCCCGCATTTATTTATTTACTTACTTATTTACTTATTCATTTACTTACCTCGGTATGGATTTGGTTTGATCCCCCATCTTCACCACTCAGAGCTACCCCTTCCTCTTCCCCTCACTTTTTCTTCATCGTTGGCCCCGATCAGCAAGATAAGCCTTCAGAGGGGCGATAACATCCATTAAAGTGGTAAAGAGGAATTATGGGGCAACCCAGATTAATCACTGCTCAGCTTAATCGCATTCAGCGCGGACGGCGGGGGTTAGCTGCAGGGCCTAGCTTCTTTCTGTGTCATACCAACACTCACAGAGATGCAAAGAAGTAGCGTGCGCTGAGAAGTGCCTTGATGGTGGGGAAAAGTATAAAAAGATGAAAGAGAGATTTCAGAGCATCTCACAGCAAAGTCCGCCCCTCCTGCGGCTGACTAGAGACATTACCGCTAACCAGCTCTTGACATATAATTATTCCAGCACTTTGATCCAGGTGTAATTGTTTACTCTTGCAGGCAATCGTGTCAGAGAGAGAGGAAATTATGACAATGATCAGTCTCTAAACGCAAAGAAAACAACCTGAACCTGTTCAATGTATATGTTTTGGTACAAGATGATCATACTGAATATTAAATGAATGTACAATCACAGCTTCTTTCAACAGGAAATATCACAGGTGGAGATAGCAAAGATCAAAGATACAATAAATTGGAATTTACATTGGCCCCTTGTAAATAAGACTTTTATGAAAAGGAAAATATCAATCTAGGTTATCAACTCTATCAGTGGTTAAAAATTAACCCAAATTGTAATTTTAACAGTTCGGCACGCTCAGATTTGGATTATGGAAATAAAACAATGACAAGATATAAATATGTCAAAAATTAATTACATCTTCCATGATTGAACTACTTAATACCCCAACACTTCACTGATTCTTCACTTGAGTGACTATCATGCTGGAGTGTTAAAATGTTAGAAATGAGTGGGTTTATTAAAATGTTGAACAGGAAAGAGAAATGAGGGAGAGATGAGCATTGAGCATTAGCTGGGAAGTTTTCAAACTCTTTCAAAGCATTTTTTTTTTTGCCTGGTTTACATATTGTATTATATACTGTATACACAACCATTTTTTTTGATACAGTGATGTCTATCTGTGATGCACCACGTATCAAATTTCTCTGCTCTGAATACAAATTTAGGGAAATATTATAAACGCCTGACCAGACAGTTAGTAAAACAGTGCATTGGCTCAGTAACTAAATGTACCCATCCGTTCTTACATTTACATTTATTCATTTAGCAGACGCTTTTATCCAAAGCGACTTACATTAAGGTTATATTCACCAGTGTTACGTCTGGAACACCACTAGAGGCAAGGTAGGTCAAGTGTCTTGCCCAAGGACACAACGAAAGTATGACCTTTGGGGAAAGTGGGAATCAAACCACCAACCTTCCGGTTGAAGGAGGACCGCTCTACCACTGAGCCACTGCCGGCCCTCTTAGAATGTTAAAGCATGCTTTAGCATATTATTGAGCACTCACCCCTCAATCAAAACTTGGTTTCCAAAGATGGTTGGGAACAGTGCTGATTGCCAAGTGTCAATGCACCCTAACTGATAGGATTAGAGTATTAGCAAGTCACTTAACTAAATATAAAGCACATTTATCGTTGTGGCGAAGCTTATTGTGTGCGTCCATCCCCATAGAGCAATACTTTCGCTCCTCTCCTTTTCTTGAGACAGAGCAATCTGATGGGTGGTGTTAAATGGGTGAGATGTAGGACAGTGTAATTAACGCCAGTCCTTTAGCAGGCCCCGCCTTGTTCCTCTGGGAGTGCTAGATATAGTGCTCATTAATTCCTATTTGTGTGTAATGAGAGGGTCATGTTGGATGTAATAAATGGCTCTTTTATTTGGGCGAGAGCTGCAGGGCGGCATCCTCTCCTGGCTAACAGTCTCATAAACACCTCTTAGCTGCTCTCATCAGACTCCCTGGGTGGGGAGCAATCACACAGGAGGAAACAGTACACTTTGTTAATGTAGTGGAAATCAGGTGGGCTCAGAGACGCAGCCGTTATTTATTTCTTGCTAACCTGCAGATGACAACAGTAATAACACAATTTAATCACTGTTCCTGAAGTTTCCATATAACTTTGAACTTTAAAAGAACTGCGTTTGTGTTCTTAAAGTATATCTGGTATTACCTGTCAGCACATATAGAATATATGTATGTAGAATATAGACTGATACAATGGCAACACATCAAGTCCTATATTTACATTTTATTCCCGAATCTATCTTTCCACTATTCCACTGTGGAATTCTAAGTTGAGCATACATATTACATAAAATTTGCTTCTTCAAATCTTTCTTTCTTTGCCAGATTGAAGTACACACCATTTATATAGTATGCAAGTCCATTATCATGTTATCTGCGTTAAAGTGAGTGCATTTTTCTTTTAATGCATAATAGAAGATAGAAAATTGAAAAATGAAACCATCTAGTAAAATACAATCATCTGGGAATAACAAAATAGTGGCAATCCCTCTTCACTCTTGAATCACAACTATGATTTAGAAATAAGACCAATCTTCTAGTAATGGGCATCTCCTCCTTCTCCTTAGCTCCTTGGAAATACATTGTGCTTTAAGGTTAAACGCTGACCCCAGGTCTGGACCACATGTAGCTCTTGTTTGTATTTTTGGAATGAATTGCTTTTATGAGTCATTGGTCTCTCAATTGTGGAATGAAGAACATGTCGGTGTGAAGAAGTTTATTTAGCTCATAGTAAGTCCTCAACAATGTCTTGCAATTCCATTTTACTTGATTCTTTCTGCTCCCATTGTTATTGCCTTTCATTATTATTGGCTTTAAGGATACTGGCTCAATCCCTGGAAGACACTTAGACAGATTAATCATAAACAAACCCTTTCTCCACATAGGTAGTTAATTTTGTTCTTATATACACATAGTAAATAGTTTGTCTTAAATCTTAAAAGTCAACACATGCATGTTACATATTGAGACATTTAATATCCTGGGTATGTATTGCGTTGTCAGATCACTGCACGTCTCAGCACGTAGCGGCCCCCAAAGGTAAATTCTTCCTCTAAAACAAATTTCTCTGATTTGAGTATGTCTAGATTGAAACTGTTTTTATTGGTTTCACATTTTTGAAGAATTGAAGTGTGGCGCAGTGTGGAAAACACTGTAACTCATGGTTTTAGAAAAGCTGGCATTGGCCCCAGTCAGCAAAAAGCTTTTTACTGGCAAGAGAGTAAGATGCCGATCACAATCTGCTATCTAGCAAGAATCTAGACTCTGTTTTCATATACTAAAAGAGCGAAAGGGGGCTTTAGCAGACCAAAAGGTGCTTGAGTGTCACGCTCATCGAAAACATCTCTGTCCAGCTACGTCTTCATTGTCCAAAGAACCTCTCAAAGCTTTTCTGTGATGGATGATGCATTCATGCCAGACCAGTGAATGGTTTGCTTAAGTATATATATATATATATATATATATATATATATATATGTATGTATGTATGTATGTATGTATGTATGTATGTATGTATGTATGTATGTATGTGTGTGTGTGTACATATATGTACACACATACTGTATATATAGTAAATATATATATCCCATAACCCGGTCTACTGCAGGGCTCATTCAGTCTAAGAACTTGTGCTTTTATGCTTTAGAGCTAACTGAATCTGCACTCTTCATGACAAGACAGGGTCAAAAGCTTTGCAGGGAAGAGGCCAGTGAATACTTATGTGATATTTGTGGGCCCATTGGTCTACCATACAACAACAGATTTGCCTTTTCTTCTCATCACCAAAGGGGATCACCACAAAAGCCTTTGAGTTCTGCTTCATTTGGCCCTGTGGAAAGCATATGTCCTTCTATCTGGCTTGTATTCTACCCAGAAGATGGAGTGCCGTCGGGGCCATAGAAAGCATCCCTGCCCACTTGAGTTGTTACAATGCCTTCAAACAAAATCACTTGTCAAGAGTCTTCCCTTTTTGGGAGTGTCTTGGCCCCTCCACTCCTTTGTCACTTCAAACATGTTACTCTAATGTTTCAGACACATTTTTCTAATGTTTTACACTCCATATAATCTGCTTTGCGTGCTGAAGGCCATTTTACTTGGTGACATAATTGATGGGGCTCGTGACCTTGCTGGGGTCAAGCTAGCAGAAAGGCCTACGTTTGTATCACCACGGAGACGACGAGAACACATTAACCCAAGCACATGCACATACAGAGAGTAATCTGTACGTCTTTGTAAGAAACTTAAAGTAATTTGTTTATTTTCTGCACCTTATTGATCTCCAGATATCCATGTAGAGATTTTACAGATTTTATAGCTCAGTTATAACGGCCACTAATTAATACTGTAAAAAATTCAGCATAAAATATTTTTATTGACTTTTTATTGCACTTAAGGTAAAAGACAGGCTGTAAAAACATTTGTAATGGACCCTTAAATTGAAGCTCACTAAGAGTTAGCCAAATGAATGTGCATGGGACGTAATGTGTTGAAGATACAGTGTAATGTGTTGTTTTTAGAATGTCTTTTACCCGACTCTCACATGACATTCAGTTACATTTTATCAATTAATGTTACATATTGGAGCCAAAAACTACGTTAAAGATATTCTTCAATTTTGAGCCATTTTGTGAAGACACACACATTAAGTACACACGCACGTTTTATGACTTCTGGTGTGATGTCAGAAAAGTGAAAGTTGTCTGGGATTATTTCTTCCTGGGTTAATATAATTTTTCCACCGGAGTACCCCCCTCAGAAGAAACTTGGTGGCATTGACCAAATACACACTGATACCTTGTTCCAGACTGAAAGTAGCCCTGACAGAATCATAGCTCCCACGTTGTTTATATCAGCGAGCAGATACTTTCCATTACCCTCCAGCAAAGTGTGTTTTTTTTCCAAAATTGGTCAAACTTATATTGGTTTCTTGTAGTGGAAGTGAGGCCCAAGGTGAGGCAGCCATGCATTTGCCAAACTCCAACTCCCTAGACCAATGAAATAAAAAAACTGTGGCAACAACTGTGTTAGAACAATATAAAAATCTTAAAACTTAAACACTTTCAGTAATAAGCTTACCATTTAGAGACTGTCAGAAAGGCATTGGATTATATTACTCTACAAGTGTGTAGGATCAATGTTTTGATTCTTCTTAATATGCTTCTTTTGTGGTTTGTAGATAAAAAAATATCTAATTAAACATAAATTAATCTTGACTTTTGACTTGACCTGACTTTTGGTTTTAATAGTTACATAGTCTTTTTCTGTTAGATGTAAGGGTTTGCAGCAGCTCAACAGCCACAAGCAGAAAGGGTGCATTGAAAGTTAGTTCTAAGCTGGCCTCTGCAATGGCACACATACACTTAGAAAGGCCACTCTGCTAAATACAAACTGAATACAGCTAATCGGGTAAAAAAAAACAGCAATGCCATTATGGTGCTTGCTAAATAAACAACAGCCACCCTTTAAAATGGTTGGTGCCAGTGGTATTGTTGGCCATACTCGTTTCTTACTAACCATTCATCATTTACAGGGTCTGTTTTGTACTGAAAATAACCCTTGCCTGGTAAAATGCTTTATAAGGTGAGGTAAATTTGGCATTCATACATGATTGTGGCCTCCAGTCATGAGGGGTTTCCTATATAAGTGAGTGCCAGTGAGCTTAAGAGTGCTCTGGGCCCACCAAAGTCCCCGCTCTTAAGTCAGCGAAGGCATTTCATGGGGTGTTAACTGTTTCTGTGACACTCTGGTGGTCAGCTAGTAGCTCTGTTTTATGGAGTGTAAAACTTTGGCTCTGCATCCTTTTTTAACCTTCTTGCCTTTGAGCACTTGCTTCTCTGCTATTATGTGACCTGTGACAGCTATTCTGTAAGGTTTCATGTGATGTGCAGTGAATTGCAAAGAGTGTGCAGCAACAGCCTTCCAGTGCTGAATGAGTGACATGTTGTTGTGTGATTGAATGGACAGATGCTTGTTGGTGTTAAGATACAGTGCTGGCTCGAGGTGTTAGTGAGACGCCCCAGGCTGCCTTCGAGCCAGTCTTGGCTTGGAAGGCAGTCATCATTCCAAGTCTCCACCAAGCAAAATACCCCTCAGCCTGGATGTTTTTTTGTTTACCTGCACAGCACTAGAGTTGTTAACATCTACCTACTGAGTATGTTTGAGAACCTGGACTGGGACACCAAGTAGGGCTGCATGAAATGTATATTGCAGTAAAGATATGATTTGGAATATTTGAATGCTGCCTTTGGCATTGTTTAGTATAGTTTCTATAAAGAAATACATGACTCTGGACCAGAGGTTGCGCTAGACTTCCTCACTCTCCGTCATTTTGACGAACAGTCATACAATTTCCGTCATAATCTATTATTCTTAATTTTCCTACTTAATAATAGTTATACTAGCTTTTTGTTTTACTCACATTTTAAGAATTTACAAGACAAGCATAGATAACATGTTCAACACAAAGCCCTGCACTGAGAGGTAGGATATTTTGTGTTGAACAGGCAGGTATAGAACGCAGTATTCTACCCAATATGATTACGATTACAAAAGGAAATTACAAAAAGTAACTTAATTCTCTTGTGTCTGTCTGCACTTTTCAGTGTTGTCTGTTTGTCTTCCTTCATCCTCCACTGCATCATGTCCTCTTTTTTCACATTTATTAACAATATTAAAACTATTTGGTGGTTTGAACAAACTACTCACACAAGGCTACCTAGATATTTTTGCTACTGAATGCAGCGTGACAAAGATGAGACGATTCAAGATAATCACTAATTAATACGTACATTTGCCACCAACTGGACAGGAGTAAGAATTACAATAAATCACCCTCAGAGTAATCCGTCAAAATGACGGACTGCATTCACAATCTTTTGTCATTGCTAAATAAAAAACGGCAATGACAAAAATATTCGGTTAAATAGCCCTCCGCTCTGGACTAAGGGGCTCACAACCTTTCTGCCGGGAGTCTGCATGATGAATTGCTGAGAGTAAATGGCTGTCTGTCAGTGTATGTCTCTAAGTGTTAGCCCTGTGACTAACTGGCCATTGTTCAGGCCCAAAGCATCTTGGATAGGCTCCAGCCACCTGCGACCCCTAACAGGAATAAGTGATAGAAAATGAATGAATAATTCGGACTAGGTTTTCCTGGTCACATTTTACTGCTAACCATTTTTTTTCTTTGGCTGCCCTACAATGTCATCCAGTCTATTTTGTCATGGGAAGTACAGATGTCTGCTGTTATATAAAATAACATTACATTATTAGATTATTACATATATTTCAATACAAGCAGTTCTAGGCAACATATATTTGGATTGTTGAAATTGTTATAATAACTGCAATACTGTGGAGCGTCCTTGTCCTCTTGTTCACCTCAGGAGGCAGCTAAGGCCAGAGGGACCTCTGTGGTTTGCATCGTGATGAGAGAGGTGTAGGTCGTGGACAGCCATTGTCATCAAGATGTAAATAGATGGCAAAAGAAGGCTGATTAGCGTTAACACTGGCAGAGAGATAAAGGGCTCTGGTGTGGACAGGGCCTGGATTGACCAGTAAACAACCAGTGGGGTGTCTAAAAGGCCTGGGGATCGGCCTGGGGATAAACCTGAAGGATTCTCTCAGCACCAAGTCTTTTAAACACAAGTTTATGCACACACTGAACACCGATACACACATTAAGGTTGTAGACTTAGTACTAAGAATTTACTCTTAAATATTTGTCTTTACCAAACTAACAGTTTAAATACATTTAGTCTTTACATATGATACTGTACATTCCTCTACAACAGTTCATGCACAATTCTGCTCTTTCTTTAATCAATTGCTAATAATTAATATCTTATTATCTTATCATTCCTGCTGTCTCCGTTGTTCCAGACCTTCTTGTGGAAATGCTAGCCTACTTTTTTATTGTGTAATTTTGCTATTGGTTTTCCTGCTCCAGCTTAGCTTTTTAACATTTTGGGTGTTACAGATAATTAACAAAAATTTACAATGTTATAACAAAAATAAAACAACTCATGTTTAGGCAAGCTCCACATCTGGCTATAGTGTTTTTAAAGATACCCAAAGACTCTTTACATATCCATTATTCATTCACTCCACAGTCATACACTGGTGGTGCTAAGCTACAAACATTCTGCAAAGGATGATCTTGCCCAAGAATACAATGACAGTATGAACCACTCTACCACTGTGCCACTACACCCCTTAAAACTCTATATCAGAAAGCATGCAGTCTATTGGAAAAAGAACTATTAACCTTTTCCTAAATTACACTTTATATTTTTTAACACCAACATAAATGTCAACCTAAGCCCCTCAGAAGTCAGATGTCAGGTTAGGGTGTGATCTATGGTCAAAAAGTTCTAGGTTTTTTTACCACACCCAATCTGCATATTGAGAAAAAGGCTTAGAAATTGGCATTCACCCTGACCAAACTCCCAATAGGGCTGCGTGTTGGTTGATACTGGGGTCAATGGCAATCCAGTGCATCAACAAAAGATGGGTTATTGACCAATGTGCTGTGGAAAAAGGTTGGAAGTTGATCAATTATACCCACTCTAAACCGTCCACACTAACACTGCTACACTGCCTGCAAGTCTGTCTGCAGACTCAGCCGGGGATGCACTCTGAGCACACTTTCTGCCAGTTTCTAAGCCTGTCACTCATCCAACAAGGACAGGGTTTGATCTAAAGCGAAAGGTACAGTTTCCATAAGGAGTGTAGCCAACCCTGCTTACTTTTGGTCACTGTAATCTTTGGTGTCTTCTTAGAGTCAGGTGTAATCAGTCACACACTGCCACACGTTTTGACATTTTCTATGTGGTGTGGAAGAAGTAAGCACATTACTCTGTCTGCAAACCAGACTGTTCCTCTTTGGAAACACACACATAGACTATCAGACTTATCTTCACATAAATTAAGACAGACAGGTGAATTGTCAGTAAAGGATTAAAAAGAGAGTAGAAGAAACGGAAGTTGCCTTACATTGTGTATTTTCTCTTTTTTTTTGTAAGCGAGTGTATGACGAGGGAGGGGGGTTGAGGGCTGACTGTTAATGGCAAGAAATGAACGCGCTTGACTGGTGGATGTGACAGGAAGAGACTGTTCTTAACAAGGCGTCAGAGTCCGTCATAGCTACAGATCCATCACTTCTCAGATCCCGTTAGAAGGAAGGAGGGGGTGCGCATTTAACGATATTCAGAGGGAAAGAGTCTGTGTGAAGGGTAGAGAAGAAGTCGAAGACTGAGACGGTGAAGGAAAAGAGGGATTTGAGTGTGGCTGACAGCATTGCATTTAATTTGGACTGCCAGATCCTTTTTCATTTGACTCCCTCTCAACCAGCTTAGAGGCTGCCGAGGACTTGAGGGGAAGGTTTTCCAGGATGTCTCAGATTAGTGCTGATGTGCCACGTCACACTTTAAGCTGGCCTGTAATTCATGTTCAACAGGGGGATACTCACACATTACACTGTGCTGTGCAGGACGTGATTAATTGACTCACTCTTTAATATTTGGTAATTTGCCCATCCTCTGATGTGAAACTGACTTTATACTAGACTTACTGTATGTCACCGTCCCAGGGATGTTATAATAGTCTCAGAACCATGTCAATTTCAGAATGAGGATATACCTCATTCTGGCTTGCAAATGCCTGTGCTTAACTTAAAACAATTTATACTTCTGCATGTCTATTTCAGACAAATCTTTTTCTGGCCATGGTTGAGGAGGACGAACGAGCTGAGGAGAGCAGGCGGGAGATGGCAGAAACCTTACTGTCTGCCTTGACAGACAGACACCAGCAAAGACAGACATGGAGAGACAGGTAACACATTTCACCACCAAGTTTCTTCCTACCACTGCACATTCTGAACTTAAATGTATGACAGACATGAGACAAGAGTCACTCTACCAAGAATCAGAACAAGCTCATGTTTTAAATGTACATTCAGGTATTGTACAATGTAATGCTTCACTTTAAGATTCTTATCAAAGTTAAGTTTGAAAGGTTTGTTGTCACATGCTCATTGCTCTATTAGCTGCCATTCTAGTATTTGTGGACCTATAGAAATGGATAAGTTTGTAGTTGGCCAATGAAGCTTTATAATACAACAAACTGCTTGTTTCTCCACAATTACCGTAACAGAATATTTGAGAAAAAATCATCACCCATGTTAAAATGCATTGGCCTTATCTTGATAGAGCTCCAGGTTGTATTACTTTGGTCCATTATTTTAATCAGTGTATGGGTTTTATTATAAGCATCTTACATGCTAAAGCTTTACTATCATTGTATCATGTAACAACTTGTCACATAAAAAGTCATTTTTAAATGATTGAACTAATATAAGATTACTCGGTCTGCCATGATGTGCTTAATGTTTGTTTGTGGTCCTTGGGCCTGGCAGCAATCACAGCTATCACAATGACACGTGTGTCTTGGATAAGCTCAGTCACTTCCTTCCTTTCAGATAAGGTTTGAGAGAGCAAGGAGGAGGACATTAGCCATTCAGGCAGATAAAGAAAGAAGGGCCTCACACAAACCCAGCATTCTGTTATTTTAGCTGTTCTTTCTCTCAGCCACTCTCCCTCCAGCTGAAGGAAGAATACACAGGAACTGGAATATATGTAGACACTAGATCCATTTGTGTGAACGTCTGTGTCACATATACAAACATTGTACAAGAGAGGAACCAGAAAGTGATGAGATTAGAATGCAAAAACCAACAGCTTTTCTTTGGTAAATATATTCTTCAGTCTTTCCATGATGCCCCACTGTTATTAGTTGTCACCCTCAGTTGACCCGAGTACTACCCATCCAGATGAGTCTTGTAAACATAGTTTTTCCACATACCTTTCTTTGCTCTGTGGATGTCCACCGCCAGCAGAGCTCTGATGTAGGCCCTGCTGTGATAGTGCATTCCAGCTCCAGGTGCTGAAAGCTAGAAACCATTGCGCCACACCCACCCCCAGTCTCAGCCATCATCCACCACCCACAATGCAATGTTACTACCTGCTATCCATGTTTAACCAGAGATCGGGCTCGACCCTCCCTTAGATGCTCACCAAACCCAGACCGGCGGAGGAAATGCTCAGTTTGTCAACGGGGCAGACAGACGTTTACTACTTATCAGCAGTGAAAGACTGATTAGATTAGTTTGGGAGGAGGGCAAACGTCTCACACAATATGTTTGAACTCCAGCTGCTCCCAATATCTCCCTCTCCTTTAAACACATGAAATGTCTCGCCGAGCCCCCAGCTTCCCCACTTACAAAAAAGCTAGGGGTCATCCTGTCAAGTGGCTGTCAACAGATAGCGTTAAACAAAACTAAACACATGGCTATGTGCAATGTTAAGTGGGACATACTGGTTCTGATTAAAGATATGCAACAGATGATGTGGATCAGTTTAGCTCTTTGCTGACTATAATATTGATAGTATTTTTTTCTCTGCATAAAAAAACATTGTGTTTTGGATTAAAAAGCTATACATAGCAGAATAAAGCCATAATGGGGTTTTATTTCTCTTCAGTGAGATGCATTTAATAAATAAATTTTCATAAAAGCATTAAAAAAAAGAAAGACTTTAAATTTATTTGCTGATTCATATTCTCCTTTTTAACTGGCATCCTAATTGGGTTTCCTCACAGTATGCAACAGGGAGGCTCATAATACCGTCCTTTTTACCCTGGTCTTCATTCAGCACACAATACTTGCAAAAGCGTTGAAAAATAAAAAAATAAAGAAAGCATGATTGATGACTCTAGCTCGAGGCACATAAACATAAACAACCAGCACTGATTGATTACGATTCTCGCTGACTTTTGTTTCTTAAACACCGGTTAAAGCTGTGCACTGGAACGTGGCTGTGCCCGCTGCTACTTCTACCTCTGGGGCATTTTTAACACTAGCAAGAGTAAAGAAGAGAAATTGGACCTGGTGACCAGTGTTTTTTTTCCCTGTGACTTATAGGCACTCAGAGTGAGTGATGCTTCGACTCCCCTGCTTGCTGAAGCAGACCATTCATTCAATCCAACAAAGTTATGAGAGCTTTTTTATTCTTATGAGCTTTTCTGGTAACTGGGTTTTCCTGATGCACATGGTGAAGTCTTTGATAGATGCTGCCCTCTGTGTCCCTTCGGTAAATGCCTAGTGAGTACCATGGAAATAGATGAATTATTATGTGAGAGATGATTGTTCTATAGCAGAGCAGTTGAGCCACACAGGAAGTGTAGATTAAAGAGAAAAGCACAACCTCCAGGGAACAGACCTATTATGATAGAATATGCTTTATGTGCCAACGGAAAAATAAAACCACACTTTGTACTAGAGACATTATGTACTGGATGAGCACAAACTTAGTTTTGCATATAAGTAAATAGAATGTAGATACAAAGTGGCTGTTGTGACAACAACCTCAGTCATATTCACTCCCTAGATTCCTGCTCTTTCCACTGTAACAATCATGCCTGCACAACTTGATGATAGTTGATTGATAAACTAAATGATTAAGAGATTTGAGCCAGTTTAGATGCAACAAAATTGTCTTTGCAGCAGTTTACTTACTACCAAAACTTCTTGTTGAGTTGACCTTATTCTGACATCACTCACTGAAGCGATTACTGAACTGACCATCGAAAACCTCCAAAAAAGCTTTGTCACAGGCACTGAGCAAACACTGAAGGGAACAGCTGTGAGTTTTGTACTGACCATGCAAACTGCTGTAGGCTTTGTAAGGTCATTATATGATAATGAAAATCATTACAGAATTACATGGGGGTTTAGGACATGAGAGCAGTGGGAAAGGGAGGGGAGGGCCACATTGGGTTTGATAAATGGACTGTGAAGGTGCCCATCTGGCCCTCTATGGCTTTTTCTTCCTGCTCTTTTATCCATGCCTGTCCTTTACTACCCCTCTTTCATTCCCCTCCTCTGTTCTCCAGTGGATCGGTTTTGAAAAGCGGGCAGACCTGTAGTGAAAGATTAACAGAGTGCAAACCCAGCTCACCTCTGTGGAGGAGAAAATAAGTGGGGGACAGACTGAGATGTTTATGACCCAAAGCAGGCTTTTGTGCCTGGCTTGGCAAAGTCTCTCCTCCCTTCTCTCAGTGCGGGCCGGTAGGAGAGTAGGTAGCTATTGACCTTTGGCTTAAAAAAAAACAGTTGGACAACTCGGGATGTGTGAATCAAGATGTAAGTGTAATTTGGAAAAGCACAGATTTTTATTGTTTCAGAAGGTTAATAGAGTAGAACATTTGAAATTGTCCCTAAACAGACTTAAGAAGTTGGCTATTGATAAAAAAATAACATTCCCCAAATAATCAAACCATAAAAAATATTGATTTGTAGTCAACAGAGTTGTTATTTATTTATTTTAAATAAATAAAGCTTCTTTAGATGGCTTACACTTAGTCAAGACTTTGACTAGTCATATTGTTTTTTAAAGGTCTGCCCGTATCGCTGATTGTGATTCTCCATTGTAGCAGTGTCCCCTCAAAGCTGTAAACTGGGACAATGTGTCGTACTACATCTGTTGTCTGTGTTTATAACTTTTTCCAACTTGCTTTGACTTAGTGAAGTCTTTATCCCAAGACAAAAGCAGCATCAGCTGACATGGCAGACTGAGCCAGAGGACAGAGATGGAGGCCCATGTGTCCACAGTTGCACTCATCACTCAACTGACCAGCTTGACCTCTGACCTGATAGGGCTCTATTCCAGCCTGCGTGGCCTTTATGTTTCCTGCCATTGTCATTCTTCCTTGTCCTCACCTGGACTGAGCAGTACTGCACAAAAGACCCAGTCTGTCATCAAAACCAAGGGTCAATGAAGGCCAGCAGAGCCCAACGTGTTCAGGCTGAAGCTGTGCAAAACCAGGGATGACCCCAGCAATGTTGTCAACTACCAGTTGCAACCCCCGTGGAGATGCATAGAGACACGCAAAAAAAGAGAGGGACCTTTCCAGACTGGCATGTCATTCTGGGGGTGGTGACAATTCTTTTGTGTTATCTCTGACAGAGCCCACCCCCTTTCCAACACTGGGGTAGACCAAGAAGTTAGTAGACAAAGGAGGTCAGCTGTCCCAGATGGGATGGAAAAGATTGTCAGCGTCATGTTGTCAGCACAATGTCCAAAGATGGACAAAGCACAGCCTTGTTTAATGTGACCTCCTTAATGTCAAGACACCACTATTATCACAGACAAGCATCTTTTTACATTCAAGCTTTGGGCACAGTCCCATAAATTCTTTCCCCAACTGTTGAGTTGTCATTGTAGCAGACAATGGGAGAGGGCATTGACATAGACAATATGTCATCCCTTTCACAGTGTAAAATGTAGCTAACAGGTGCATGGCTTTAACTTTTATGGAGTATAAGAAAGGCATCCTCATTCACTATGTATTTAAATTAATCAGTAATGTGTGAAATTATGGGAGATTGCTGGTGGCGCTGGGCCTGATTTCATAAACCCATGTGATGGTGGGCAGGAAGTCTGTCTGGGCATGTTGTCAACCAGGTCTGTGTGATGTAAGTTGTAACCCAAGGTGACAGGTTAATAAGATCTCCCAGACAGTGGCCCTACATTTGCCTCTACATCACCACGACAACACCCGCCATATTTTGTAAGCATGCCGTGTTTGCCTTGGCTTGCGTTGTCAGCCAAAAGTTGTGCTTGCTGCGCCTTTGTTTCTCTTTTCCTCAGGGCTTGTTCACAGTCGTGGTAGGTAGAAACACCTGTGTGTGGTAGTTGGGACTTTAGTTTCGAAAATCACGTTTTTGTTTTTGTTGTTGTTTTCTTTTTTGCACCACCTTCTTTAGCAGCCATCAACGTTACTATGTTTACCCAGTTCAGTGCACAAGAAGAGAAAACAAATAAGGACCTGTCATCTGTCTCTTTCATTGGCGGCCAGCTTGTAATTAGCACAAGCTCAGTGGTTAGCCTAAGACAGTGTCGTCTAATTTGTCTGTCTTTATCTCAAACATGTCTGTGTGGTCCTTCGATGTGTTTCATGCGTGCAGCAAGATAGCCTGTGGCCTGGGTGTTTGTGAGGTGTGTGTTTGTGTCGGCTTGATTATAAATTATGAATTCCTCTCTCATGCATCCGCCCCTGTTTTGCAATCAGTCAGTTATGCATAACATTCCCTGACCTCAGCTGTACCTCACAGCTGCTGGGTTGCTGTTGTCCTCCTAGTTTGCTTCCAAGCTGGAATGTACATTAAATTAGACAATGTCTTATTTCTGCAGCCATGCTTATTGAATGAGACAAATGATTACACTTTTACTATAACTTACACTTAAGAAGTTGCGCCCATATAAATATGCACCTCTGTCTTGTCTAGTTCTCAACACGTCAGTAATTAAACACTGAGGTACAAGCTTTTTCTAGTTTTGTGGTCAGGCGTGGGAAGAAAAGACTTGCAACTGGCACAAATCAGTATCACACTCACTCTTAAACTTTCCCATATTTCCTTAAGTATGCACAACAGCATTCAGTTGGTCACAGGTTTTAATAGATACATTTTATTATTTCACAGTAAGCCCTAGTCAGAGCCATATGGCACTGAAGAGGAGAAAAGACTGTCGTTAAATGTCCCACAGACATTTAAACACACTTGTTGCATTGACAGATGCCCATTAAAGGCTGGCTTTCTTAATATGGAAACACGGTTTGTGTTTGGAAAAAAACATTGTGGCTCTACTTTTGGGCCTGTTTTACTGGTAGTCAGGAAACCCAGGACATTCTTTTTGGTCAGACCCACCATCAGGGAGAGCTGATAGAGCATGATTGAGTGAGGTTGTGTGGCAGCCATCTGAGACAAACTATAAATCTGTACAAAATAGAAATGCACCGTTAGTAAAGTTTCTTGTCATCCTAAAAAACTTTCGCTTGTCAGTTATGTGCATAATCTAGTCATCACATGTTTAAAAAAATATATATTATATTAATTCAAACAGTGTCAGTGTGGCACTAAGAGAGCGGTTTTCACTAAGGTAAGGCTCAGTATAACTGTAACATTGTTTAAACTGTGCAGGATTATGATAAGTGGAACCAGAATAATAAGCCTTTAAAATACATTTAATGAGAATTTACATTAACAAGCAGCATGTTAATGAGCTGCTTGTTAAGACACAGGCAAATGTGGTAAAAATAAAATAAAATAAAATGTAACCGGGACAGTTTTATCATTCCCAATCCTCACAAACAGTTGTCTTACCATCCATGCTTTAATGGTTGGGCCTCTTTATAAAAGCTTTGTGAAAGGATTAGGTTTCTCTCTAAGTTTGAACCTATAGTAACACATTTAAATCAAAACAAATTAAATTGCAAGCCTATGTCTAAATTATTAGTAATAAGCATTAAGAGCTAAAGAAGAGATACACCTTTCCGCTGTCCAAGAAAGAACATTACCAAGCATAAATAATGATTACAGTAAAAAGTACACATATTTTACAAATTGTGTCATGGGGCACTATTTGTTTTTGATGTATTTGCTGTGGGTCATTAGCATCATTTAGATACATACACTCGAACACAGTATGCAGACACACATTTATTCCCCTACTTACTATTTGTTTCATACCACCAGTGCTCCACCTGGTCCCCTGTTGACACGCTCCTAACCTCCACCCATCCCACTCCACTTCTTACACACATCTTCCTCTGCTCTTGTGTTAATTATAACCTACACCACTGGAACACTTCATTTCATACTGAGCATATTGTCTTTTCAAGGCTGGCAGGCAGGTCATAAATTATCCTGAAGGTGAGGGTGGAAGTTGGAGGAGATAGTTATGAAAATTTCATCTGTCTGCCGTAGCGGCCACAGCTGCTCCTGTCACCAGCCTTGCGCAGGAGGAATTACACAGGGTCAACGTGTGTGTGTGTGCTCTGTTTTATGCATATGGGTAGGTACAGGAACATGTGTGAACACTTACAGTGTCCAGTGTATACACAACAGCTCATCTTTGTGTATGGTGACATTCATTTTGTGTTAGTGCACTCCTGTGAGTCACTGGGCCCCTGTGTACTGCGGCTTGACCAGGTAAGACCCACCTGTCAGTGTGTGGAACATCTCTGGCGTTCCTGTCACCCTCGGGCCCCCAGCTCTGCCCTGAAGCAGGAAGACTAGAGGTGGAAATACTTGCAGGGCGGTCCCCAAGCTGTCTCTGTTCATTACAGCTACAGAGAAGGGACGTGGCCGGCAGGTGGCCAGACCTTTAGTCGCTACCTACTGCGATCATCTGCTACTCCACTCGGCAGCTGTGTGGGTGGGTTAATGTTCAACTGCTTTAGGACTGAAAAAGAGGAAACCCATCACTTACCAATTTAAGTATGTGCATATTTTATATTTGACCCACAAGTTAGAATGAATATGTGTATGTGGTACATTATCGCTTTAAAGCAATGTGCTTGTGCATCTCAATGTGGCCGTGCTTACGTATTTACAAATGTAGAAACATTCTACATTTAGAGAAGTTGCAGTGCATTTATGGCACTTTTCTGACAGAGCCAAAAGCAGCTCTGTTCAAAAAGACAGCTTCTCCAAGAGGCAATTAGTAAGAAAGAAAAACACAGTAAACCCTCCTTCCCCTTCTTTGTCAATCTCCAGTTTTCTGCAAAAATTCTATTAGGGCCAAAGTCCATAGCTGTTAATTACAAGTCTAACTAGCTTGCCTCCTGACGAATGGATGGCTTCAGCAGTGATGTAGGATAAAAGGGATATCAGTGATTTCACTTCCCTGTACAAAGGCTGTCTCTGAAATGGGTCATCAATCCCATAGTGATAAATGTCTGTTGGAGTAATGACTCTCTTATCGGTGCAGGATTACTGCAGATATTTGTAATTAGTGTAGCCACACAAGTCCCCGACAGATGTTTTTCAGGCGTGCAGCATTGAAGTCCTGGTTTATACTAAATGGGAACTTCCGTGGAATAATAGTGAGAGTTATTGTATTGTGCTAGTTGAATGTGAATACAGATATGAGCTGCCATTATGCAACTTTAATGGTGTATTCAATGCCCACAAATGTTTAGATCCACATGTATGTAGAGACCATACATTCAAGTTCAGGTTGGACTGAGTGGTCACATGACTGTGAGAGCCATGGGGCTTTTTTTCCCCTCCTTACCCCCCTATCCCCCCTCCCTCCTCAAGCCCTAGAGGTAGCCACTGCTAAGCCAGGGGGAGTGAACGATTCACTTTTAACTTACATTTCTTCCATTTTGGGCTAAGAAATACTAGCCGCCCTTAAGTTTCTCTTCCAGCCCTCATGAAATCACAATGTGATGTATTCAGCCTGCGGTGTAGCTCTATTCACAATGCAGTTTGACACCATGAAGCCCTGCTCCCTTCTCTTTTAACAGTGCATCTGTATAGAGAGACTGCTGACATATCTGGACCAAAAATAAAGATGTCTTGTGGTGGTCACTGGCCACTTTAAAATCAAATGAGATTTGTTTTGCTTTATACATTTTAATAAACCCTTGGTGTGTTGTCGATTGCAGGTTGTAGGGTGAGTCACACACTCACTAACACAACATCGTCCAAGCTAAAGTATACATGTATTCACAATCTGCTCACAACTGACAGACGTGTAAGCAGATGCAGCCAGAACTGGTAATGGCAGGTGATTATAAGTGGCACACATGCCAAACTAATTAAACCCCTGGGTTGACAGCAGCATTTGGTGGCATTGGCATTTTGGCATGCTGGCATTAGAATAATTGTAGCAGCAGCATATTTCACCTGCGAGACTGCAGCTAACAACATCATTTATTTTATAGGAGGCTGCACTGGATGTTGCAACGGAAGCTTGAGTAAGCTTACGTAAGGATGGATGTGTATTTCACATCCCAACTTAGGAAAGCTTTTTTAATTTAAATTAATTCATTTATTATTGTCTTCTAATAATATACAATGGCATATGCATTGTATATTAGTTTGTAGTGTGATGTCCACCCCTGTTTTTTAATTTTTTATTTAAATTAAATATCACACATCATTATTACATTACACTGATTTGCAGCTGATTTATTCTTCTTTCCACAATGTAATTTGCATTTGTTTAATAAAATCTACAGTCAATTTAATAAATGCAAAGTCAAAAACTTTTCAAGAACAAAGAGATAAAATCTTTACTCTTCTGCTGCTCTTTGCGTATCTCCCTGTCAAAGCTCACTGTTCGAAAGCAGTAAGTAGACAAGGGCAGTGTGACATGTCTCTGCTTTTAGGTCATCACTTCTCCAGCTGGAGGGCAGTGGGTCTGAGTTCTGCTCTAAAAGGTGAAACCTGTGAATGAGGCCAAAGACTGTAGCAGAAGGCCCACCTGCACACATTCTGTGCATCTCTGTAGAGCTCACACATGCACCTGGACGCTCCAGAAAGAATTCCAGCATACCTGCTCTTCTGTGGAAACTAGTCTTGCTCTAACTGGCTTGACTGATTAATGTGATTACTTTGTGCTGTGCAGTAGGTGTGGCTGGTCCAGGTGCATGCTGTGTCACAAGGTGTGTCCCTTCTGGCAAAAGCTGCATCTGATGCTGTATGTGATTGTGTTTGGTTAAGGTATTTCACTGCAGTCTATGATGTAGTTTGATTATATCTATCTATATTTTTGAAGCATTTTGAGTCTGATTCATGTTGTTACAAATAAGATATAAATCCCTCACATATTCCCTGTACCCTTTACTGTCTCCTCTTTATATCCAATATAATTCCGTCATTGCTTTCCTGGGCGTAAATCACTGAAACATCACTTATACTTTTCAGGTTTTTATTGCAAAATCCCATTTGACTTGGTGTTAATCTAGTCAGAGAGGAAGTGAAAAATCAGCTCCTTGGAGGCACCAGCAAGTGGCCGATGGCAGCTGATAGCTAAGGCTTAGTGGATCCTCATTATGCTCTATTGCTTGCTGATTAAAACAGTTGATTTTTTCCCTCTATGTGCTTATTCCATCTTTCACATGTCCATACCCTGTGTAAGTGCATGCACGTCTGTGCACGCGCATGTGTGAAAGAGTAGGCCTTTAGGCTGCCGCAGTGTGTTATCTGTTTTTTCAACCTTGTCATACTAATTACAGTCCATATTTACTTACATTGGCTCTTTGTTTTCTGCCCTCGATAGGCATCTGTGAGCGCCTCTGCCTGGGCTGTTCTCATTAACAAACTGATGAAATGTGATAGGTCTATCTAATTATGATACTGAGAGCTTTCACAGAAAAAAGAGGTCACGATACAAATGTTGTCAGCTTTTTGCAACCAAAAGAATTATGTTCTTTTTATCAGTGACTTTGTCATTGCTGTTTGCTAGATTCCGCTCGTGGGGAGCACACTGCATTTCAAATACAAATAGAAATACAGTCCGGTATTATACATTTTTTTGATTTTTTTATGACCCCACTTAAGGCTCTCTTTCCCAACTTGTTAAAATGATGCTGTGTACATTCACTGTATTTGCGATTTATCTGATGTCCTCTTGTGTAATACCTGCACATTTGACAAGATACCAACATAAACATCATTATAAAAGATGTTCATGACATCTCATGATCTGAAACCTTATACAAACAATGTATTGTTTTTCTGGGTGAGTCATCATGTATACACTGTTTCACAAATGATGATCATTTTCATTCAGTTAGGTTCACTGCATTTGTCACTCACCACATTGCGAGGAAAAGGAGCTAGACCAAATGACAACGTGGCTTGCTAATGCAATTGCAATTCTTGACACTGTTGCTTGTCCTGTGAGAAAAAAATTATATATAAAAAGAAAAGGTTTCTGATTAACTTTACTCTCCTGGTTAACTACAGTGGTGCCAGCAGAATCCCCCATAGCCATTATGCATGCCCTTGTGTGTGTTAAATAGCATTAGTGAATGGTTAAACTGAAGAGGAAGCTGTGTAAGGATACATGGAGGGGTGAGCATACTAAATCACGGACAGCTGAGTTTTCTATGGCTGCGGTGGGTGGTAGGATGCTCAGGGGTGGGAATGCTTTTATATGAGAGTGAGTGACTGATTTCCAGACACCGAGCGCAGTGCACCCTGAATGGGTAAATGGCATTTATTCAGCCGGTTAGTCTGGGAAAACATATGGTGCCATTTGGAGGCCCAGACTGGTGCACGCTGTTCTCCTGTAATTAGACTGGCCCAGCAGAGCAGCTACATAAGTGCTTCATGATAACTGCCCTACTCTAGCCTACAGTGCTGCCGCCCAGCCCTGGCGCACCACATTACACATCCTGTTAACACACTGTTCGACACCAGTGAACACCAGTGACACCGCAGCTTTGGCAGCTACACATAAGCCAGCTTTAAGCGTGAACGTACTGACAGTACCACTCTGCTCTGATGTCATGTTTGTGATTTTGAGGCATCAACTAAATAACCTAGTAGAAAACACTATCGTAGTGTTTGGAATAAGTTGTTAAATAAACTTTAAGACATATGCAGAATTGATATTGCTTGATTAAGAACTTTTTCATTTCAGAGCTAAACACATTTTTAATTTTGTCCACACTACATTTGGGACAGACCATAGGACCAGTCAATGCAGTCACATGTGTTTGTGTCTTGGTTGTCTTTACAATGCACTTTAGTATAATATTATGTAATCCTTTGCCATCAGAAACATCCCTAAACACACTATAAGTCATATTAGAATGTACTAATAAATTGTGGACTGATATAGTGCCATTTTAAAAGGAAAAGAAGTGCATCTAGTCAAACCTTAAATTTTTATCACTATGTGAAATATTCATCATTGTTGTGTATATTTTAAGATGTTCAATGCGCTACTTTTTGGTCACACATGTATACCTCTTAGCTGGCTTTATTAAGACGGGATAATTCTGTTGAGATTACAAATCTTCTCATAAAAGTATAGACATACAATTTATTTTTTTTCATAATTATAATCTGTGCAAATTGTTTACAGTGGACTTGCAGGTAAATGCAGCAGAGATGTATTCACCATTACAGCACCAGAGTGTGCCCATTCATTCAAAAGCCTTGTTTTGTGAAAGGGTGGAATATGTTGTTCCTTTTTAACTCATTGTCTCTTCTGTTTTCTTTTGTAATCACTCCCCACCCTTCTTTCATTGGGATCAGGGCAGCAGATTGTGGGTTGAAGGCATGGCTTGTGTTGGCAGGGCTGTGGGAGTGTCAGCTGGGCTGTTGTCCCGTTTGGGGAGGATACAGGCTGGCAGCCCGGCGGGAAGGCCCTGTTAAAGACACTCTGCTGGGAAGCAGACTGAGCCAGCGCCTGGCCCAAATCCCACACACACCCACATACAGTATATGCACACATATCATACGCACAAGCTCCAGGAGGACTGCTAAAGAAAGTGGTGGGGGTCTGTATGGACCTACAATAAAGTCATTTCCTTCCTCATTTATAAAACTTGACACCACCAGTCTGTCGTCTTCTCCTCCCTCATCAACATCCTTCATAAAAATTACAGACATACATATGCTCATGCCCATATTGCAAAAAGGGTGATTGAATGGTGAAGTCAGTGGGGGACATTTTGCTGACCTTTTTGTTGGATGCTGTAAGAGTTTAGAAGGATAGTTCAGCTTTTACTTAACCATTGATACTCAAACCTACGTAGTAATGCGTTCCATTCTACATGATATATTCATTGTTTTTTTTTGTTTAAAAAAAAATATATATATATATATATATATATATAGGCCTATGTGTGTGTGTTTGTATGTATAAGTATAAGACAAACAGTCTCAAACACTTAACAATTATTAGTGTAATGCCTTAAAGTAACCATTTAGAAACAGTTGTAAGTCTGTGGACTTTTGGATGACATTATCATTTCATCATCCCGCCTACTGGCCTGCTGCCTATTGATGAAATCACCAGATGAAACAAAAGAGGAATGCATTGCACATTTAGGTGTAGATTTTCTTAAAACATGTCACAATTTGTATTTTTATGATTTATTGTGTGAAACATTTTACAGACGTTATATTTAAAAGTAAATCTAGTACATTTAAGAAGATATTAAGTAACATATTTCCCACTACAGGCTTTCGCACAGCCACTGCCTCCTCTAAATACTGTGTGTGTCCAGACTGGGGCTGTCTTTGTGGCATGCTATTCTCTTGTTGTCTGTTTAGCAAGTACAGTGTGTGAGAGCACTGCCAAATTTGCATATGACGCCATGTATATTTCAGCAGCGTTTAAGACACACATCACTAACAGTGCATTATGCATGGGGCTGGTACAGTGGATGCTTGTCTTATGCACTTGTGAAGAAAAATTGAACTGTGCTTTCTCTGCTCGTGACGCTCAAGGCCCGAGGCCCATTAAAGTACACAGCAGAGGCAGCCTGTAAATGGACAGGTGGTGTACATCGAATTCCCCATGAACAAAGACGGCATGGCATAGTGAAAGACATCCGGCTAGATAACAGGATTCCCAGCCGCTCAGAAGGGACTAACCGAGGCGCTATTGAGGTATCCTTGTTGGCCACTCTTTATTTTTTTTTTTTGTGAATATGCATATGCGTTTGTTAAATGCGGTGCTATGTCGAAGATGAACTGAATAATTCAGATCTGGCATGTCTCACAAAATGATCCAAACCTTTGCATGAATTGTCACTGGGAGAAATAGAGTATTGCAGTAAACATGGTCTAAAAAGCTCTTATGCATTATAGACAAGGCTTTTCAGACTGTTGTCTCATATGCAACTGGGACACACTTCTGCAAAAGCTTAATCTGAATCACCCCATTTACTGCAAATCTAAATGTAGGCTGTTTGTTTATAATGTACCAGTAGGGATGGATGAATGGAGTTACAGCCCAAAAAATAATACAATAAATACACACAATAAACACTGTGCTTAGTGCTAGGATTTACCATTATTGAGCAATTATTTTACTGTATGTGCACCATGTCACTTTATCCCGTTCCACTTCTTTATATTTATCTCCGTTAGGTCTAATAGGCTTTCAGGTCAGAACACTATGTCCCTACCTGTCGGCTTGACAATGGGCAGTGCATGTGGCAGACAAAGACAATATAAAGCCACCTGCTAGTCACTGCCCTCTCTCGTCTCCTCTTTGCCTCTTTCTCTTTGCTTTACCTTGACGGAGATACACTTGTGACAATTCCTATTTGGGCATGCCCTTGTGCCAGCCAACATGCTATTTATAGGGTTCATTTTAGCCACCTCTGCATGGTAAATGATGATAAGCCCTGGCTGTAATAAACAATCTCGTAAACAGCTCTGCAACTCAGCCCCTAATGGCCTAAGGGGCTTGTAAGATCTTTATAACACATTTATTACTAGTTTAATGGCCTATAAGCTCTGAGCCATAACATGAGCTACCACTAATTTAATTTTCTGACATATATTGCCTTTTGTTATCTTTAGTTTATCTTTGTTTTTTGTTATTTTTGCCAGCTCGACTTGTTTCATCACTATTCTTGTTTGAGATTCTTCCTAATGCATTGTGACACCAAACACAACAACGCCCATACACTTTCTTCAATTATTTTGCCACTTGGTATTCAGAGTCTGGTAAGAGAAGAGGAGAAAGCATTACTTTGTTAGCCAAAAGCACACATCGGCTCAGAACAGACGAAAGGGCCAGCATGGGGAATAGAGATATTTGATGTTGAATCTCCCCCTATTTACAGTAGGATGCCTGAATAAACGTGTTCAGAAGCTGGAAAGCAGCATTATGACCCATAACCCCAAGGTATTTGAAATGGAACAGCAGGACTTACTTTGAAAAAGAATAGGAGATGTGCTCTGGGCTCAGTGTTTATACCTTGATGTGATTTGGACTGAAATATGAAAAAAAAGCCTGCATCTGTTCTTTCCTTTTTGTCCATGGATGAAAATTGTGCGCTTTAGCACAGAGAACCTATTCACATATACTACACTGCTGGCAGTAGTTGAAAAAAGGAAGTTATCTCTTTGTCCTTGTCAAAAGCTGGTTAAAAAAACGAACTGTTACTGAACAAGTTTTGTGTCCCTCTATGTAAACTTAATACACAGTTGCTCACTTTACTCGTCAGTACTCAAGCTAGTTTTGTCTTACACTAGTGCCACATTATCTGGAATTAAATTTGAAGGGTCTAATAGGAAAAAAGTGGATTTTTATACAAGGTGCAGCTTTTTCATCATAAAAGTGCCCTTTCTGCAACATTTTCCCATTATGTTTTATTAAACCAACTCTAGGGCCTGGATATCTATTTCTACTTACAGTGCCTCTTTCTCCAAATAGCAATTTCATCCTTTCCTCAATTATTCTTTTGTCTGAGAAGAAGCACGGTATCAATCTTTTATGTTTTGGAAAAAATCTGATGAGTACTATTTGCCGGACCTCCTGCTTGACAGAAATTGTGGACCTGGCGTAGGGAGAAAAACACGAAATTGCAGAGTAAATCAATACGGGCCAGTAATGTTATGGGGATCCCCTTTCAAAGAGTAGAGCTGAATTTGTACGCCTTCTGTTTTTGATCTCTTACTGTACTCATGTCATTCCAGACACAGTTGTTATCATAGTTGCTGTTGTTTGTATGTTATTTTAGCTTCGTTCCCAAGTAGCTATTTAGCAATTTGGACAAAAATACAATTAAAGGCCCATGTGTTTCAATGGTCCTAACCTCAGACAGATGGGGTCGGTCTATTGAAGCCATACCGAGGTTCTGGCAGGTTTGGGGCTTCGGTAAATGCACCATCGGACTGATTTGATCATGACAGGCCTTAGATGAGTTAGTAAAAAGATTGTTTTTCCACTAAGTTTGGTTGTTAGACATTTTAACCATGGCTGTGCTCCAGTAAAGTACATGCTGTATATTTTGCCATGCTTAGTAAATACAGTTGTTTAAAAATTGATAATTGTAGATGGGCCCAAACCTTTTTGTGCATATTTGTTTCTCTTTTAACAAAACCAAATACCATGTGAGTGTAATAGTTTTGCGTGATTCAGTGAACGGCATCATTTTTTAATTCTTTTAGAGCGATGCAGCAGAACTCTGACAGACCACTAAATCAGACCTTGTTAGTTAGCATTTAGTGCGACTCACAATCCTGGATCTGGTTGAGCTGTGCCTACTTTAAAGAGTCCACTGCAACTTTTGAACAGTTATGATATTTGTCAGATGCCTTCACTTTCAAACTCCTCACATTAAGCTTCAAACCACTGACCCTGTGCTTGCTCAATTATGAACGTCAAAGGAAATCTCACAAAACACATCACACTGATCCCTTATGCACAGTGCATGTGTCTGAACAACTCGGCTGCAGGCTTGTGTGCTGTTACAGACCGGTCTTCTTGCTTCCTGTCTGATCCTCTGCTTTCCTGGACTGCTACTATTCAGTTAAACAGACAGAGGACTTTCCTGGACACTTTAGAGTTGAAGTCAAGACTAACTAAGACCAAAACATGACCATCATGCAGTGAGTCTTAATACTCCAGCTTAAAGTATGACAACACTAAGAGGCTCTCAAATGCAACTCTATAAAGCCCCAGTAATTGGGGTACTGCCATTGTTTTGTTGTTACAAAAGTAAGGTTTTGCTGCATATTTTATTTATATATTTAATGTTTTGTTACAAGTGAATAATTATTGTATAAGGCCTTCACTGAAGTTTACAGACATGTTTTCACATAGAAAAAAGCCTGAGGGCTCTGACCAAAACACTTCTAATATAGGAAAATTGAGCAGCTTTGAACTGTGGTGTTTTTGATAACTACTTGGTATGCTTCCTGGATGAAAACCTGTGGGCTTGGCTTCCCAAGCTTTAATCCCTTTGATTAAGTGCCAGGGCAAGATAGCCCGGCACTCAATAGGCCCTTTACCTTCCTAATATCCCCACTGTCCGGGTCTTGAAAGTGCCAATGTTTTGAAGTTTCAGTAGTAGAATTTTGAGAACTCCTTTTGACTCCTCTGCACGTAGTTGTTTTATAGTTTGGGCCAATAACCTCCTTCCCGTCTGTGCTCTTCCCTTGTCCCTTATCCTGTTTTAGGTCAAGGTGTCCTCTGTTCTTTTGCTGTGTTTATGCATTATGATTCATATCAGCAAGGGTGTGCATGGTACAATGGAACTCCTCTTCTCCAAATTTCACTCTGAGCTGAAGGATGAGGCTCCAGCCTTGGCCTTTTTCTAGTGGCTCAACCTCGGAAATCACTCATGGCATGTAGCTTTGTAATCAGCTCTCCCAGTAGTCCCCGACTGATTCTTTTACATGCATGTCCATGTACAACAAGTACATTTTTGGGCATGGCACACGGTGAACACACCTTTTATTAATCACAGGCAAAAATTGTCTATTTACACATTGCTCAAACATTTTCTTTTTCATGAACTTATTTCATTTTATTCAAAGCTAAATCCAAACCCTGCTCTCTCTATAAACCTTAGCTCAACTGTTTGTGTCTCATACATATTTGAAGTATATCACAGCGTCAGTCCAAAACCCAAACAATGTTATCTGCAGATACTTTTCTTTCTGTTATTGGAAATTGCCATAGACCTTGAATCCTGAGAAGTAAATTGCTTGTTTGGTAAAAGAAAACCTCAAACTTCAAAATATCATGCTCTTTTTACTCCATCCAGCTCCTGATTCATGCTATGATTGGCTCAAGGTTTTGTAAAAAGAGCTTTTGTTATGCATTTTATCACAACCAAACACAGACAACCACTGGATTTAGATGCAAATAGAAAAAACTCTAAAATTGGCTGACCCTTCCCAGCACTCTGTACCCTCTGTGCACTCACTCCAGAGATATGAGGGCACATTGACATACTTCTGAGGCATTGTTGTTGTTTCTCTTGGGTAAATTCTGCCCACTGTTCTTCCATGTGAAGTGAACCCCCTACACACACTGACACACACTTGCACAAATAGACTCTAAAAACCCCAAAACCAGCCAGATGTGAGCAATGCAATTTTCCTTTACGCACGTCATTTATTATATTAAAAATATTGTTCCAAATCACTGTTGGTTTTGGTTGCAATTATAATTTAGCAGTACCTTGAAGGAAAAGACAATATATCCCCTGGTGGCCAAGACTCCTTTGGAAATGAGATTTGTAAACTTAGTGGGTCTTTCCTGCTTAAATAAAGGTTTAAATAAAAAGATAAAGATGAATTTTGAACACTTTGTTATACATCAGCATTGCACTGCTTTCATTCTCTTTGTTTAATTGTTTTACTCAAAGCAGTGTACGAGATGCTGCGGGACATCACGTCATGCAACCGCAAATTATACTTCTGGCAAAAAGTGCATCATCTGTCCATCTCATTGTCTGTAGCATTGAAAGGTATCTGTTTAAAAGCATACTGGCCCATTTTCACAGTTTCCTGTACCCCACCAACAGCCCCTGTTGCATGGCGCCGTTTAAGTAGAAGGAATAGATGATTGAGCTGAGATTTTGAGATATATTTCTACAGTATGTATAAAATACTAAAAAAATTATATTGGCCCAAAAGAGCTTTATTTTAAGGGGTTTTATGTTTGTTTGTTTTTTAAGTGTTATGTATTGTAATTTATATGTTAACTAGCATTTATATGTTTTGTCTGTTAAATGTTTGGGTTTTTGAACTTGAACCACTTTCCTGCTTCCCCCACTTTCTTACCACAAATGGCAAATAAACTGAACTGTGACATAGAGTTTAAAGTAAGATCTCAATGAACTATGACAACTTGAGATCTACGCTATCTCTAATCTTTTTTTTTTTTTTCTGCCAATATTGCAGATAGAACGCATGTGACGCCTGCTGTATAGGTCAGATATTCTTTCTTTTATCTAGCTTCATTTAGCTCAAAGATCACTGTTTAAACCAGTTAAAGCCAATTAAAAAGGCCGTTATAGGCCATCTGAACAAACTGAAGTAATGTCATATGGGTTAGAATAATGAGGGCAGGCATGTGTATATTAAAGTGTGCAAGTATAAAATGTGAAACGCACCAGTTCTATGGTATCTCTAAATGGTAAACTTTGAATAATTTATTTTATGAACAGTATATATATATATATATATATTTTTTTTTTTTTTGTTGGGGCTTTTTGGTGCATGAATAAGCGCATGTCACGGCCTTTTAACAATCCCTTATGTGTCAATCCCACTCCCTATCCCTGCCTTGCCCCTAGCAGGCCCAGCTCAGTTTTCTGATAGCCATGAAAGGATTTGGGCTGGATGGTAAGGCCCTGACTGGGCTGATTGATTTGAATAGCACTAGCTAAAGTTGCCTTTGAAAGCATGGGCGTTGATGAGCGTCTTCTGAGAAGAGCTAGTGTAGTCACTGCCTCTGGGAGGGACCCTAACTAATACCCCAGCATAAAATATACAGTGAGAGGCAGGGATCACCAGACACCCCCAGTCATACACGCTTATACATGCACATAGATATGCACTCACTGACTTAGACGACAACAGAAAAGTAGTTCAGCAAACTTTTCTGAACTGATGTTTCCTGACATTTGATGAATCTGTAAGTCACTAAATATAGTGCAATTACCCAACAACCCAATATGTTTTTGAATGGAACTGAATTACACAAGTTTGCTGAACAGATTGTAGCACAAATAACTGGATGTTTTAACCACATTTTAGAATAAACTCGAGCTTGCGAGTGAACATGGACTTGTTTTGTTCACAGTTTCACCTTGTCCTTTTGCACTCATAAAACACCTTGAACATGAGAGAAGACAAATTACAGCTTCAAACGCAGGTGTCCGGGTGTGTTTTTTTTTTTTTTCTATCACAGCAAGCCCCCAGGGTACATTAGCTGTGTTCCACCGGGCTGGCTATGACATGGGAGCTGTCACTGGTGGGGCCCCTGGGGCCCAGACTGCTGCTCTTTAACAGGGTGGCCTTCTCTGTTTGATAGCCTGTCCCCCCAAGCTCAAAGCTCTGACCCCGGTACGGGTCCGTGCCCAGCGCCTCTGACCTCAAACCCAGTTACCTCTTGACTTTGCTATCAGCTCAGTGGTTGGAACAGACACGTTCACCATTAGCATCTTTAGTAATGAACACAAAGACACATTGGCTACACAGGCTAATGCTCATTAGGGTGATTGGGGCGAGTTGAAACATGTCAACATCTGCGCTGTAAGGACTCATTTTTACTGTGTTAAAGCATATGGAAAATTCCCAAATAACTTTTGTTGTCAGTAAACCTGAGTTGGGGATGCATGCTTCCACAGCATTCAAATGGCTTCAGGCAAAACAGGTTAATTTAGTATGAAAGAGAAAGACAAGGAAGGGGAAAAAGAAGTAGCAGTAAATTACGAGTAAGTGACAGAGAGCTGCTTATCATATGACAGCATCAGTGTGGAATGAGGGCCCGGTGAGTGTGTGTTAACCCTTTGACATGTCTCGTAGTTAGATGAACTGATCAGATGAGACTAATGAAACAAAGAGTCATAGAGGAACAGCAGTGGGAAGATGTGAGCCAGGGAAATGGGCATTTGGGACAGAAAGGGATTGGGTGGTGCAATGACATGCCAGGCTTTATTTTCAATTGCAGTTTATGATTTTTCATGGTCATGACTCCCCTGCCTCCTTTTCAAAATAATCGCCTGTCGGTTCTTGCAATTCGGGCCCTCTTTCATTTCAAAGGTTTGTTTTTGAAAAGGTTGCTATTATAGCCAAATGGTTTCTGTGCTTCTCTAAACATGGCAAGGCATTAGTCTGGGCTCCGGTTTCAGGGCCTGGCTTCTAATGAGAGACCCAATCACACAAAGGGAAAGACGGATCAGTCGCACTACACCAGACCCAACCTGTGGTTTACCTCTTGAAACATAACCACGCTCCTTCGTGCTCAATTTTTCCTCTTTCTTTTTTCTGCAGTCATTTGTTTCTCCTAACTCCTGTCATGACTTTTCACGTTTAAAACCAAACTTGATCAAAGTTGATTTTGCAGCTGTACAGATCTGCAAATAAATAGATTCACACCAGGGCCAACGTCTGGTCTCACAGCTTGCATGGATTCTATGCATGGCGCTAGTGTCTTCTCATATGGGCGTGATACTCTTTAACTACAGTATAGTGTCTGACTGAGCCACAGATAAATGCTGTAATGAATTTAGGTACAATTTGTGTCTTATTTTTTATTTTAATTTTTTGACTGATGTTTAGGTTGATTGGAACTTCAAATGTTCATTCTTTTTATTGAATTATTTTCTACTTTATATACTGTTAACAGACCCTGGGGGCTAGACATATTCATTATTCAACACCTAGAACACAGTTTATTATCTACACAAATGCCGTCATTGGGAGGAATCCAGTGTAGACAGAGAAAACCCAAAGTCAGTTTCCACAAACTGCACTATCTTTGCTCTGAGGAAGTTTTGTGTGAGTGACCTTGACAGTGGGGTAGCTGCTGTACTCCTGTAATGCTATAGAGGAACAGACAATGGAAAAGGAGTTGGAGTCAGAGAGCAGTCCCATGTCACTGATATACACTCTTCAGTTTCCCAGCTGTGGCCACTATGATTTATGGAGGAGTCTCCATGTTGTAAGATTCTGAGAAGGATCACTCACTTGTGCCGGAAAAGAGAGAAGCCTCTGTCCCTGGTGCTTCTTTGCACACACCTATCTTTGCTCTTCCTATTTCAATTTCTGTTTATAGTTTTGACGGATTATAAAAAAGCAATGCTGCATACCTTCTCTTTTTGCCTCTGTTCTTTTCTCTTTTTTCAAAGTCAGTGATTGTTAAACAGTTTATGTATTCTCTTTCTGCCTGTGTGTTTATTGGAGCTAGTGAATTAGGTTTGAATCCATCACCGGAGGTTGTGTTTGAAACTTGAAAGGAAGCCCCCAACAGCACCGGCCCCCACATTCCCTCTCATCTCCTCTCTCACTCTTTCTTTCATTCTATCTATCGTTCACACTCTCAGCGTTAGCACAGTTGTCACACAGTGGCACTGCTATCTGCACATTATTAGTTATTACTTTATCGGCTCCCAAAGCTGTCACAAGACACCCTTCTGGAATATACAGCAGGCATAAGCCATCAGTCCTCATTACACTAGACTCGCATGCAGTTTACACCCAGCTGCCATGTGTGTGTTTTGTGCTGATGACAGGGCTGCACACACCTTTGAGGGAGCACACTCACACATAAGAACGGGGCAGAGCTAATGTGCAACATGATAAAAGCATCTACTAAGGCCTTTATGTATTCATTTGAAAATAGCTACAGCGTATGTTTTTCATGCTTAGGCACTTGCTGCTCCATGCCACCAGGAGGCAGGGACAGTATTGTGAGAGCGCTTCTCGGAACAGCTCAGGTCTTGTCGAACACACAGGTGTGCGGTAAAACCCCTAGAGGCACACCTGGGACCGAACAGGGCCCAGCAAGTCAGACCGGGTGAGATATGATCAACACAAACGTCACCCCACCTGAAAAAAGAGACGCCTGTGTAAAGGAGGGTGGAGGGGGTTGTAAAAATCTAAAAAGCATCATATCAACATAATGAATTATGTTTTGATTCAAGCCTTGCATATTTTGCCTGAGGTGGCTGTCACGAACAGATGTACAAGTCAGGTTCTCATCATTACTGTTAGCATAGGGCTATGAAGATTGTGCAAATCAGACCTCCTGCACTGACATGCCGTTGGATCCTTATTACCCAGCCCTGTTGCCGGTGACTAACCTTCCCACTGTTTGATCTAGCAAAGTGGCCACATTAGCACTGACTAATTCCCTTGACTGTGGCTTTGGAGACATCACACGCTCCAGAGGCCTGTTTTAACACTGTGATTATCATAGTTGAGTTAAATCTTTAATCCTTGAAGAAGCAACAGCCAGACACATGCATGCCCTAACCACTCTGTCAATCACAACACTGCTATTTGTGTTTCGCCTCAGGAACAAATCACATCGTCTTTGTCATTGGTGATGTTTTATTTGGACTTTGGGAGAACATCCAAAGATGTCACTTTTCCACTGTAAAACACAGCTCATTTTTTTTACAATGGTAATAGTCACTTATCAACGGCTATGATGACTGATGAGTGTTTTGAGTCATATTTGATTGCTATTTGTTTATTTATATACTCTTTTCAGATGAAACATATGTTTGTACAGCCTTTGATCAGTCATTATTGCATGGTGCATTTCTATGTGCACATGTCAGTTGCAACAATATTTTTATAGAGGACACATACTTAAGGAGGCCGGGATTTGAAACAGTCACAGCTTGCGAGCCTTTGAAGGACCAGATTCTCCGTTTCGGTTCTCTACCGTGAGACATGCCCTCATTTGTCTACTTCTGCATTATCATGTGAACACAGAAGTGTGGATAGCCAGCAGCAACAGGAAGGATTTGCAAAGTTGCTCTTGGATAGTGGGCTTCCATTTCACATAATGTTCAATACAATTATGCTAACTTTTTTCTTGCACATGAGAACAACACAAAATAATGGCTTTAATATATGCCCTTACCTCCAGCAAGTGTTTTGTATGCAAATGAGAAGTGATTTCAGGGACGGAGAGGCGGAGTGTCTCTAGCATCCATCTTTTGTTGCCAGGCGGATTAAGGGAGATCTGTTATGGTTTGTTAACATGAGAGCTTTTGATTCGGATTGAAACGAAACCATGTGTAGAATTAGATTAAAGACAATGTGTGGTGAGTGGCGGCTCCGGCATGTGCTGGACTTCACCCACCCATATGCCTGCGCTCACCACTGTGGTCCCATTGTTTGGCCAGCTTCTGTTGTGAAGTGGGTTTTTGTCCTGTTTTTGTTCTGTAATGGGCTATAATAACTTATATAAATCACAGTGACTAAACCAGAGCTCCACAGTTTGGCGGTTGGCATTGATGGAAGGCCTGGATCTCCAGAGGACCGGCAAGCAGAAATTCTTGTGTATGCTGAAGGAAAGTTTGAAAGTCAGCAGGCTTTAGGTTTGACAGTGTTGTTTTTCTGTGAAGGGAATCAGCCTGAGGTTTTCTTCAGGGGAGGAAGGTCAAATGAAGAGAGAGGAAAGCTTTGATAGTGATCTACAAACAGGGTGTTAGACCAGGACAGGTGAAGATACAAAGAATTTAAAAGAGAATTGGATTTGTGTGGATTTTTTCCCTGTCTTTGGCATTGCCTGAAGGGCTTTTGTTTTGATATTAGAAAGAAGATGAAAAATATAGCCCCAGATTACAAAATCAGGCTGTTCTCATTAGAAAAGAACAGACTTTTTAAGAAAATAGTTCTCAAGTATGATAACAGAGGCTGCACAATTTATATCATTTATATCTCATTATGATATCAAAATGCACAATGCAGTAGTAGTTTAGTAGCCCTTGTGCCAGGGGTGTCAGTGAGCCTTGTCTCAGCTGTAAATTAAAGGTCAAGTCAAAACAGACCAGTTTACTTTGACAAAATGGGTAAAAAGCCTTTTGTACTGACTGTTCAACTTTTGTACCATCACAGGCTTTAGGTGCCACCAGTGTAGTCTGCTTTCAAAGGGTGGAGCTAAACCTGTGGTGTGTAGTCTGCAGAATAGGGAATACTGAAAATCAGTGTCTTGTGATAAACAGTCATAGTCGTAGTCCTTTGTGAATTAAACATTATTTTCTATTCAATTCTGCCTTGCATTAAACAAAAGCAGAATTTGGGACATTAAAAGTGAGTCCCTAAAATGTAGGAAACCAGAGTTGCCTGAAAGTTCAAAGCTGAGAATAAATAGAAAACAAACTGCTTTATTTTTATTAAGGGAAACACATTTTTTCATTATAATTGTTTTATATCTCATTAGAATTACAACTTTTGACATCCGAGTATGATGTCACTGTTAATGCATCAGAAGCTGCTCTCCTGCACACAGCACTGAGCACACACACGCCTCTGTGTGGTACTGATCTTACCTGCACCGTACCAACTGTGCCTTACACAGCTACAGAGCCCAGAAGTGGCTTGCTTCTCAATTTCTGGGCTCTGTAGCTGCAACTACGAAACTAAAAAAGCATTAACTTAACACATAACTTAAAATTACATTATTGCCAAGTCAAATGATTATTGCAATATTTGATAACAATATTGCATATTGAAGGTTCTCTGTAATGAATGTGTTCAAATGTTAATTGTGGAGGTGCGTAAATGTGATAAGGAATAATAATTAAGGAATCAGCATTTAGTTAGAGCCATCACTATGTTCATTACCAGCCAGTGATGTTTTGTCAATAGCAGGACTCACATTGCCTTGTAAGCTTTGGGCGGTGCATTTAGTTACACTGTTGGGAATTGTCCGTAACCCTGTTTTACATTGAAAATAGCCCAGAGGAAAAGGGGAGCGAGGAGCGAAGGGAGGAGGGTGCACAGACTAACCACTGATTAATTATGCACATCCCTGATTGTGACATTCTATCTGCTGCTATTAATGGGCAAGGATAATCACTCTGGATTGTTATTGCGGCTCTCCGACTTCAGAAGTGTACTGTGTCCAACATCAATCTTCATACGAAAGCCAGCAATTTGGAGAGGAACTTCATTTGTTGTGAAGTCGCCAAAACTAGAAAGTGAAGTGTTTCGAGGAGAAATGGGGCAAGAAGGTTGCCTTGAATGGTGTCAGCCATAAAGCAGATAGGCGAGTTAGAAGAGGAAACAGTGATATTACTGTGCACTGCTTGGGGTTATAAAAAATAATTAGAGATGTCTGTGGAAGAATATGTTTTGAGGTGGCATATGAAAGTTTTCACAGCTTTCATTGTTTGAACTTTTAATTCAGCTCTAAATGAGTGTCATTATTCTCACTCCCACATGGTATTACCGCAGAGGGAAAAAAAGAAAAACTGTTAAATACGAGTTAATGAGAAAATAGCAGTTGCTGGTTGATTTTAAGCTGTCGTTAAAAGTGCCATGGAGTCCCTTCAGGTAGCTCAGATGCTATGAAATGTACTTGCTTAAATTGACGTGTCTGTTTAATGTCATGTGTATAATAACTCTGCCTATTAGAGGGAAATATAAAGAAGATAAATGGACAGCTTATTGCTCATTTTATCCAATTTCAGTGCACTTTTTTCATTACAAACTCAAACCTTATAAAAAAAATAACAAAGTGAAACTGAGCCCGGCTTTTCTCTTTCCGAAAGCTTCTCTGGCAGTTTGTCTAAAAGCAGGAATGAAATAAAGAATGTAATTAGAGGGAAAGGAAACTTTTAAGGGGAATTTTCAGAATACGGAGCAATCAAAGCCTTTAAAGGGAGCTTTTGGTCCCCCATCAGAGAGGGCCCCTTTCCACAGTCAAACCAAACGACAGTAGACACAGCGCCTTACTGTTTTTATTCTACCTTCAATGGGTTTGCTTTGCTGCTGTCACACCTACCTTACATTAACCTCGCTGTGTGGCTTTCAGATCCAAGATTCACCACAATATAAAGGCTTTTCCCCTTTACAGATAGACAGGAAACAGAGCTTGGCGGTGGAGAGTTTTGGTGCTGGGCGACGTGTGGAAAAAGTAATAGATAAAAATAGGGAGATGAGGCACGACAAGGTGTGTGAATAGGAGAGACTCAGGAAGAAAAATGCATGGATAAAAAGCATGAAAATCTGTGTCCTTTGGTTCTTTCAGGCCCATAGGCGAGGCTAAACAAACAGCCAGTGCTTTGGAGACACACATTAACTGTAACTGCTCTTGATCTGGCAGTGTTTAGAGTGCTGTCGGCACGGCTAATAAACACTTCATTTAGTTTTAATAGTGCCGGCGCCTCTCAGCAGCCTTCAAAAGTACCCTTTATTTGGGTCATTTACGGCTCTTCCTTCGAGGAGCACCCGAGGGACTTGAGATCCAGTCCACATCTCCAGGCCAGGGGAAAATTAATAGGGCTATCTGGGAAAAATAAATAAGTGATGGGCCAAACCCCCGCCAAACAGCCATGAGAGCTTATTAAGGCAAAATGAAGTGAGATGGGGAGGCAGAAAAGAGATTTTAATATGAATTTTGTACCTTTTCATGTATGGCCAGGCTAGTTGCTTTCACTCTGACTCTTCTATCTCTTTCTTCCTCTGGCTATGTGTTGCTCTCCTACAGTAATTGTAAACACAGCAATTATGGATTGTGTGAGACTTAATTATAGCTTGTGCAGAGCCCTGGGGGAGCTCTGGCGGAATGTTGCGACTGATAAAAACGCCAGCTCATCAGCACCCCTCCAATGGCGGTGAGCCCCAGCGAGAGTTGACCAAAGGGAGCCAGTCCCCCAGGGCCCCACTAGCCGAAGGACCAATTAGTATTAGGCAGAAATTAATCTTAACGGGACACAGCCACTCAAACAAGTCCTCCCAAGGTGAGGAGGAATTAAAGTGGTGGCCTTATTGCTTTTTGCCTGTGTTGTCTTTCAGCTCATTCCCCACTCGGCACATGGGCTTAGTTGTCTCAATAGACTAGATTAGCCTGTAGCTGATGTGTTTTCCTGCGCGCGCCATGTTGAGACATAAGTAAGTTGGAAGAAGCGCCTTATTTTAGAAAGGTTGCACCATGATTTTTTATTGTTCTTTTTTGTATAGTTACAAATATCCTTTTTTGGAATGATTTATTTTGTCTGCTGGAGGAGGGGAAACTCAGGTGCAGCAAGCTATAAATATTAGAGACCGCTTCTTGTATTCAGACGTTCAACATGAGCCTTGTTGTCAGATCCCATCAGGAACGGGGGCTCATATAGTGATTTGTGCCCAGTTTGAGTATTGATTTCTGGAGAGCGTGGCTCCATTAAGGTCCTGCCTTGGGGTGTGGAGGGGTCAGCTGTGAAGTTGTGGGTTGCTGTGACCCCAGCTGCAGTTTACAATCGATTAACTCTGACTGGGAGGAAAGAAAGTCCAGGGGAAGTAAGCACACACGATTAGGCTACATTAGCCCTCTGGTCAGAGTTGTTCCAGAGGTTGCAGTAAGTTAATTAGCGCTTTCTTATGGTATCAATGATGACAGAGCTAAAAGAGCTACCATCGATTCAGATTTACTCCATTTCAGCCTTATAGACCCACCACCAAAGCGCAGGATGCTCCTAATCTTATTTATCCTGATTCATGCATGACATGATCGAGAAACCATTAGCAAGCTTTAACCAGTTGCAATGACAATATAATATAAAATAAAGTGTCATATTACAGTTTATGCATATTTATTTTTATAACAAAATATTACTCTTTAGAAATGGGCCATTAATATTTTTTACATTCAATCACATTTATTTTAAAGCTGTAGTAGACAAACACAGCAAATATTGAAACAGCTGGGAGAGGTGTACATCTTAGTTAATTTACCATCACAGCTGTCAGTCGTTTACTTCTAAAAGCACAAGAATAAGAAACACACTTCCATCTTCTGAACACATTTTTTATACCTCTTATATTTACAAAATCCATATTAAGACTTGTCAGTATGTTTGCTGCAGTGTATTTTGCAGGTTCTTAAGTTGGTACAAATTCAAATAGTTACCTACTGTTGCTTTAAATAATGCCAAAAACTGCCTTCTCAACCTTTGATAAGAACCAACTGGTTGAATTTCTGAATTTATGTCAAACGATTATATATAAACCACAAAAGCCCTAAGTTCTTACAATTAAAGTGTGTAAAGGTGTGAGAAGCCGATTGTCTCTTCTACACCAAGAATCACAAATTTCTGTCTTGTCATGTCTCCCCCATAATCCCTTTGTTGTTTGTCTGCCATTCTCTCATTTTGCCTCCTGCTCTGTTCTTGTCATTCTCCTTTAACTCAACATTATCCTGTCTCCTACACTGAGTTTTTGAGCTGGTTTCACAGTACACCCTTTGTTCAAATGAAAGGTTTACCAATAGATCAGTCAGTCTTTGTTTTTCCTTCTTTACAGTACACTTCTTCCAGATATTGTTTGTTTTACCAGCAGCTAAACAGCTTCTCTACCTCTCTATGTGTATCACTCCATCTCTAGCTGTCTGTTTTCGCTTGGGGCCCAGCCAGGCAAGTGAACAGCGACAGATGAAGCACCTTGTCTGTCAGCAGCGTTGGAGGGAATTAATCACAATTCAGTAAGTGCTCTGATGAGGTTTCAGAGATGCTTGTTTGAGATAGAGCCATCAGGTGCGTCTGATCAGTCATGCACTGACAGCACCTCCAGGCAGAAGATTGAGCCAGGTATTAAGACCTGTTTGGGCCCCAGTCCTGCCTTCAGGCACTAGTGGTCATGAGCAAACAGGACTTAAAATGAACAACCACCAAACCCTGCAAATGTGGTTCAATTGTGGTGAGTAATGCTGTGATGTCATTATCTGGAGTGATGGAGATCCCAGGTTATTGCAGTGGTCAGTACAATGAGCATACCAGTGTTCTTTTGTTCTTTGAAGAAATGCATTGTTGTAAGAACACTGTTGTGCAGCTGTAATGTTCCCCTAAGTTAAATTAATGTTTGCCAACAAATTAAAAATGGGATATTCATCTATCATCTCTGTAGAGCAGTAGAAAGCTCGAGTAGCATATTTTTCAGGGATTAATTAAGTTGCATTAAATTGGTTTTGTTTACAATTATATTCCTCTCAGAATAAACGTAATATTTACATATGTTGAAAAATGTGTTAGCTTATGCACCGAGGTACAATGTTCTGCTAAAATTCTAGCCATTGGATTTTGACACCAACTAATGATTCTAAAAAGTTAGTTGCATTTAGTCACATTTGATGCCAGAGGTAGTTTTAGTTTTAGTTACGTATTTTAGTTGGCTTTGTTTATTGTTTTGTTGACCCTTATCACAAGTCCTTATCTCCTTCTTTAATCATAAAGTGTTGTTTTTGCTTCACCCTGCCATAGATTTGATGTAGGAGATTAGCTTGTCTAAAACATATCCTTATTGTCTGTGTAAAACACTGTAAGCACGAGACAGTGCCACTTAGTGATATACAGACACAAAGTGCTTCTGTCTGACTGAATATTAGTGGCTGTTTGCAGCCATGTCTTCACATGCCAAAAAGCTACCTATGCTTTTCTGGGAAGCCAAAATGTCTGTTATGGCTTTGTGACAAATCTCTGACATGACATAGTAATCAGATAAGAGCTAAACCCCAAGGCCATGGGGGCCATTGGGACAAAAGAACAAGTTGAAAAATAATATTTCCAAAATGTTACAAATTATAAGTACTCCGCTATTGAGGGAGTTTATGTGATGAGATCTTTGTGTCTTCACCCAGTTGCACATTCCTTGTGGTAATTTACAACATGGCTTCAAGCAGTGTCTTTAATTTCTCAGCTCAAATGAAAGTCTTTGTGACATATTGGCATATTTTTCTTGTTAGGCAATGTTTAAGGTAGTGATAGACACAGCAGTAATTGCAGGTTCAACTGAAAGTAGGGTAGAGTTAGCAGACATCAACACTCCCCCTGTCTTTTGAAGAAAATATAAAAAGGTAATTTTTCAAATAGGGCACAGAGGCATGTTATCTGCTTAACTGTTTCACTGTAGGTGGATTCACTCGCTCAGGGATCCTGCCCAAGATGAAAAGTGGTTTCAAAGTATGGCAGAAAACATTTGAGTAAGAGATAAATAAAAAAGTAAGTGGGACAGAAATTAAGAATGAGGACACATCAGGCAGTAGTAGCGGTAGAATAATAAACACAATCTAAATTTAGATTCTCACAATAAACTAACAAGGGTATAAAAACAAGCCTTCGAACATGATGTGAGATGATAATGAGGCATTGATTGTTTGTCCTTAATTTCCATTTCAGCTCAGTTTTAAATTCAGGTCAGACACTTGTAAACAACCATACCTATGTATTTGCTGTTCTCATTAATGTCTTCAATGTTTTTGTACTATAGAGACGCCTTGTGTCACTTCCTGTTTGTGGTAGCGCTTCCTGTTTTCCCTGACCATGTTCTGGTCATGTGTTCCCTGGTGGTGGTGTTTAATGCCTGTTTTGCAGCCCGCTGAATGTTGCAGCCGGGGGTCCTCAGGGATGTTTGTTTGTGCTGTCTTTTATTATGCCATTTTTAACTGCCATTGTGGCAAGACAGGAATGTGCCATTGCTTGTTGTTGACTGTCGAAGTGAGAAAGCCCAATTACCACGGGCCCACTGCCTGCGGCCCAGTGGCTGTGTATGTGTGTGTTGTTCTGTTGAGCAGCTGTCCCAGGCCCCACTGGCAGCATTGGCAGGGGATGCTTACAGTTGCAATGGTGACAGTTAAGAGGAGGAGAGGAAAGAAGGCGACAGTTGTATAAGGGACTTCTCATGTGTTTTGTGTTGCCACCTTGGTTAAGCTCAGCAGCCAGCTCTCTCTGTCTGTCTCCCAAACCACTTTTTTTTTACAGCAGTCTGATATCGTAAAAACCTTCAATGTGACGTTGCGACTGAAGCCATGTGCATTCCTCCCAGTTTACACAGTATGTGTGGCCAATTAGAGCTGGAGGTTATGAGGCTGATGTATGGATTATAGCCTATTATTCCTTCTTCCCTAATGTTGACCATTAACTGCTGTGTCATTAGTTACTTTACCAACTGCGGTGGCAGCACAGGAAGGACCACAGTCTGTCATACACATTTCTCTGTGGGCACATTGCGTAGAACACAAGAATGTGCCCACAAAATGCTGACAGCTTTGTAGGGAATTTTAGAGTAAACCAGGAACCACAGTACTACTCTTTGTACCGAAAATGCACTTATCTATTGTTTTAGGAACTTTCATGTTACTTTTCATCTTTAAAATATACTGCACCCATTATGCATGTTGAATGGTTACATTGGTAAAACCTAAATCATGTAGAGAAATATAAACAAATGGTACTAATTTAATAATTGCATCAGTATTTGAGTGAGTGAAATTTTAGTCCATGATTCCACTTTGCTGTGACACTTTTTGCTTTTTGTGTAACACAGCATTGACTTGCAGTCTGTCTGTCTGCAGTGTATCCAGTGTGGCAGCCTAGTGAGTGGTGTCTAATGGAGCCTCTGATGAATAATGAGTCCATACACTGGTAATGTTCTGTGCCGAATAACGGCTGCATTGGTTTCTGTCCTGTTAACTCTGCTGCTGTAAGATTGATTGTTGTGTGCTTCACAGTCATACAAAGACACTTCATTGCTTGGCAATGAAAATAAAGCTTCTCCCACAGAAATGAAGAGCAATAGCACTGTAGAAAACGAGGCAGACCGGCTCCAGGCCTAGAAACAACCACAGCTCCGTGTCGGCGGGCGTGAGTGAGTGACACACCATGAAATAGGCATAGCTCCAATAAGATTTACTTGTTTACACATTGCTTTCTGCTAATTGAGGTGTGGCAGAGTTTGTTATTTTTGCCTCAGTTGAGATGAACCTTAGTGGCCCCGATTAGGCCTTGCACTGTACTTAGAGATCTTCCACCAAGACTCTCCTTCAAATTACACTTGACACTGTGAAGAAACATCTAATAGAAGTGTGTAATGGGCTCTGATGACAAACTACACGCTTGGAAGACCATGTAATCTTTCTGCAATTAATTAAAGTGCATCCTGTGTGTGTGTGTGTTAGCATTTACTCCCTTTTCTTACAGCCAGCCTAACCAGATGCCACAAAATAACGGAAATAACATTGCCTGTCAACAGTAAAAAATGAAGAGCCGTAGCCTAACAAAGAAAGGTACTTAGAGCTGGCAGAAGGAGGCAGATGCAGGGTTATTTGTGCTCCAGTGCTTCTTGGTGTCCCAGTAAGGGTCCTCCACAACTCAACATCTGTACCTCCGCTCGCCTAATTACCCACACAGTCCTGCCCGAACACTTCATAGTCTGTCAGCACCTCCATGCTCACAGGGACACCAAATGGAGATACTGAGAAGTCTTTATTGCACACCTTCACTGAACAGTTTATTTTTCCCTAGAGGTTATTATGTTCTTGGCCCGTGTTTAGTGATATGGTAAGAATATTGCAATATTTGGTTCTATGATATAAACTTTTTAAATACAGAGGAGTGTCCTAATATTGTTCAACAAGACAACCAGAAGTCACTGCTTTCCTTGGAACTTGTTGAAATGGGTGGAAAAAAAATAGTGCTATATATATTTTTTACTCACTTGTATTTTATTATAGCTATATTGTTCTCCCTCTTTTCTCCTATTATGTTTAGCCATTTCCCAACAAAATATTGATTCAAGACAGAGAACAATTAGAGCCATTTGTGGTTTAATTCCCCTGTTTCACTTGGTTTTATAAGTAAATGAGAAATTCTCCATACTCTATGGAAGTTTGGATGAAAGCCTTCACTCTGAAGTTACTTGTGCTATTGATTTGATTAAAAGCATTATGCATTATCTAATGAGTTTCACACATGGTTGAGTGGTGAATAATCATCCAGTGATTTCTGACCCAGAACTATTCTTCACACCTTCTCTTCCTCTCATTTTTCCCGCTTTCTCTCTCTTTCCTGATGCAGACGACCAGACATTCAGTAGTTCACACAAGTGGTAGTGGAAATCAATTTGAGGGGCTTTTTTTTCCTTCTCTCCACTCAAATTGATTGTTCGGCTTGTGTTGCTTTAATATTAGTTTTTGGTAAGTGTTCAGTAAATGTGTAGAGAATGAATATTATATTAGGTGTCAAGCCTTTTTGACGGAGAAGTCTTTAAAAAAAACAATAAATTTTACCCTCTAAATGGTCTGGCAATTAAAGCATATTGTGTGTCATATGCAGTATGCACTGTCTCTACTGGGTTTAGTTTTATCAGGCCTGTCTGCAGATGGTATTCATACCTGCTGCTGTGTGAATTGCAGAACATAAAAGATGGACTGAATATGTTCTCAGGGAATATTGCCCTCTCCAAAAGACCAATCCGTCTTGCTTAGGGAGGCAATCTTAGGTACGGTAGATAAACTAATATTTGTGTATAACCTCAGTCAGACAATACAAATGATAGGATGATTTTTCATCTCCTTATGCATACAGGGAAATATGAAAAATTGAAGTTTAGGAATATTTGCCGGGTCTGCAAGGCGGCTGGCTAGGCCGCAGAGTGCCCTGGGCCACGCTCCCCACCAACGACTGCCGAGCGAAGAGTGATGAGAATATTATACCCGTCTGTTCCCCGTCTTACCCTCCCACCCTCTCTTCATTCTCCGCTCTCACCACACTAATTCATATGGCCACAAGATGGAAAGAGTCAGGATGAGAGCCGTAGCAGGCCGCAGTGCCGGCTCGCTGTTGTTGACTCCTGCTGCCTGCTCACCACCCATGAGTCTTATTGACATCATTCTTTTAGCCCTGCTCTCATCTCTTTATTGCCCCTCTCATCCTCAAATGTCAAACCTTGTCACCACCCTCTTAACCACCAAACATGCTGGCTCCATCCTCTAGTTCTTGGCTTTTAAAAATATTTTTCATGGCATGATGTACAGTGTCAAAGTAAAACCAAGGTTGAAGTACCTTGAAGTGAGGCTGACTTGGTGCTCTAAAAGCACCAGCAGTTAATCTAGCTTTGAGTTCTAATGTATCCTATTTGTGTATCAATTATAGGCTGTTTAGATAAAAATCATATCTTGTAAGTGATTTGAAACTTTGCAAGACACCCTCCATCTCCCAAATTCAAATTAATCACAAAAAATATACCTTCCATTGAAGCAGGAATCTGAGGCACTCAAAGAAGTAAGTAAATTAAAAACCCTTTATCATAACATGGCTATTTCATTAAAAACGCATTTCATGGCAGATCTCTGGTATAGAGCATGTTACAAGTTCTCTTAAAGGTGGGACAGGCTAAAAAGGCTTTTGTGGTGAAAGTCTCTGCCACTTCAAAGAAATCCCCAACCCATACAGTTGATTACATGTATGTAAGCAAAACTTCCATCTAATGATGACCAACATGGTTCTCCAGCCAATAGCCATAAACTCTGTCCATTGTCTAGAGACAATTCTAGAGTATGTTGTCTTCAGGAATAACCCAACCGAAGGGCATGTTTTGGGTATGACAAAGTCATATAGTCCATTTTTAAACAGAGCCACCCACTGCCCCTTTATAACTCCGTTCCATGCCTTGAAAAAACTGCTGAATCCCACAGAATCCAGCCGTCAAGTGCAATTGCTCCACCCCTGACACGGGCATGGTGACATTTACCCCCTCAATCCCCTCTCCCCTCACTGGGTTTTGGAGTTTTTATTTTTAGTTTATTGCGTCGCCTTATTCCATATCCTCTTGTGTTTTCCCTTGAAAGCCTTTCTGTTTGCTCTCTATATTTCTGCATTATCTGCCTGTGCCCTATGCTTTTCAATGTCTTTTTTTTCTTCACCCTTTTTTATTTCATTATCTCCCTCTATTTTTGCGCTGTATCCTTCCCGTTTTCTTGCTCTGTTTTAGCTTTACAGTGGTGAGGAACTTCTCCCCTCCTCTGTTCATGATAAATCAAGGGTCTGAGTGACAGAGCGCGGTTGGAGGCATCAGTGGAGGCTGATGAGATAAGCGGTGCTCATCTCTCGGCCCTGTATGGAGATTTATTGGGCTTGGATAAGCAACAAGCTAGCCATCACTCTCCACCAAATAGACTCCCCGCCTGCATGTGTTTATTCTTATTGCACTGCCACGACCACTGGTGCTGTCAAGGGTGGAGTAGCCCCCAGAGGCCTGCTCCATGCTGGAGGAAGCCTCGCCCCACTCTCTGGATCATTACCTTCTATTAGATCAAGAAACAAGCCTCCACACAGGGGCTCGGAGTGACACTGATGGCCCAATTTCTCTCGATCTCTGAGGGCTGCATAGGCACATAGGAAATAAGGTTATAGTAAGGTATTGGCTTCTCACATCAGAATATTAGCTGTATTATATTCTTTTTTGTCACTCCATCTTTTGGCAGAATAGAAAAAACCAGAGCAAATTTGGATTTCTTGTTGATTTTGTTGATTTTCGGAAATAATTTTTAAGCAACACTACATAAATTTTCAGGATGTGCACCAACTAAAAACTCTAAGAGAACTGCACAACTTCAGTAAATATGTATTGTCAAAACAACTTGTGCTTGAAAAGTTGTTGATTTGGATGAGATAATATCAGATAGATATTAGATAGAGCTCAAATACTTTAGTATTTGCCGAGAGGGTTGTTTGTCTATGAAAGAGAATTATTCAAATTTTGATTATGTTTGGGAATCATCAAAAGGAATCTAAATATGCTTGTTATTGTGAAGTTTGTTTTTTATTTTGTTTAAATAATATAATTGCTTTAAAATGACAAGATCCCCGTTGAAGCTGCATTGCACAAAGGATAACACTGAAACAGAATTGAATGTGCCATAATTTTTGCCGATCTGTCACTTCAAGTAAAAGTTACATACTCTTATACTTAAGTTCTTGCAGCTGCTGATGACAGCATTAATTTCCCACGAGCAGCAGTCTCTCACATTAACCATTCTCTGGCTCTTGTCAAGGAGGGCTGCAGGCCAAGATATGCGCATCCAGCACCTTCACCTCGCTCCCACCTGCCACTACAAAAAACTCCATTCACCCAACAAGTTCTCCACAAATTGCTTTTAGCCTCCTCACCCCATCAGAGTGTACACACAAACTTGGGCCTCGGCAGGGTAGCGGGGGTTACTTTTTCAGCACTCAGGTTATATTTAATCATGGCTGGTGGATGAGGAGGCTTTTCTCTTTATGAAAGGTATTAGAGTGGCGCTGTGTTTTCACTCAGCTTTACACTCTGCCCTCATGCTTTTCTTCCCCTGACCTCTGTTACCATGTACCAGGAGGAATTTGATAAGTGACACCAGGCTCCCACTATCCCTGTCTTTCTCTCCATCTCCCATCTTGTGTCTCAGACTTTAATAGTGCGTCTGGCAGCTCTGGACTGACTTTCATCTCATCAGTGGGGTCACACCTTTGGGCCGCCCTCGCTGTTTCTCCTCCAGCACATGCCTTGTCATTTATTTTGCCGCTGAAACGCCCAAGCAAAGCAGCGGGTCTGATACAATCTCATACATCCTGAGGCTGATGTACCGGACTGAGCTGAGGTTGCAGACTTTACAGCGGGAGCATTAGGACTCAGAACTTTCCCCCCACCCTTTGCTCCTTCTTCACTGAACCTTGCCCGCATGAATTGTTAAAAACACACTTCCGTTAGCCAAGGAATCGCACTCTGACAGAATACTCTATCATTCCACTTTCTCTCTGCATCCTTAGTTGGCTTACCCCAACCTTAGTTGATCTGTACTACTTCTACTTAAGGGTCCCATTCTCTTTGATCTAACTAAAGTTACAGGGAGAAGTGAGGCACATTGGGAGAGCTACACCAGGGGAGGGAGGTTTACATGCACTTTCAACACTTTCAGAAGCTGTGGGTGCTCTCCATTCTGCTTCATGTAGGACCCAGGGACTCTTCCCTGTTCACTAGCATGCATCAGCAGACACTTGGTCATTAGGTAGATTGACAGTGATTGTCTGGCCTGTAGAGCTGAGGCAGCTTCTGCTCAGCTCAGATGCCTGCTTTGAAATGCACACATATAGATTTTGTGTGGGTGAACAGAATTAACAGAAAACGTTACAAGCGAAGGTAATCAATAATGGTGTGAAAGATGCAGTGGACAGTGTGGAAATCACATTTTGGACAGGTTGGTACTCTATAATTGATTGATTGTTTCTTTAAGCTCTTGCTTCTTTTTTATTTAGCCTCAGGGGTCAGTGCATCATTGTTAGTCATAGTAGCACTGGAACAGGAAGAAAAATAAGATGATAATGTGTTACAGTGTGTTTAACTCTAGTGGACAGTTTTTTAAGATGAAATATACTTCATTATTTTATTTTTATTCAGTCAGAAGGGAAAGTGACATATATTAGATAATGTTTAGTTATTTTTCTACCTTTGTTTGGTGAAGATTCCCATAGTGAACCGCCTCACTCTGTTATCAAAGAACCAGGATAACGTTAAGTAACCTTAAGTTTTTCTATCCTGGCATGGGCTTGACAGTTCTGTAGTTTATTTAGGCTCTTCTGCATTTCACAGTGCCTACATTTAGCCATTTACAGCAGATAGATCTCCTTGGGAGATCATGGGTTGTGCTCCATTATTCATTAGCGATAATGAGTCAGAGGATCTGGCAGCTGCTGTGGATTTATTGATCTTGTCCTCTGGTTTTGTGTCTCACCTCCAGTGGCAAAAGTGAAACAGAAAAGGAGTCCAGAGGCACACTTCTTACTATAATGTATACAGTATTGCCTGCCTCTCATCACAATAAATGAGACTATCATATATAATAGAAATTATAATACTTATATTTTAAATTGAAAGAAATAATAATTGAAAGAAATATTGCATAGGATGTTAAATGCAGAATCTGTCCTGGACACTAACCACTAATCCTCATTAGGACTGTTAGCCATGTATATCTGAGCATTATCTGTAAATGTATCTGTCATACTGCCCATGCCTGTGCAAACCCTTTAAACAATTTTACTGCCTTAGTGCACAAACGCAAGTGGGCTAAATTAGGCCAGCCTCTTTTTAATACCACAGAGAGGGGAGAAGCAGCCATTATGAATTATCCTTAATTACAGCCATTTCCTAAACTAATAAAGCTGCTAAATCTTTACGGCAGAGGTTAGTTTACTCAGTATGCATAAATACAGTGTGTGTGTGTGTGTGTGTGTGTGTGCATGCATATGCAGGTGAGCTAGCTTATGCATCCAAGCGTACATGCGTGTGATTAGGGTGTGTAAAGACTGTGTGTGTGGGCGCAGAAAAGCTGGCGAACTGGCAGCACCCATAGTCCCATTAATTTCACATGGGCTCCCTATCACCAGCCACAGATGCCTATAGACACGTAAATGAGTCTCCAGTGAGCGCTGGGCCGCCTCAGCCAGCCAGCTCGCGCCTAATGGGCTGGAAAGCCAGCGTATGTGACGGCAGGAGATGAAGGCCTTATTTACAGTGGCAGACATTAGTGGATGGACGCTGATTCACTGATTAACACGTCAGACTCCCACACATCCTCCCACCGTCATGCTTCCAGTTCTTCTTTTAGTCCCTCACTTTCTTTTTTTAAATCTTCATAGCTGGTCACACTTTTAACAACAAATATCCACATTACCCATATTTTGTTAACATTCTTTTTTGGCCCACACCTTTCAAATGTCAATAAATGATATGTAGGTAGAAAGCCACAAAAATGTGTCACAATTCAGTATATAGTGTTGGAGATGCTCAATGCAAAACTGCTCTGACTGGAGCCATCTGTGAGTGATAGTTCCTGTAGAAAGATAATGTTTCTCATGCAGCGCAGAGTGGGTGATGGAAGAAGATGACTTTTTCAATGGTTAAGTGGGTAAATGTTATATCACGTCCACAGCGTTCCCTCCTCTCTCCCTTTCTCTCTCTCTCACTCTACTTTATTCTACCTTGCTCTCTCCTTCTTTGTCTACTAGATTGTTTATTGAAAACTCAGGAGGAGGCCTCTGATAAGAGTGGCAAAGCTAATGCTGTGATTTGTGTCAGTCACGCTGTACATTTTATTACAATCGTGACACTTATCACAATATAATATGTTTATTCTGGTCAATTAAGCGGCACAGGAAGACTCTTGCATTTGAAGTGTCACATGTGAGATGGGACAGGGCGAGGCCTATCAAAGGAAATGGAACTAATCTAATTGCACGGCGTCCCCCTCTACTGCCACCTTCACAGTTGCCAACACCCGACCAATACTTTGTCAATGCAATGTAGTGTAAACTTTGTTCAATCAATCTCTAGTGTGTAATAGTGTTGTAGAAACAAAGAGTGTCTGTGGCACTGGTGTGTGTGTGTGTGTGTGTGTGTGTGTGTGTGTGTGTGTGTGTGTGTGTGTGTGTGTGTGTGTGTGTGTGTGTGTGTGTGTGTGTGTGTGTGTGTGTGTGTGTGCGCGCGTGAGTGTCTGTCCGTCCGTCTGTAAAGTAAAATTGGTCCCCCACTCTTGAGCAATACAGCTAAGTCACTAAGTTAGTCAGTGATCACTACAAAACACAATCAATGTCCACACTTTTCCCTATGTCTTCCCAGCTATGTGCACACAAGGGTACACCTGGGCTTGTTGTGGCCTGCTGTATAGATCCCCAAAGTGTCAGAGTACACATAAAAGCAGACCAGGCAGTGAAGGCAGGCTGTAGCGGACCAGTGCCTCCATCGATTGGAGAGGGTTCATTAGGTAAGTGCTGACATCACAGATTGATGTCTCTTTAAACCAGTGCCTGCTGAGGAGCTGACAGGAAAAATCAGCAGTATTGACTCACTTACTGCTTTATGTGTGTGTTTTTGCTGCCATATCAAAGTGCACACACACACCTACAGTTTGTCAATATGCACAGGTGCCAATAAAATGAGCTTGTGCATTTCAGCTTGTGGCACACAGGTGCGTCCTTGTACTTGTGTGTGCTGTGTGTTTCCCCAGCCACCATGCTAAATACTCTGTTCTTTGATGGGGTCTTTGAGTGAGGATATTTGCTAATGTTGCTAGTTATACACTCAGCCATGCAGCTAAGGGGCCTTTCAGTTGCTTACAGGCTATCTATCAATGCACACAGGCAGGATTTCAAAGACTGTTTGTTCTATTATTAGTTTACCATTCATATACGTTTAAAAAAAAAAAAATCACTGTTAATGCCAGGCCTGTATGGTGCACTGTGAATAGAGTTAGTGTGGTCACATGCAAGTAGGGAAATTTGAATTATTGGCCTAGTCTTATAAAAATTTAATGTTAACATCTTAGTCTGAGTGGAATGGCATTAATTCAAATTCCTCTTAGTCAAATTGTTTCATTCTCCTTCTACTTACATACTTAGTAACTTAGTGGTACATTATTTATCGGTGCATTTACTCTCACTATATCCTAAATGTAAAGATGGTTGTGAGGTCAGCTGACACTAAAACTAAGCGGATGGTCAATACTGTCACAGTGTTTTGAGTGTTCAGTGTATCTGGGACCTGTTTGTAAGGTAAGTAAACTTCTGCTGAGATTCAAAAAGTCTTCAGTCAATCATTTACCCTCATTTCTCTCTGCTCCAACTCTAAGTAATGTGATTCATAGTAATAATTTGCATATTTGCATATACCTTTGGCACAGTTGGTAACTAGTATTTGTGGTTAATTGTTTGTGGTCCTCATCTGTCATCCATGACAACAAACCCAATACTTTGCAATAAATAGCTTTGACAGAACAACTGGACAGATCAAGGCTCCAATCATATACAACACATCATATAATGCTATTAAGCTGCTTTAAATAAAGTATAATGTGTTACTCTATATCTAAAATAATCTTTTTTGAAGAATCTACAGAGACCCAGATATTGTTTTTTTAATATATAGGTCCACTACATCAATATTGTAGTGCTGTGTTGTCACAAAGAAGTGAAATAGTTAGGAAAGTTTGCCTTACTTAATTTAAGCCTGAGCTGAGCATAATGCAAAGTAAGTGTTTGGACTGTGCTAAAACCCAAGGCAAAAATACCTTCCAGGCCACCATCACCAGAGGCACATCCCCATTGGCTGCCTCCAGGAGATTAAAGAGAATAATTGCCAGCTGATTGGCTGATTAATTTTTTATGGACCTTTGATGCACAGGGTGTTTGTGTTACCTTTATCAGCAGGCTTATTAATGAGATAGAATATGGAACACTTAAATAGACTAGACCTCCTCACTTTTTTACTTTAAGGAGAAACTGCATTGTTTTGTTGTTTTTATTTCTGCAAAGACAAACAGAAGGAACTTTAGTTTGGCGTGAAGTGTTTATCAGAGGCTACTCAGACCATATTAGTAATATATATGTGCCACTCACTGTTCTTAAGACTACACAGTCAAATGTTTATACTTTTTTTACTAATATTCTTTACTAGTATAAATGTAATTTGTACTCAATGACATAAGATTTATTATTCAACCATTAGCTCCCTGTAGCATGTGTGTAATTCTTCATCTAACATTGTACATATGCTCTCCATTTATCATAAAATCCAACTTTTTCCCTAATTACTGTATTTACTCAAAGTGTGCCGAGACTTTGTTTAAGCACATCTAGAGCAAGTGCTGGCTGTACTCATGTAAGATCAGGTACAGCTATATGACAGTCACATGTTCATACTTCTACCTACTGACACTAATCTGTTCCTGTAGGTGACCTAGCTCCTGCCTGAGCGTAGAGGTGTGTGTTTGTATGTGTGTGATGGCTGCAGTGAATGTCTCCTCCGCGGTTCCGCTCCGGAGGTCCAGGCACGGTGAGCTTCTCATGGTTGTCACTTTGAGGTGTGAGAGCAATCATTTCATTGGACAACAGTCCCATCCTCATCCCTGCTTCCCGCTTGCTCGGATTAGTTCTTCTCACCAAAGAAAATTTGCATCCAAAATATCTTCTGCTTGTTTTTTTTGGTGTTTTTATTATTTATCTTTTCTGTTTTCGTATTTCTTTTCTGCAGTTTCATCTTTCTTTCATTCCCCATCTTCTTTTGTGTATACTACGATTTTTCCCCTGGACACTGTAGAGCATTTTATTACAATTGTCAGAATGAGTAACAATTCTATTGTGGGGTGATTACGACAGGGTGTTTTACCCCCAGATCACCAGAGCAATTAAAATCTGTAAATAAGGCTACCCATGATGCCTCTATCCAAACAATGGCATCCCCTAGGAAGTGTTTGTTTGAAGGAGAACTCTGTGGAAGAGAGAGTTTGTCTTTCTTTGACTGGCTCTCTCTCACTCTCTCATTAATTAGGAATTGCTCCTTCAACCCGGCACGCCTTTGTCCATGGGCCTCTTTGAACAATTGTTGTGACACATATTTCAGACACAAGATGAAGTTGTTTACATTTGTGTAAGACCTTGCATTACGCCACTGCACTTTGTTTTGTAGCAAGGAATACATAATGCAGCCCTAATTGTCCCAGCAACAGCTATTAGCAGGAGGAAAGAGAAGTCGGATTGAGCTGCTCATGCACATCACAGACACTTACAGTTCCATCAAAATGACCAACCCAGATGCATACAAACTATGCTGTGTGTTTAAGAAAGACTTGCTAAAATGTTTAAGATGTCCAATGAACACTACAAAATATAGTGACGTCTGGGATTTGATTTGTATGGCAGGAAACCAAAGTTGGAAGTTGCTGCTACCATAGTGCAATGGACATGTACTATGTACTATAGTTTAACAGAAGATGGTGTTTCCTGGATCACAGCAAACGGATGCAAAAACAATGAATGCCTTCACTATTTTTTAGAGTAGCTTTCTCTTTGTAGAGACAAAAGGGTTCTTTGTAGTTTTATGGGAAGACATGTGAAACATGTCATGTATTTGGTGTCAGGATGTGTGCGTACTGCTTCCGCACCCGCCCTCACCCTGCTTCATAAATTACTCACGAGTGTAGTTTGGGCAGGTTGGAGCAAAGGAACCGAACAGATAGAAGGAGGGACCGTGGGAGTGCTCCAGCTCCAGCTCAGCTCCAGCTTCATGATGATGCCAGGCTCTGTGGGCTTCACCAGAGGCTATATGCCTTACCAAGATCCTGTTTACAATCAGCCAAAGATGCTGCCAGCCACCCATTTCCATAAAGTTGCCTGCGGCCCTCTACGGAAAACAAATTTCTCTCATGGAGCCGGAGACGCACCATGCTAGTCTACCTCTCACTTTGCAGTCTTGTCTTTCTTTCTTTTATGTCTCATATTTCCCTCCCTTGTCCTTACCTCTGTCTTCATTATTCTATCATTCTTGGCTTCCTTCCAACCTTAAATACTAAGTATTGTCCTCTCCTTTAAATTTAGGCAAAGCTGGGCATGTAATGAGAAAAAATGACAATGTATTCTGTTTAGAGCCTGTTATTTATAATTATTAGCAATTTTGCATGCCTTCTATTGCATGTGCACATCAGTAAGCTGTGTCCACCAGCCGATGTATCCCTTCTTATGTCTCACGCAAATCTCTGCATAAGGCTGCCATTTTTAGCTTTATCCCCTTGTTCTTTCCTGTCATATGTTTGTGATATTTTTTTCTGCCTCAGCCACTTGTGTTGTTGCTATGTTCCTATGCCTGTACATCAGTGAGCATCTGCTCTTTCAACAAGGTCCCCATGGCCTCAAATGTCAGAGCGAGCAGCTGCCAGACAAGTGCATTGTACAGCAGGGTTGTGCTTTGCCTCCTCCCATCCCACACCACTTCTTGCCCTGTGATGTTAAACATGATTGAAACCAAGTGGGCAGCAGTGACTAAAGAGAAATGAAGGAATTTGGATTTTATTTTTTTGGAGGAATGGGTTCCTACATTTTGAAAGGACATTGCTTTTATTGTTATTCAGGGTCTGTTTACTCAGGGATTTTTGGGTCAGTGGCATTAGATACATGTGTCCTAGCCCTTGTGTGTGAAAGAGCACTACAGGAGGAAGCCATTTGTCTAGATTGTGAAGCATGCAGTGCTAGTATCAGGGGACAAACTGCGTGCTTGGTTTAAGTAGACTTACAATCTGTACAGTGTACACTTTGATTTTACAAAAACATTTAAATTCCCATTTTCTTACAATGTATTTAATTTAAGATTTAAACAATAATCACAACAGCCCGACATCGTAGCGATGATCTTGTAAATGTTCCTTTGTCGTATGTGTGTGGGTGTGCGTGTGCGTGTGTGTGCATGTGTGTGTGTAAGCCATTTAACAGTCACGGAATGGACACTGAAGCAGAAGCGATGGAGGGTGAGGAGACAGTCAGGTTTCCCCAGGAGGGGCCCGAGGGGCAGAGGGCCAGGGGTTGGCCTGCCAGCTACCCCCCCAGCACACACTCCACTCCTCTGCTACTCAGACATTGCTATTGATTTGACCACAGGTTAGCTGCTCTGCTAAGTACTGCTCTTTTCACCTCCCTCTGCCTGACAAAGACTGGACAATGGCTTCACTTGATGTCAAGTCATGTAGCTTCCCTGCCACACATGCCCAGCACATACCTTTTCATTCTGGTATTAAGTATAGATAAGCCATCAGGGGGCACTGTTAGACTCACTCATGCCCTGAAAAGAACTCTAGCTGAAGCTGGCAGTGTGCTTTATTGTCTTCTCCTGAGGCTGTAGGAAGCCAAAACTTGACACGTTCAGAAAGGTGGTATCTGTGAAAAGCAACTTAAGGTCAATTCTTCACTGAAATGTCCCAATCTGAAGTATTCAGTGTTATTTGAGTCTGAAGTAGATTAGTCCAAACATTGAACTTGTGCCTGTACTTTAGTCTATTTGATCCATATGTGTATTGAACTGTAAAGTTTGAACCTGACAGATGTAAATGGGAGCCGGGGAAACTCTTGATCAGACTAAGACAGTTCATCTCATTTGATCATAAGTCATTCAGCAATACCTCTGGGTTGCCTGACAGTTATATAAATCCAGTCTTCAAAAAGCCTCATTGTGACATATTAACATGAGCCAAGCTTCCGTCTCAGGGCTCAAAATTCAGTGCTGTCACAGGTAGCAGATGAGATAAAGCTACTATGCTGCTCTCCTTGTTTTGTAACATAACCCAAGTCATGTTGAAACCAAAATTGGCACCTGCTTGACATCTATTAAAAAGTAGTTTCAGTGATATAAAAGAGGGTTTGCTGTAACATGTCTTGTATTTTTAATTAAAACAAGCCACTATGAGTCATCATCATCCTTTTCATGTTGCCGAAGCCAGAACAGGTGTGAAGGTAGAACAATGAACAGACACTAGGGTGTGGATGTAATACAACTTCCCACGCTTCCACTGCATGCCTGAAAGCCATTAAAACACGGAAACATATTTTATGTTTGTTTATTAGAATTCTTCATTGTAGGACAGCATAACACAAGTCATCCTATTGTTTGTTGCTTTTTAGTCATAGCTAAATGTTATCTGTCATGGCTAAATGCCAGACTCATTATTATATGTTACTAGTCTGATTTTAGATACAGAATGGATACTATTACCAGTACCATAAGCAAACTGAAAACCAAAGGTTATTGTTGTATGTGGATATAACCGGTTTCTTTAATTGAAAAATTCAAATTCATGTGCTTTTGGCATGCATCAAGCAGTCATTAGTTACAGTATCATAATATAGAATATATTACTTGTATGTGTATTTTAATGAATCCTATAGTTATCGGTGCAGCTAAGTTCATGTTGGGCATATTTAATTGTCCTTGATTGATTGATTAATAGGGGTATAATAAGGTGTTGTCAGCTGTATAATTAAATATTTACAACCCATTCAATGTGTATAAAAAGTACTTGTACATCACAGTGAACCTAAAGCACTCATTGCTGCATCGTCGGGTTCTTACCTGGGCCATAAGTGGGGGGGACAGGGACTAATTGCAGGGACAAATGTTCCTGACTGTGCAGTTTGCAGTTGTCTAGGCCTAGTCCAGACCCTGTTTATCTCAACCTCTGTTGGCAGTTATACACACACCACACTCTATGCTCTGATTTAACCAGAGGCAAAGGCCCCTCAAACCCCCACTTTCTCTCATCAAAGATTCATAAAGGCAAGGTTCTCAATGATTTTCTGTCTCTTCCTGTATTCACAGTTTGTTGTCCTCACCCTCCCTGTCTCCTGCCAGTCAGGCAGCGGAAGTCAGGCGGAATTACAGCTGAGATGGCTTCTGGCTCTGGAGTGAATGGTATAGCATGTGGGTTTATGGGGTGTTGGTTTTAACTTTTAAATGTGTTAATGTGGACACTGGACAGACAATTGAGTGTACAACCACACATTAGCCAGATGAAATGGGCTAAAACATTAATAGAATCTACACAGGAGAAAGTAGTATGATCATCTCTTCCAATCTTGCACTCTTTCCATAATGCTTTGTCTTTCACTCACAACTCCTGAGCCTTTCTGTGGATCTAAGGCGAGCTCAACGAGAGCCCCAGTCACCAGGCCTAGGGCATGCCATCTGTAGCCGTCCAAGTTCTTCTGTGTGTGTTTACCTCTTTATTTATGACTATTGTGTGCAGAGAATGAGTGTGTGTGTGCTAACCCAAACCACCATGCCTCAGCCTGTTAGTCTTGCTACTTACCAGGCTTAGCCAGATGAGGGCCACTCAGCCCAGATCTAATTCCTTCTACTCTGGCAGCACTCCACTTCTGGCTTTTTCTGCCTCTCAAGTGTGCATGTGTGACCTTGGCTGACATGGGAGAGGGTTAAACTGTGGACTCGCAGATATGGCCACAGCAATTGAGTCCTAAGCTAGTTTTTGGATCAGAGCTTTCAAAGAGCCATGTGGGCTTCTGTGGTGCTCATGAAGAGGTTATCCCCTCTTTTTCCCACAGCTGACCCTGGATCAACAGCAACACCGGGGAATTTACTGTGAATCCTTCTCAGTGGAATATGTAGTATGGAGAAGGGATTTGCAGAGAAGTAATAATGAAGAGACTTGCTCTGTCTTGGGATTTTTTTTGTAATTGCTAACATCTGTGTCACCTCGTACATTGATGTTTTGGTGGTGTCCTTTGTTTAGTTTTTTTGTTTTTTTACAGATAAAGTGATGTGTCCTTTAAAACATTTGAGATATACAGGTACTATGTTTGTCCGTTGTGACATCAATCTCTCATATTGGCACTACAAACAAAGCACTATTAAGTACCTGTTCAACAACAAACAGATTCTTTTTTTCCAACACAAAGAACAACCTTTAATGATTGATTTACACACCCATACAAACAGAGATGAAGTAATTTAACAAGCAGGTACATACTGTATGTTATGCACACAATGGTAGAGAGTGTTCCTGGCTCACTCTGTACACTCTGTATCCTGTTCAGTATGCTGCCTCAGGGCCTAGCCTGACTGCTCCTCCAAACAAATTGCTGGCTGTTCACAGCATTTTAAATACCAAGGCCCTTTAATTACACTATTTACTTAATAGGGTGAAACAAAACTCGTGTTCACGCAGCAGGAGCACCAGGTGATGCAGAAGTTCAAACACCTGGCGGAAAGCACTTCTCTGGCATGAGCGCGCAGCAAGTATGCATGAGTGCATATGCAATCACATGTTTGTGTTTTACCAACACAAAGGCATTTTGCAGGCTTCTATAAACTTCAGCCTGGGTCTTTTTCTTGTTTACTTCTTGGAAATTATGCATCTAGAAAAATGCCACTCATTATGTATTCTTCACAGATGAGTTGATGATGTACCGTAAATACTCTTAAGTAATGGTAGTTTCTGTTATTGACATGATGGACATGTGGGAATCTTAAACAAACATATCTCCGGCCTAAACACAGTATAAGCAAACAATCTTGTCCTTATTGTTCAAAAGGGGGTGATTTATGAATTACTGGTGCCCTAAAGGACAGGTTATTGGGGCCATTAAGCTTTTAGTGAGTAGACTGTCTCTGTTCTGGTTCCTCCATTTGGTTATTTCCCTACAGGAATGCATTTAACGGGCTGACGGACAATATTTAGCATAGGTTAAGAACGGTCCAGTTAATGTTCTTATAGTACTTATTAAACTATTTCACCAGTCTACAGACGTAGTATGTTGGTACTAGTAAGGTCGCAATAATACAGTAATAGTTAAAGTGTGACTTTTTAAATAGAAATCACTCATAGTTTATTTTTAGTTCTTTTACATGCTCAACATTTCTTTTTAAAAGCAAATAAGCTATCTTTTACTTGCTAAACAGATTGTGAAATGCATTTCTGAAACCTAATATCTGTTGTGCAACAGTTTTAGGTTTTGTCTTACAGTTTAGTTTTACACAAAGGTTTCAGATGTAACAGTGCATCCCCTGCAGCAGTCGGAGTGACTTGTAACCAGGCAATAGAAGTTACAATAGCCTATAATTAGTCTCGCTGGTTTGACCCTACCAGTCACCTGAAGACAGGTTGGAACTATGCCCACATTGGATTGACCTTATCATGTGACTGGGGTCTGGTGTTGTTGGCTGTAAAGCTGTCATCCATCATGTGCATTATTGTACCATTCAGATAATGCCCGCAAGGGACTGATGCTTGGCCAGGAGGGACGGGGTCTCTCAGATGAGGGTTAAAAAATAGATTTACACGAACACTGTCAAAATAACAAGTTTTCCCAGCAACAATATGCCATTACCCTGGTAAATTAAGAGTTAGTACTCCCAGCTCCACAGTAACCCTCTTCCTGATTTTGTAACAGCAGATTTACGGTACTCAAACACAGGGCTGTGAAAAAGTGTGCTGGCTTATAACCTCGTTTCCCTTGCCATCAACTTGTCTTATTGCTCCATTTTCTCTCCAGGGTTTTATAAATAAACAGTGTCACCATTCAACTTTTGCATGACTTTAAAAGCAGCTTTAATTAGCCTTGCCGTACATATCAAAATGGTACACTATGGTTTTTGACCATGTGTGACCCATTTGGTATGATGCTTGTCAGAATTGTACAGTTGGGCCTTTGCTTTCACACTGTTTTCCTTTAGGTGTGATTAGCATGGCTATGGCAATGGTTGTTTTATTGTCTTCATTTTTTATTTTTTGTTTTACTTCTTTCAGCCAGGTGCTTTTGGCGAGCTTGCTGTAACCTGTCACAAGTTGCTAGAGGGTCAAGTGCCTCAGACACCTATACTGCTCTGTGCCTGAAGCACACACACATTGTAACTGCTTCCCTTTGATTCTTTCCTCCCTCTTTCTCAAACATACACACTGTTACAGGGGCCAGAGCCATAGGGCGGGATCTGTCTCTGCTCTGTTGGAAGAGTAAATGGCCAGGAGGGCTCTATCTGTTTGTCCTTTTCCTGCCTTTTTAATAGAACCTGATTGCATTAAAACAATAGTTGTCTGGTCGTAAATTTTGTGCCTGTGTTGACATTAGGCCACATTCCATCCATTGCCTGAGGTGGAGAAGGAGCAGGCCAGGGTGTTGGGCAATTTGTTACACTGTTAAGCACTTAATGGACGTCCACCTGGATTTTTGACAGCAGTAACTATAGTCCAGGGCCTCAACTCCTTTGCACTTCCAGACTGCAATAGTGTTTTATTGCCTCCAATTATGAGGCCTATTTAGAAGCTACCTAGTTTTGTGTGTGTTTTTCTGTTACATCGGGCCTACCCTGCTCAGGACGACCAGCTCAGCCACATCAAATATGAAGGCAGGCGAGGTTATACAGGTATGATGAAGCCTTTACATCTGCAACATCTACAACACTAACTTTACAGTGTGGTTCAGAACCAATGCTTACTTACGCATCTGCATTCCCAACTGACTGTAAATGCCATAATGGGCCTTATTTGTTTCATGTGGTTTAATGAGCAGCCAGACTGCAGATGGCAATAGGGAGACCTCACAGTGTTTAAGGAGGGCACTGCACCACCCAAAGGTAGCTCAGTCCTCAGTAGGATCATTGTTTCCAGCAGCAGGCACGTGTGGCACATGGGGGAGTGTTAAAAGTGCTATGCAGCACCCATTTCATCTCCTACCCCTCTCATAATAATGCATTTTTTGTGGTTTCCAGAACCATTAATTAAAAGAAGAAAAAAAAAGAGTGCATCAGATGTTAGTTTTATTAGCCAAGGCTCCTTAGAGGGAATCAAAATGAAAGGAACATATGTCATGCATTTGAAGTCCACCCCCCTTCTCTGTTTCTCTTTCCACAATTGCCCACCTCACACACTTACAAAGTGTACAGTCAGCAGCTGTCTGCAGACACAATAGTGTTTGATTGATCCTGAGGAAACGACTAAGACGTGGCCCTACCCACGCTTTTTTGGCTGGCCCACATTCTGCACCACTTTATATTTATCGCTCAATGTGGCAATGATCGGGATAATGGGAGCTGGGGGCTAATAGGCACAGATCTGAGGTGCTGTTCAGTCTCTTAGGAGGACAGACATGAGTGTTCACAGGAACAGAGTTCTGAGTTGAAATCCAAAGCATTACACCTCATCGATCTTGAAATAGTGTGTAATACCACACACTTTGAGATTCCACATTACATAATGTGGCGTCCTAAAAGATAAACTGTACACCTATCTGAAAATTGAGCATTATATACCAGTATGATTTACAGTATATGTGCTCATCTGTTCATTTCTTCACAAGTTTTGTAGAGAAAATACACTTTTTTGATACTCACCTCACCTTTAGGGTCATGCTGATTTATGAGACACATGCCTGTTTTTTCATGACTTGTTTGATTGCATTCTCAGCAATCGGGGGCGCACAAGTTGCCAAGACCATAAAGATTCACACCTGCACAAGGTTGCTAAAGAGTCAGATGAGGCAGAGGCGAAGCATGAGGAAGCAGGTGATCTGAGGTATTTAGCTTGCCTTGATTAACAGACATTTAATAACAAAACTGACAGTAACAAGTGATTTATGTCCTACATAACTGCACCTTAAACGTTATAGTTTGAACAAAGGTTTTGGCACATATTTTGTTAATGAGTCCAGCAATATTATGCAAACATAAATTGTAGAGATAAGTTGTCTCTTTTGACATTGCTTTTTACAAATCTATTTAGCTATTATAAATGGCAAGCGCTAATAACATATTGTAGCATATTGTAATATGATCTATAAAAAAACAAGCTTTTAAGCCTTCATCTAGGCTTTGTTATTAAAGATTTTAAAAGATGAGAATGTTCAGGATACAGGAAGTTTTTGGGCAATCACATGTTTCCTCCTGAATAAGGGGAATTCCTATTGGTGTAAACCGATGTCAACAAGGAAGTAATTGCTACTGATAGAACAGAGAATGTATTTATCCTAAAGCAAGATAGTTCCTTTCTCAGATAAAAAACACTCAAAACAAAAAAACAGAAAGTTTTATTTTAAATCTCTTTTAAAAGAAAAGAACTAAAATCAGAAAAGGAACCTAGGTTGTTGATGGTGATTGGGCTGAGACTGGGACAGAATAAAATCTAACCAGGTAGTGCCATTTTAAACTTCACTTGCTTTTCTTAGACTGACTAGTCAAACCTAAATGTTGTTAACACAGGCTTTTGCCCCAATAAAAGAAGGCATATCTTAAATCATAACAATGGTAATGTTTATATCCAAGAATATGTTGTGAGTAGATGTTCTGATTTTGATGTTCATTGACTGCCTGTCAATCCTTGAGGACTTTTTCAGGATGCCATGATCGGGTTGACTGTGTTAGAAACACAAACACTAACATTTAATGTCCCTCCATGTCTACATTTCATAGCTGTTCTAATGCTCGACCCAGTCATACAGCTCTTGTAGATTTTGTTTTGTCATTTTTTATAATTTAGCGGCACAACTGGATTATGGTAGATCAGGATTACATGCAAAATTGGAAATGTGTTTTTTACTGTAGTATGAATGTAACCATTTTGACACTCATTACAATGCAAATTTACAAGCTGACACTTTATTATATTTAAGTTATCAAGCAATAAAGAAAGTCAGGACTTTAACAACCAAAATCTCAATTTCAGGCCACACCCTTGCCAAAAGATAATGTCCTGAGTGGGCCAGTCTAAGCTGTCCAGTCCCCTGTGGTTACAAATGACCTCCTGTAGCAATAATGTAATAAGTGTTTTCTCTTATCTACATTGTCGGGATTCTTTTTCACTTGGTCTGACACAATTGTGCATTTATCAGTGTAATTGCATGAGTCGGAAGCACTGATGTTGTCTATTAGGCGGATTTCCACCCTGTTAAGAGCAGAGGGCCTTTTAATGTATGGCCCTGCTTGAGTGTACAGCTACACAATTACACAGCGGCCCAGAGATTGAGTGGGGTGATGATGCTGATGATTGCAATGTTGGTGATGGCCACGATGATATTGGACCACCCTGCGCCCTTTTAACAAGCCTTTCAGATGAAGACTAAGAGTGGAACAACAATGTGAAACCGAGGTTAATCATTTTATTTACTCGTTTCTCTCTCAAACCCCCTCCTCTCTTTCCTTTCTTTAACCAAGTGATGAAGCCCAGACTGCGGAGCGAAGGGAGGGAGGAAATCGATGGGGAGCGCATTACAGTAAAACGTATTGATTAGGAGACCTGCAAGCAGCGTGTTGGTCGCAGAGATGGTGGAATGATGCAATGCTTAAAGGAATTTATCCTTTGACTTTTACATTAACCTTTTATTGACTGCTTTGCCTGTCCATAATTAACACTCACTTTAGCTAAAGTGGTTAGTTTGAGCGCAAAGGGGGCTTGGGCCCTTATTGCGCAAGGGCCGTGGAGCTGCAGTTCAAGTGCACTGTGCTGCATGGAAGGAAAGGCCTCAGTGGAATACAGGCGATAGAATCCTAGATACCTTTCACATTAGCATACCATTTAAGTGGGGGCCTGCCGGGCTATAAGGTTTCAGGGCAAATTGAAATGAGTGATTGTATTGCCAATCTCTCTTGACCGAGCGCCAGATGGGATAGTTAGGCCCATATCTGTCTGGGGTTAATCCATTGGAACAGCTTGGACTCACAAACACATTTTCTCCCTCTTCACCTCACCCCCACCTCCTTCTCTACCCCGTACACCTCTTTGTCTTTGACCTTAACTTTAAGGTGGACTGTTCAGCCATGGGAAAATCTTTTGGTGAGCCTTGTTTGTACGCCATTGTAGCTTTTACAGAAAATTTAGCAAGAGCCCAGGAGAGCTTAATATCGCTTCAATATTGACTTTTTGTGTGGTTCCATTTTAGCAGTCAGGCAATGTAACTTGGTGAACAGTGGTAGGCTGTTTACAAGTGTGTTCTGAATTACCTCCACTGGATAATCTTTGATAGCTTTCCATGATGTATTTTATATGTTCTGGTAAACCAAGAGCATTGTTTTTCAAAGCTAATTTCCAAAGAACCCATGTCAGATAAATGTGACGGCTTGAGTGATGGGGGTTTGGTGTGGTTCTTTATAATGTGTTGCTGCATAAAAAGATCTGATAGTTTTCTTGTATAGTCCAGCTGCATAAATACTTAAACCGGCCAGACCTGGGCTCTTTTGGCCTACGGTGTCCTTAAGATGATATCAGCAGAGCAGTGTGCATATGTGTGTCTGGGTCAGTGGAGCTGCTCTCTCACACTTCGCCTCAGATATGTATGCCAGCCATGTCCTCTTCCTCTGAAGTGCTGCTTCCTTTAATTCGCACCCTAAATAAATGATGAGAACATTTAAACACACGGCTCGTCGCAAAGCCCCAAGGTCGCTTAATCGTATTATTTATGAAGTGATGTGCTACATAATGGTACTTAGTGCATGTTAACAGATGCTATTATCAGGCCCTGATCCAGCGCGCACAAGATATATTGGGACAGTGGATGTTAATGCTGCTCCTCACTTGTGTAATGCAGTGGCTCTTTAAAGGGCTAACCGCACCAAAATGCAGCACTTAGGCTGAGCTCGTCGAACATTAAGAGGCTCTGGTGAAAATATATTACAACAAATTGTGGCAGCCCCCAGTTGTTCACTGACAACTCAAGCATCTATTCATGTCATCCATGCCTGACCCCTGTATCCTTATCTGCTTTCACTCTGTCCTGTTCATCCCCTTCTTAGTTTGTGGCCACAAGGTGGTGGTGGTTGTTTGAGGGGCTCTCAATGACTTTGTGGTTGGAAGGAAATTCTTGAGTCACCACTCACAAGTGCACACACCACACAAAACATATAAATGCCATCTTCAAGCTCTCCCGCTTGCACCTCCAGGTCAAGGGTCACTCCCATCTGTCAAGAGGGAGAAGGGTGGGGGCAGATTTACAATGACAGCAGAGAGTAACACCAAGTCACTGCAGTAAATATTTACACTGGTTTGACAAAAGATGTGGCTATGGTCTGTGGGGCTTCTAAACACTGTACAAATCAACCAACCCCAGATTATTAGCTATATCAAAATCACACTGTGACATCAAACACAGGTTTATCTGTGCTTTGTAGTGCTTCCAATAAAGAAGAGTGTTGTTGTTGTGAAATCTTGCTGTGTGGGCCTGCGGGTTCGTAAGATGAATGAGGCATTAATCAAAAGACATGATATCATGGCCATTAACTTGATGGTGCTGCAGCTGTTTGTGTTTGGAACTGTTACTCACTTTATCCTTATTCTTAAGTTCCACTTCTTAGCTAAATTACCACTTTTCACTTGACACACACAAAAAAACAACACAATATATAGTTTTTTTTTCCTCATTTGCCAGACTTAAAATGCACAATGTAACACCTACTGTGTGTTTTAGAAAAGTTGGCCACATTATGGACTAAAAGTCTGTGTCAGGAAGCTTTAAATTCCCTTACACTCAATAAAATAAGTCAAAGAAGATTGCAAGTAGACTTTCGGTTTTAAAAATTTGCAGTTACACCTACTTACGCAGAAAATGAGCACTAATTTCTTTTAATTCACTTCTGCTTCCTTCCTGGCAGACAACCTTAAAGGGACAGATGCTTTTTGTTAATAACATGAAAGAATGTTTTTTGAACATTACATTGTAAAAATATTTCAGTAACCTGGCTCACAAGGTGAAGACATGTTTGTACTAATTAACAATTCCGATTGTTATGATGCATGATTACAACACCCACATTGGTTATAGTTGTAAGTGATTGTAAGTGATTATTTTAGATTAAAGTCAGTTTGTGAGTGACTCATTGTTCTTTTAGGTTTTAATTGTGTGGGAATATTTGATAGAAAAAATATTCCCATACAATTATGGGATTGTTAAAACAGTTAAATATTTTTATGGTAGAAACCATATTAATAAATGGTCAATTCAACACTACTTTACAGGATTTGTACAGTAAACTCTCATATCTCTCTAGATTTATCAGATGGGAGTGTTTTGTGATACTTTAAAGAAATAAAGTCCATAGTATGTTAAGAAGTATGCCAGCTATGATTAATCTTCACATCATTTAAATTAAACATTGTACTTCACATATTTCTAAAATATTACAGAGGGCTAGGCTTTGTAACATGCACCAACACATAATTTCTCTCCTTTTTAAAAATGCTATTAATTAAGATATTTCTCCTGCTGAGCTGCAAAGCCTGGACACAGCTGCGACTGTATTAGGGCATGCCACTGTTGACCTCAAGTTAAAGGTCACTATGTGGCGTAAACTGAGCGACAGCACACAGATTTATTTATGGCCTTATTATGTTTCATTTATTATTTAAGAAGTATGCCTTGACATTTCACTTTGGTTATCAGGCCTCATGATCAGTGCTGGGTTTTGTGAGGGTCCCAACACTTACCCATGTGCCCCAATGCTGATGCAGGAGGGCTAAATAACTGCTTGTTTCCTGCGTCCTGTCGCCTCAGGTGCCACTCGACACTGGCCCAGACACTGCCCCCTGAGGAAGCCCCTGTGGACCGGCCTTTCTGGGGAGTGGATGACCCCAGCATGCCTCTGCCTTTTGATCTGGCTGACATAATCAACAGAGTCGAGTCACTTCTCTGGAGGTGGGCCCAATTTAGAACGTGTTTGTGTTTATTCTGTGATATATGAGTCTTGGAAGATCTGGCAACTGGACATGGTTTCACTCATCATACAGGAATGGGAATGCTGGGGTCCACATTACTGTTATGGTGTATTACAGATGAAAAACTTGATATGATATAGACACCTGACTGTGGCAGAACTGAGCTGCTCCACAGTACCATCTGGGTGGACTCCCGTTGAAAGCATTTGGAAAAAGTCAGGTACTTTAAATGAACAACTGCTTGATGATTGGATTTATCGACAGCAGTTTCCAATCAAAGCAGCTCTGTGTTGTTTACATTTGTAACAATAAAACGGTTGCTACGTCTTCAAACCTAAAATATGCTTAGACATATCAGTGCCACATATTGGACACACCAGCCAAGTTTGCCCAAGGTTCGGACTTGAATACTTTGCTTGGAACATTTCCAGATAGCTTTTCGAGCGTTTCGTGAGAATCTCAAAAGAATCCAGCAAGGTTAGCGTTCCCTGCCTGGCTGCTGAAGAAAAAAAAATACTGTAACTTACAGTCACACACACGACATTGTTTTCTAATTCATATGATTCAAATTGTTTAAACCTAATGTGGACCACAGTTTACATTCTTTTCATTCTAGCACACTGGTTACTTGTGTTGAATTCTGATCAGCATGGTTTCTGTCTTGAAAATAGAATGTGAGCCCGAACAGTCCTAAAGCCTACCTATTTCAATGATGGCAGCCCAGATTTAAGAAGTGTGTTAAACACCAAACAAAGGCGGAACTTAACAAATCCTTTCATTTATTCAACTTAATTCAATAAAATGAACCTCAATTTCATTATAAAGCCTTTTATTTAATGGAATAACAATAATATATCTGCATTTAGACAGCATTTATACTATATATTGTTTCCATTTTCTCCTCCAATAGGATGTGATAAATCCAAGGTGTTGCAAAGAAAGAAACCCACCAGCCTTTCGGAATGGCCTCACGAGAGTTAACGGAAGAGATCACTCACAGCACCAATGTGATTTCAACATGATTTTGTTTTGACTGGGGCGTCTACAACACCATCACTGATCTTCACCCACCTTCATGACCCTTTGCAGCCACCCTGACCCCGCCTAAAACTAACCACCTTACCGCAATAGTATCAGAATAGTGCTTCAGTAACACGCTTCAAGTCAAGCTTATCAAGCTACTCTAGTGGCACGGAACATAAATGAAACCTGCATTTCAGTGTTAGCATACATTGTGTAACTATTTATTATTTCAATGTACTCTTCAGCTCATGTAACCCAGACACGCTTTTAACAGTGGATTGACTCATTCTCAGTAGGCACACCGTACAATACATGCATATATGCTTTTCAGATTTTTACATAGTGTTATATTATTACACTAAAGTATAGAATGGTAGACAAGTAATTTTGCTCACTTGATATTGCGTTCTTCATTGTGAATAGTGTAATCCTATTCATTGTGTTCAGTTCAGTAGAATGAGGCTGAAGAGACCAAAGGAAGCTATGATAAGAAAGTTTTGAATGTCAACAAATGGAGTTTATGAAGAATGTTTAGTGTTTATTGTGTGATTGTACCATTTTAGTATGTTTTACCCAGTGTGTATGTGTGTGTGTGTGTGTGTGTGTGTACATTTAGCCACGTCAGATGTCGCCTGGCTGCGTATTTGTGCATGTTCACTTTCACACGTCTACATGTAGTGTGCGACTGTGATAGTGTGTTTGAGCCTGTGGGCAGCCTGCCAGTTGTTTGTTCTCGAAGATGTGCATATGGGGGAAAAGAGACTTGCAGCGGGTCCCTCTGCCTATGCTCTGATGAAAGGCAGTACTGATAGAATGACCCAGAACACAGCCGCCGTTTCTCATAATTACAGCTGTTCAATCGCTTTTAATTACTAGTAAAGTGTGTAGAGCACCACGCTCCCCTGTAATGCTGCAGGCCATCCGAGAGACACCGAGAGGGAGAGAGGAAGATCCGGCGCTTCTGACAAAATCCACTTTCAAAGAAAAAGCTAAAAAGGGTGGAAAAGGGGGCCAACGTCAAAGCAGTGTAGCAGCCCTCCTTATTTGATTTTTCTTTCTCTATCTAGTTCATGATGAAGTAAAGACGCTGTTTACTATTAAAAATGCAGAATGCACTCCTTTTTTACTTCAGAAGTTGTTGTTGGTTTTTTTTAAGATGTTAATGGTTGCCAAAAGCTGTTCTTCTTTTGCTGCTCTTCTTTTGTTTGTTGTTGTCAGAGAGATTTGTTTGTAGATTGGCAGTAGCATTAAAAATGTTTGAATCACTCTGTGCTCCCTTCGCCCTGCTCGTCTGTCTTAAGCAATAGAAATGGCAGTAAAATAAAAATGTGTTTTCTCCAACAAGCCGCATCCTTATATTGTGTCCATGCTCCACATTTACTTTTCAATCCTTAGTATAGACACAGACATAGTGCATTACATGAATATTTATGTTGATGTTTCAAATGTTTTTCCTGATGAATTATTGTTGCTTGTACCATCTGTACCTATGTTAATGTAAGATAATAAGACACAACAAATGAAGTTAATGTGTTAACTTATGTTTGGGAGCAAGGCCACTCCTCGACCACACCTCTAATTTTAGCAGAAGCCCTATTTATTTATATCAGTTTCATTTATCACTGCTTGTTTCTGTTCTTTCAACCCCACCCTCCCAGTCCCCTTTTTCCCCGAACCTATTTTCTTTCAGCCTCTCTCTCCCATAACTAGACCCAAGGAAGGGGGTCCGTCTTGGCTGGGTAGACTACCAGAGACAGAAGCCCCACACTGAGTCTCATTCAACCTGGCTACTATCTCTAGAATCATTATAACGCTTCATCCTCCATTATCTCATCACTTTATTCTGATCATTTATAAAGTTATTAACATGTCAACTCTATATAGTTGTGGCGTGGTCCTTGCTAGTCACTTGATTATGTTGCTATACATGAAGGACATTTACACTGATGCATATGTTTCAGCATGAAAGGCCTTAAGGGTTAATTTTAGGCCTGAAACATAATAGTATATACTGTATATACAATGAAGGTAATACAATAACTACCGCAAAAGCAAAGTAGCAACACATCTCAGTGTCTGTCAACCGTCACATTTTTGTAGATCAACATCAGGGGCGTGCTAAGGTGCACGGTGGCAGAGTGGTTAGCACTCCAGCCTCACAGCAAGCAATTCAAAAAGTGCCGATCCCCGGCCAGTGGAGTTTGCATGTTCTCTCCGAGCTTGCATAGGTTTCCTCAGGGTACCACAGTTTCCTCTACCACTAAAAAAACGTGTGCCATAGGAGCCCCCATCCTTTGGAACCAGGACTCTTCTACAAAAGAGACTTTCTTAATTAAATAAAACATTTAATTTCAAGACCTTTTGTGTTTAGATTAATCTATCATTGCCTTGGACAAGGTAACATTTGCATTACCTCTTGTCCAATTTTCCTTTTCATCTTTAAAGCAGTCAGCAACAGACCAAAGCAAACAGCTTCTCTGTCACAAATTGATTGATTGAGTCATGTCACTCAGTGTGATATATCATTCTTTCTGTCCCTCCAAAATAAACCTCTGCCACATGCACTATCCTGGACCTTCATAGCTGAGGTTGACCGTGTTTACTTCCTGTAGCGGCTCAGAGACTGAGTGATGGATGAGTTTGGTGTGTTCCTCCCTCAGGGTCTGCTGTGAAAAGGGGCCCACTTGAAGAGACAATTACACAGCGCTGGTGAGAGCCACAGGTATGCATTGTTCTGACCGGGGTCAGCCACCAGACAACCAGCCGAGCCACCCTCAATTAGGCCAACAATAGGTGAAGAGGGAGATAAAATAACCAGGTGTGTGGTGAGGAAAGGTATCAGTTTGGGGTCATAGCCCAGTCAAACGTTACACTTTGTGGCTTTAAGGTATAGGTAAGTAATCATGAAATATATTGCCATCTGACTGAAGATTGTTTTTTTCTTCTATTTGTGTAATGATTAGTATGATTTATTATTCTAGAAGTTATTGCTATTTATATTATTCTAATCTGCAAAACTCCAGCTTAAACACTAATGCTTAAGATAGTACACATTTCTGTCTAAAACAATTGTGTTCAAACTGTAAAATTGTCAATAAGCCTGTTTTTACAAATGAATCTGTGCACGTCAATGGTGAGTGTGTGCCTGGCTCTTGAGTGCAGGCTGGCGTTGGAGGCCCCGGGCCACTAAGCCAGTCGTAATTGTAGAAGCAGGCTGAGAAGCTGGAGATAGCATCACTGCTCCAGGGAGGCTGTTAGCAGTGGGATGGGCCACACTCATTTGTCAAGTTACACAGACTCGCTTTTGTCAGCTAGTACTGACAAAACACTAACTTGATTGACTACATGTGAAGCAACACCAGCCCTAATGTTTTGCAACTGATAATTGCACTAAAGGTCATAAAAAGACAAGCAGCAATAGTTTCACAGCAATGTAAACACAAGCCAGCACCAACAGTCATTGCTCTAAATGATAGACTAGAAAGGTATAATTTTAGTTGATGTGTGTCTTCCAACAACCTTTGTAAGAATTTAGGAAATAAATCAAACAATCATGTTGGCAATCCATGTAAATCCATTGTTTGTAACATGTAATAGAAAGTTACTTAGCACCTCAGATACTTATTACCAGGATACTATTGGTGGATCTTTTTTTTTTTTATTGTTGTGTTGATGTGACTTTTAATTCCAAGGAAGTTCAAGGCTGGATATCTCTGACTCCCGCCTTAAAGTCACTGGGTGTGACGTTTGATACCCATGTGCTCCAAACTATATAAGCTTGCCACTATGAGTGTGGTTGAATCAGATAGATATTGATATGAGAAAGTATAAATTATATTGCTATAACCTGGCATTTAAGAGCATTGTTTTACAGGAACACCGTCACAGACCAAAGACGATGATCAGTGGAGCTGCTGACTGTTGCTTCTGATTTCAGAAATGTGCAGAATTCCTGGATAGCAGCAGTCCTGTCTGTTAGCAGGCTGATCACCACTGACATGTTCACTGGCCCCAGTTCACTTAGTATTAGACTTGGTGAAAGTGAAGGTGAAGGCGATGGTAGTCTCGATGCTGATGTTGAAGCTGTCAGGGCTTTGGCAGTTGAGTGGCTCTGGTGAGCAGAGGATATGGCGTGATGCGCTTGTGTGTGTGTGTGTGTGTGTGTGTGTGTGTGTGTGTGTGTGTGTGTGTGTGTGCTTATCGTGTGTGAAAAGTGGGGGTCTGGAGGGAGACAGGGGTTTGCAGATCAAACAGAAGTCTGATCAAATGTAGAGCATGTTTGTGGGTCAGAGCTGCAGCCTTGGCTCTGGTGACCAGCAACCTCCATAACATTTGTCCAGCAGGACTTCACTCTGCTTCTCTTATTGCCAGTTAAAAGTGGTTGACCCCCTTTCAAGTGTTTACAATCTTGTCATCCAAATGTACATTCCAAAATGTTAATCTAACAATCTGTTAAAATGTAATTTTTGGCAGTTATAGTATTAAGTTATTTAAACACTGACATTGACTTTTCTGGAGACCATTGTAGGGGTAATGTACAAGCACCAAAATACAACTGCAGGCTTGTAATTTGTGTATACATGTTTATGATCAGTTTACAAAAACAACGTTACATGTCTGCCATGCCACTAGGGGTGCTGTGAATTGTGTTAATGCTACAGTGATTACAACAAGTAATGAGCCGCAGTAAATATGTGTATATTTAATACTCAGAATAAATGATGTATGATGAAGTATTTTCTCATTGTTGTGTGTCAGTGGAGGCAGGAGGAAATAGCTTTCTGGGACAGTCTTTAATAGAGTGCAGTGGGTGGTGTTCTCAAATAAAAACACCTTTTGGTCATTTTCAAAAGTCAGCAGTTTTATGAAGTGAGAACGCTGTTGTTAAAGAATGGCCGAAAGGCAACGGATGTACAATGTGTGATGAACAATTTATACATGTTTAATAACAGAAAGTTTGTGGCTTATGACATTGTGAGTCTGCAACACATTATATCATTTAGACATAGCCGGTAGTAGCACCATTGTGTTTTGTGCTATAGCATCTTTGCTTCTGACTTCCTATCCTTCACATCCAATAAGCCCTGTTTCTCTACCAGCATCTCCTCTCACACCTGTCTTCCCCTCTTACCGTTGCGCGCCCAGTTAGCACGCTGCCATTCATATCAGTGGGATTAAATGGATCGTTTTCCAGCGTTAGCAGCTCCTCCGCCAAGTAGTCTTGATGTCAGGCCAAGCATAATTGAGTCATCTGCATCTCATCTAAAATGGATGAAAAGACTTTTTGATATCACCAATCTCTCACCCTGGCTATACCCAGCAGGATAGAGAAAAGGCTTAGGCCAGCATCACTTCGCTTCAGAGGGGGCTGAACAAGAGGAGATGGAGGAAGGAGTTTGTTTGCTTGTGGAATGATAAAAGAGCAGTAGGAACAAAGACAGCAAAATACTGTAGAAGTGAGTACAGGATGTTTACTTACCGAGTCAATTACTTAGATAAAGAAAGATTGAGTGATAAGGAAACAACGGTTTGTTTTTTGTTCTTTAGTCGGACACACTGCATATAGTACACCTCTTACTTAACATAAATTTACACATTCTGCTTTTGTATTGTGAGTTTTTACTGTATAACCTTTTCTCTTGTCTCCAAAGTCTATTAAAACCACTGTTAGATGTAATATTAACGCAAATTCATTGCTCCAAGATATGACTATTTTAGAGATTACACTAAAAGGTCTTTAAATTGTTATTACAACATTTTACAAAAGTAGCCTGGACGTACAGATGCATTAACTTCACAAAATGAACAAACAATTTTCAGTCGGTTGGTATGTTAGTTTCCAATTGTTGTCAGAAGCAGTTTAATCTATGCCCATTGGTTAAAAAAATAATGCAATTGGATGGTTGGGCAGGAAAACCAAATGTGCAAAAAAGTACATAAAAATAAAGTAAAAAAACTGGCATTACACTGCTTTTCATAAACATTAAATCATACACTGGCATCAAGCTTAATACATCTGATGAAAAGCAAAACAATATTAGTCTGGTTTGGCACCAAGGTGACATCCCGATGGTCTGAAAACAGTAACGTGAGCAGCACTGTGTGATGTATGCGTCACCTTATCTGCTCCAACCTTGGTGACGAATTGCTGGGCAGCCACTCTAAACACACACATATATATGCACACAAACACATGAAGATATTCCCATCACCAACACTGCTGCCTTGTGATTGACAGCTCTTCAAATGAGTGTCTGAGTTGCACTGGGCTCTGGTCTTCCAAGTAAGTGGGCCGTCAAATTACATCCAGGGGACCGCCTGGCCTCGTCTCCCCTGGCAGAGGAGATCTATTTATTTGTCTGTTTATTTGCTTGGTTTAAATATTTGGTGGGGGAAAAATATTGAATTTTTGTCCCCTGGTCAAAGTCCCCTCATATTTAGTTAATAAAGAGCAGAGGAGGTTGTTTGCCCAGAAAAGTGCAGGATAGGGGACTTTATTTAAGGGAGTCCTCAGAGAGAGCTATGACCTTCTTCTCATGGATGGATGGCTGTGTACACTGTGCTCACACTCATTCTCCAGTCTCCAGCCCCACTGCTATACTTTAGCCCACCTCTGTACTCAGACATGTGCTGCCTTCTCATCCACCCATCCTTTCTTTATAATATGGCAGCACATACTCTTCTCCTTCTCTAAACATCCTTTGACTCTTGTCTTTGGCTGCTCCTCGCTGCATGTCTTTCTGCACAGCCTTGCTCTATTTGACTGGAGCCTCTCTCTGGATTCTCCAGGCAGCGTCCAGGTTAAACTCTTAATTGCTTTGGCAGTGGGTGGTTTAAGACACGGGCTCAGTGCGGCTCAGCTGGTCCCCATGCAGAGGGCAGGGGGGTTATCGAGGAGAAAGGACACGGGTCATTCTGTGGCTAGTGGGTGCAATGCTGGTAGATGATAAAGACTTATTAATGGAGATGATGGAGATGACCTTTGACAGCTGCATTTACCCATTTACACTTTTTTGTCTACTGGTACTAACTTGTCCTAGCTAAAGTATATTTCCAATCATGTAAACCAGCTTATTTATTCACTATTCTGTCCTCTGTGTGTTTCCTTTTCCTTTGTGGTTGTTGTCATAGTCATTATATATATATATATTTTTTTTGTTTTCCCATTTCAAAATAATGCACGTGGTCCAATAACTAGTAAGCAATACCCATTTTTCTAACTGTATATATCTCCGAACACATCAGATATAAAGTAGGCTGGATCCTGAGTTAGTCATGTACAACATAAATATGTTACATGTGTGTTCAATGTTTAGCAATTGCTGGCATCAACTTGCATCAATAACTAATGTTTTCCTGTCACTTTTAAATTGACCTACTTGTAAAACTAATCAATAGGATCAATGGGGTATTGCTTCAACTTATAAATGTAGTGACAGCTGTCTAATTGTGAATATCACTAGTGGAGTAATCTATTCCTCCCACCGTAAAACATAAAACACTGCTGTCTATTGTTTAGATTGCAGAAATACACAATACATGAGAAGGAACATTACAACTACGGCTCATTTCATAAGGCTGTATTAGCCCCCTCTCAGTGCTCCACTCCTACTCCATTGATTCTTGTTTAAAAGGCAATGGGTTGTCAATACCACCTCCTCACTACCATCTGTCTCTATTTACAAATAAATAAAGTGGAGAGCATTGACTGCTTTGGCCAGGCCTGTAAAAGCATGCATGGTAATGAGCTGAGGGCTCCTGTGGCCTCTGTGAGAGCGTTGCTGAGAGAAGGCGGGATATTGTACCTCTGTCTGTCTCTCTGATGGCTCTCACAGGGCACAGCACTCCAATCACAATAATTGCCCGCCGGTCCAGGTGTTGTTTAACATCGCTCATCAGACTTAATGCAGTTTCACTTCAGCTGCATAGATTTTTTTCTTCTTCTTATATGTTCAATCTGTTTTCGAATGTGAGGTTTGTGCAAGTTGTGTGTAGGTCAGCTCCAAAGGCCTTGTCAAGTCGTTTGTCTAGCTTATAAGTGCTGGTGTACCACAGTGTGTCGTGCTGATTGATTACAAATCAAAGACATGGTTTGTTTTGAATGCCACCTGTGATGCATTTGTGGTAAAATGTATTCAGTCTTCCGTTTTGTGCTCTTTCCATTTTCTAACTTGCACATCCATGTATCAATATGTGTCTTTAAATGAACTGTATTTCCAAGAGCAGATTTCCAGAAACAGTTTCCTTAACTTAAAAAAGTTTCACTGCACCCACGCCATGAGCAACAACTAAACTATTACAGTTATTATTAGCTTAAAACAGAAACGTCTAAACACACGCCCAGCCACACACAGATCTGTACAACCCATTTGGTGTGACACTGATTTCCGGAGTAAAGGCATGAAGCTGATGCTGTGGGAGACTCTCATTGCTCAGCATAACACAGTACTGCTGTGTCAACTGTGGCCCCGCTGACCCCTCAGGAGCCACAGAATGGGCGGCAGGCTTGCTCTGCGACTCAGGTGAAATGAGGGGTCAAAGGTCAGCTGTCCAGTGTGTCAGGCTTGCTGATCAGGAAGTGTAGCCTCTCGCTTTGGGGAGTACACAGGGAGTGTCATGTTTTGGACACATTCTCGCACTTTGACATAAATCTGCTGCTTACACACAAGGAGTGGTTAAGTCACAGTACTGCAGAAAAGTGCAGGGAATATTCGAATGAACTAGCTACTGCTTAAACTATTAGATCATTTAGACTGGAGTTAACTGGCTGTCTTGGCAGTGTAATATAATAATGTGTGAAAATACACTTTCTATGAAACCCCCAAATGTGTGCAAATAGAGTCATCATGTAATCATATAAGGCTTATCTATAACAAACTATAAGCAGTATGAGTATGTAACTAACTGAAGCATAATGGACATAGCATTCAGGAAGCGTTCAGGATTTCTGGCTAAAGTGGAATAACCCTCAGCGTGTAAAACACTTTTACTCTACATTTGGCTCTCTAGAACAAAGTGGACGTGAATGTATCTGTGAACTAACTTCTCTTCAGCCTGTTTTTACTGATGTGTACTCAAAGAGAGGATGAGGCACTAATGTAGCATTAACTAAAACAATGCTAACGCGTCTAAACCACAGTAAGTTTCTTTCCTGATTAAAGTGTATGATATGAGACTGCTCACTCTTTGTTTTCCATTTTTTTACCAGATTGATGTAGGTCTTACACCGAGTCAGACAGTGCAAAGGTTCATGTTTGTTTGTCCCAACCCTTGCTCTGTATCATGTGGCTGAATCCCATTGTAGACACATCCAAACAGACCCCCTACCACTGCTGCTCAGAGGCAGTCCTTCCTTCCATCCTTAACCCTGGGCCTGGGCTTAGAGGACTCACTGTTGTTCTGAGCCACCCCAGCATCCTGCTAGTGGTATGAAGAGAAAACAGCAGCGCCGCAGTGGAGTTTCCTTTCCCTGTCTCATCTGAAGCAGACTCTGCTGGCTGTCCGGATCAAACTGGCCCACAGTGTGATGCCGAGTGTCTCTCTGCAAACAAGAGAAGGCCCTGCATTAAAGACACGCCACAGGGGCACTCGTCCTAGAAGTTTGACTCCCCAACTGCCCTGTAGAGGGTTATATTACAAGGAGACTGTACGTGTTTGAACTCCAGTGTATGTTTTATTCATCACATTCTCACTTTTGACAAAAGAGCTTTTTAAAGGAAGTGTTCTTGTTGATGCTTTGTTAATAGCCACTTATTATTATATTAGTCACAAACAAATGCTAAATGACATTGCCAAATAATGTTTCCTAGAAAAATAAATATAGTCACACCAGATTCCAGCTCAGTAGAAAAACAGGTACAACAGAGAAAAGACCGCAGGTTATAGACGAAGGCAAGTATGTCACACAGTTTGAAATATAAGATGTAGCTCACAGTTGACCTCTGTGAAAATTTTAGTTTGATATTCTTTACATTATAAGGTTCATTTGGAGGCTGGGTATTTTTTGTTATTTCAGTGGATAAGACTTCAGCAGGTTGTTTTTGTATTTTATTTCCAAAAGCCTGCATGAGACCATTTTTCTTTCTCTTTTGTGACATTTTCAAAGGTCAGAGAAAGGGTTCAGGTGTCACCATTACGCTTTATACTCAATTTGTTATTATCACTGTCAGCACTTTGATTTTTAAGTATCATATGACACTGCTAATCTTTATTCTGTGCTTAGGGAACAACTTTGAAAGTCTCAGGTCTGCCTTTGCCTTCATCTTTGTTCATCCTCACTTCTGACAGAAAAAAAAAATGTCAGCCACACTTCACTCTCTCCCATTCGTCTTTCCTTATCCCCCTTCCTCCCTGTCTTGTCTTTTTCTTCCACTCAGTCTGTCCAGGGAGTCATTATTGCTTTGGTAAATATTTCATAGGCCTCAATACCTTTGCACACAGCCACCTGCCAGTTTCCTCTCCTCTCACACACAGACCAAGGAAAGACAGATCAAAATGAAGAGAGCAAAGTAAAGACAGTAAATGCAGAAGTCAAATTGGCAGGGGCTACAAGACCTTCAAGCCAAATGTGTATCTACATTTTTGTACATTCTTAATCCTAGCTTCATCCCAGATTAAAAAAAATGGATGTTGATGAAATACAGAACATAGGAGTGTTATCTAAAGAAAAGGTTTCCTATAAGAATGAAAAGGAATGGAGGCAAAAAGCACTGGGTTAGAGAATACTAAGCTTCTCCTTGTTATGACCTCGGAGAAACCCGTCAACCCCCCTCTTCCTCTTCAGCCCCACCTGTTTACTGGGTTACAGCAGGCTCTTGCATCACCTGCCGTGTCCTTTCCCTCCTCTTGCTTTCCCTGTGTTTTTTACCTTTCTTCATGCCTTGAAGAGTGACTCCAAAGGTGCGGCAATCCAGAGATGAAATATTCAGCTTGGATATAAGTGTTTTTAGGTGTTTCAGAGTGGAGAGCATGTTGCCACGGAGCTTTGACTTCATAAATAAATGGTCAACAGTGGCCTCTGGACTGGGCCGTCTTCTGTATACTCTATATATAAGGCTGAGTTGTTAGTGTGCCCGGGGCAAAGCCTGCCAGTAAGTTCCAGGTCTTAAATATGGATAAGCAATGAAACGCCTCTGGACATTCTCCTATGTAGTCAGTATAATGTTGAATAAACCTCAGCTGTGCTCTCAGCGAGAAACCTTGAGTAGAAAATGTAAAATCTTTGTGCCACCTTGGGAAATATGCGGCTGTAAGTTGAAAGTTAAGAGCCCAGCAAAGATTATTTGTTAAAACATTCTTTACATTCACTCATAGTGTTTGTACCCAGTGCCAGGAGGCACGGATACAGTGTCCAGGGTTAAATGTGTCTCGTTCCAATGCAGCATTAGCTGATGAGGATAAACATTTTTTACTTGTGAACCACTGCTTTACCATGTCACAAGCAGAACATTCCTTTACCTACCATTAGGGGTTAACCATTTCCCTTATCTCAATTCAGTGGCCCTTCATCCCAAAGTTCCTGAGCTGCTCTTGTTTCACTTCAGGGAAAATTTTGACACTTGGTTTCCTTTGTGCATTTAGTATGTAAACGTATGTTCTCACATTTGCCTTGCAGGTTTGGATGTTTCCACCAGGAAATGAAATGAGTGTGTAACAAATGTTTTGGCTTCTGTTGAACTCTTTAGCGCACACAGTGGATTGCCAACTGCAACCGAGTGTTTGTGTTCCCAGAAATCCCTCGGGATAGTAAGTCCTGAGCTCCCGGATGGAACCCTTTTCTATGAGAAAAGAGAAGACTAAAGAAAAATGTTAGAGTTCCATAAGTATTAGGATAAGGCAATGAATAAAGATTTTCTTTTGCAGATATAAATAAGTCCATTTGTGTCTTATTTGTGTGAATGGAGATAGGATCTTGGTCTAGCCAGACCACTTAGCTCTGAGCACTAATCTGCAGGTGAAAAGAGCACTGCGAGTGTGATAACGGCGCCCTTGAAGACAGGTTTGGCTGCCTCCGGTGCAGCAGGTAGAGCTTGGGACGTGAACAAATTGTGTCTTTTGTGTGTGTGTCTATGTGCGTCACTTTGAGAATATGCAGTATGCTAAGACCCATGAGCCTCGTAGTCATAAATCAGCAATAAAAATCTGAGTGAAAGGGTGTAGAGCTGCACTATTATGGACTAGAGCAATACTAGACCCTTGTTAAAGGTGAAGGTAGACATCAACTTCTGATCTTTGCAAGCCTCCAGTGATTATTACTGTATACGCTAAAAACACTACTTGGGTCACTAGGATGCTGAAAACTTTGGTTTCCGGTAGCACACACTCATTTTGTCCAACGTGTTCAACAGACGCTTTGACAATACTGTACCGCTGCATGAGTGATGAGCTGTATTCACAGTTTGTTCAATGTGCACACAGAGACAACAGCATTTGTTATTCTGTCTGTTGGAGATAGAGTCTGGGTCTTGTTAACTGTCAGGCCGTGGATCCACAAAGCTCTCACTTATTGATGGGGAATTCTCTAAATTACAGTCTAAAACAAGAGGAGTGGCAGCGAAAAACAGCCCCTGTAAAAGTTTCCATTTTTCAACACCGTACGTGTGTACACAGAGAAAAAAGCAAATGAACGTCAAGAAGATCCCCAATGCTTTTGCTTCATTTCGCTTTCTCTTTTCTTTGGGCTGTCTTTCTTTGGTCAGGCTCTGTCTGGTCTTGCTATTATCCTGGGGTGTTATCAGTGTGTAGCTGCCTCTTCAGATCAGGCCGGCGATAAGGGCTAAATAAATGGAATGCTCGGCCAGTGGACATAGGTCAAGCCTTGTTTCAGCCCTGTTTTTGTTGTTATTGTTGTGTTTGTCTGCAAGGCAAGTGGAGGGTGCAGTGTGAACAGTGTGTGCAGTCTAATCAACTTATTGATTTTAATTTCAGGGCTGTTCTTTTTACCACTCTGATGCTTTCATCCATTGCTGAACATAACTTATTAACACTTTTTAACGTCTCTCTCTTCACTGCAGTGTGCTGTTTTGGTAAATGCTGTTTAAAATATGTTAAAAACATAAATGGATGTTGTATGCCTGGGTGTTTTGCGTGGTTTAGTGTGCACCTGTCTCTGACAGAGATGAGTTTATGATAAACTGTGTGTGCTATTGTGGGTCACTGAAGATGCTTCCTTTGGGGGTCAGGGAGTAACCGAAGACTGTGTTCAATCCCTATCATGTATCACATTCACGCAATGTTTTTGTGATAAATTTTAAGCACTAGTTAAAGATGGAGGCCTGTGCCAGCAAAATAGCAGCACATTCCCAAAAGACGGCCAACTCTTGGAAGCTAAGAGGCCACTAGTGCTGGGACAGGAAACCTTTTTCGGGTCAACCCTAATGAGCGCTGTGGGAGCTGGACCTGGTACATCTGATACTGCAGATGATGTCCAAAGGCTAAACAGTCCAAAGGTCCGGTTGCTATATGTAGATGGACTATGGACCTCTGCTCTGAATTTGATACTCTGGGAATCACAATAACAGACACAGTAAGTATTGGTCTGGTTTCCAGAGCTAGCACTGGGCCTCCCACCAAGAGGAAGACAGAGAGAAAAAGAGAGTGAAAAAGAATTGATGCTGAGTAGCACAGCTTTTAATAGGCCTGTCAGAGTTGTATTGTTTATGTCATGTTCTAGATTAATCCATTCTTCCTTTATGAGCCTCTGCAGCCACCGTAAATTGCAGGCACGAAGCCGGTCCACTGTTGAGTTACGCCTCAGGGATCAGTGCCACACACGGGCGGAAAATAAATCATTTCCCCCGGATTTAACGCTGGGCAATACCTGGCTCCTTTGTAAATAAAGCCATAGATGTTTTTACACCCCCCATGTATTTCTCTCTCCAGCCTCCGGGGCTCTTATTGAATCTCAAAGGGGATGGAAGGGGGAGACAGAGAAGAAAACATGAGAGAATAAGAGAGAGCAGAGTTGAAGGGGGAACCGTGGAAGCAGAGAGAGAGACAGGAGAAAGTCATAGAAGTGGGATGAAGAGGCACAAACCAAGCTAGGATTGTGAAAACAGGCAAGCAGAATGGTGCAATGTAAATGTTGGCTGGAGGTGATGTGTGTCAAATGAAGATTCCCCAGGTTCTAAGGGTGTCCAGGTTGAGATCTGTCAGACTGTCTAAACACAGGACCTGACTGTAAACCACTACTCTGGGGTAGTGGGCACTGGGCACCGATTAGACAGAGAGGCCGCCCAGTGCTGCTCTGGCTCTGGCTAGCTGCCACCTTCTTATCACTAAAACCTAGAGACCTAGAGAGCAACGAAGAACTTGAAATGAGAAAGGACAGGGAGAGCAAGTTGATCATCCCAGCTTGTGGACTGCCAGTCGAAGACAGCCAAAGGGAATGGGGAATGTGTGCGCTGCTCTGTCAGGACTTCATAAGTTATACATGACATGCTATGTGAAAATGCTTCCTGTGTACTGCGCCGATCATACCCTTTTTTTTTTCCGATCTTTGTTTTTTTTTTATTTTAACCCCCTACTTCCTTCTGTCTTTCAAGAGCACAAAGTTTGCTTTTCTTTTTATGGACAAAGTATTCCCTGGTTGTTAAATGTTAATCAGTGGCAGGCTGCAGTGACACTAGAGGTTCCAGTTTCTTCTTGTGGAAAACCGCAAGGGATAGAAAAACTCTGGTGAGATCACTGCTAACTAGAATACACATTGCAGCTTAATATATTTGTTTCCTTTATTGAGTATATTGGTAAATGATAAATGGTTATATTAGTTATCTGAACAGTGGTATACTGATTAATTCTTATTTTCTTAAATTAAATTCTATCTATTATTCTAATCATCAATGCCAGGGGTTAAAAATCAGTGCTACTCTTGCCAATTTACAGTATCTGCCCAGCTAAAGAGAGCTTGATACATTATTCAAGGTATGCCAGCTTTAAGTCTCTCCTGCCTGGTCTTGGCTGCTAGAAACAACACAACTATATTTTCACAAAGACATTGTTTTCTGCTCACAGTTGTCTACTTTTGTCTGCTTACTCTCTGTTTCGATTTGCATATGTGTAATGAGGGGTGTGAAAATATATGTTTTTATCTTTTGCAACATTGCCTTACATTTGACCCTCTTGGCTTTGTTCTTTGCTCTTCTGAAATAGCAGTGAAACATATTTGCTGGCATTCTGGTTCTGCTGTCGCCCTACGCTTTGTTCTTTTGCTCCCATGGCTTCCACTTAGAGAGCACATTAAAATTTGACAAGAGTGGAAAGAAGCAAAGCCAAGGCCAGCCTGGGGGTCCTGGTGTCTTGCCACACATTTTTGTCCCAGAAAACAGTAAGGACTAAGCAAGTTGTAAATCTTGTGTTCTGCTTGTACTCCAAAAATTACAATACAACACAATTAATAGGAATGTGCACATGCCGTATTGTACAGATGTAAACTTAAAGCAACACTTGTTACTTTTCATGACGTGTACCCACTAACATGCTCTGAGGGCAAATGCTTAGAACTCTCAGTGGACTGTCAAATCTCAATATATGTCTTAGGTTCAAAAAGTCATGTTGATTTGGCAAGAAGTGTGTTAGTCAGACCGGAACTCATCCCATCACTCAAAGTTTCATAAGCTCCTTTTACACATGCACTAGCGTCTATCGTATCTTGAGGGCGTGCATGTGTGAACACAGTTTTGTTATCTGGAGGATGTCCTGCTGGACGCCATGTACAAGGTCCGGAGGGGTTTCATGTATGAACAATGTCATTAAGGCTTATGCGTCTGTGCAGCTGGTGCTGTAAGCAGAGTCCATGGAGTGTGCCGGCCTGACCACGGCTTGTTCGTCCTTAGCCTTCTACTGTTCGGATATGTTGCTGCAATGTTTGAAAAAACAATATTAGCACATTAAGTGCCGTTGCTTGCCTTTGCCTTATACCACACTCCCCCTATGCTCCCGGACTTACTCCTGACATGTATGAATGCAAATACCCATAAAGGAGATCCTACATGTTGATGGACTAGTGAGAACAAGCTCATAGACTTTCTCGCTGTTAAAAGTTGTAAATCAAAATGAAGCACGAGTTTCTTTATGTGTAAACTAACCGAAAAAGGTTGGTCTCATTTTTTATTTAAAATCAGCTTCATAATTTTACCTTTGTAAAACTTAAGTTGCTGCAGGTGTTCGACAGGAGGAATGATAGCCTTAGGGCTCGAAACTACCGTGAGGCCCCGCCGAGATTTCCCATCATCCCCACAGTCTGGCAGCAGCTTTTCAAACAGTGCCCCTTCTGAAGTTGCCCTTGGTTCTACATGTGTAGCAGTAATTATGAATGAGGGGGACTAAGATCTGTACAAAACCATCAAACATTTTACAGCTTGCTGCTATTGTAATAAAGATCAATAGACACGGTATCAGTCGTGGGTTTGAAGGGGAGGTGCTGCTGTACATTTTCCCTCGGATACTTTGCTTTCTTTCTCTTCTCTACAGCTCACTCATTCACGTCCTTGCTCATTGCTCTTTCTTTTTTACTCCACTCTCTCTCCTCACAGAGAGCCGGTGCAGCACGTTCATTTTAATTGCAGTTTGCATGGCTCTATGATGTTAGCTGCTAAAAGACACCCATCCTTTAAAAGACCAAAAGACAGACGGGGCAAAGAATTGTACTCATTATAGTGCTAGCTGGTGATATTCCAGTCCCTCAGGCCAAAGTGTGTACATTTGCACTACACTCATAGACATGTCTATAATGTGTTAGTAGTGTAAGTGTTCTGTGAATGTATGTTTTCTGTGTAAGGGGATGTTTATATTGTTAGGAGGACATAAACCTATACAGACTCCAGTCACTATAACATCACTATATTTTGGGGTTAAAGTGAACGCTGGAAGTAGGATTAAATAGCTTCTTAGCTTCTCATGTTTGATGTAATTTCTTTCTTCATAATATTTATATTAGGAAGAGTAAATGAATGCTCAAGTTTTGAGAAGCAGAAATGAACATTTTCATTAAATTATAATGGTCATTACATAATAATCTTTATGAAATCCACACATCTATGTAACAAGCGACAAATCCACATTTTCAAAGATCTGTTTCCACTTTAGAATATATACAAAGGAACTAATCACTGGTAACATGCAACATGGTGGTGATGATGATTATCATGATTATATTTTTACTACAGCTACCTGGCACTGTCTTTTTAGTTAGCTAACCTAAAAGTGCTATGTTTAGCCCAGATGAGGATACTCCTGCCTCCTTCTCCACAGTAGTTTGTGATGACTTCTATTTATTGAATTCATCAGTCTGGGTAATTTACAAGTGCAAATAAAAAGGGAATGATGCACACAGTACCTTAAGCCACATGAATCTCACTTTAGGTGGTAGCAGGAGTTGGAAAGCAAACCTTTAGCTAGCGGTCTGGGGTCATTGGACCAGAGCTAGAAAATGCGGAGAAGTTGCAGATCAAACAGAATATTGTCTGACAGAAAAAGACAAAGAGACTGTCAGGCTCACCTTAGAACAAAGCTGCTGCTCACCTCTCCGGCCCACAGCGGCTCCCTGACGGCCAGTGATGCAGCGTTAAATCAAAAGCCCAGTAAACTAAGATGAACGTCAAAAGAGGATCACAATGCCAACATCCAGCTCATAAATAATTTCTGTCTGTATGAAGGGTTTTGTTCCAAACTGCAGTACACCCAATGCTGAAAAATGTTTCAGTGTTGGTGCTGTTTAGTAGAAAAACAACATGGTTGTGTTCTTTTAAGGTTCTGTCCTCCTGCTCACTCTAAAAAATGCATCAGATTGATCAAATCCAGTACATGTTATAGCATGTCAGCGAAAGTTTTCCGGAGGTTATCCTAAAGGTATCAAGTTTTAAAAGACAGCTGTTAGTGCTACCTGTAAAAGCCAGAGAGCATTAAAATAATAAATGTTCCTGAGGGGAAAAATCAATATCAGCATGTTATGCTTTGACTTGATGGAATAGGTGCATGCATGGTGTTGTTTGCAACAAGCTTCTTGTGTGTGAGAAAAAGTGCCTAGAAATCACTGTGCATCATGTCTTCATTCACTAAGAGTTGGATTTGAGATGATATATCGGCTGATGGTACAATTATCAAGGCTTTTGCTTAGTTAATCTTCTGTCCGAAACTAAAACTCTGACTGATGGCAGTTTATCTGTTGACGCATACTTTTTGTTTGCTGTTACATTTGTTGCCTTTTTTGGGGAGGGATTAATGGATTCAAAAGGACATGACGGTTGCGTACTGTGCAGTGTGTATAGATTTTCTGCTAAGCTTCAGGGGTCTGCTTGTGTTGATAAAGAATAAAACTTAATCTGTCTCTTATTTAATGGATATTAAACTCAAATGGATGATTAATTGCATTTTGATTTGTTCATACAGTCTAATCTGCAACAACTGCCTTACATGCCGCACAGCTTTGCACAGTCAGAAGACACATTTTAAGTTAAATGTTTTTGTCCACAACAATACACTTCTCAGTTTGTTTTCATTAGGCATATTTTTCACAGTGCAATCGATGAGCTTTGGCATTTAACTGTAAATTTCAAAGACACACATAATCTAACTCCATTGTTTTTAATGGCCACTTCAACTACTCTGGAGGATAATCATTTTATCAGATAAATGAGGATTTCAAACACTCTTATCTGCTGTGCACTCGCAGTAGTTTTCTTAATCCTTTCATTCTGTCTGGCTCTTTTAATTGATTCTGCAGCACCGCGGCTTTCTTCCAGAGATAATGCACTTGTGAAACAGGTCATGATCTCTAAATTAGGGAATTTTACTCCCAGGCCGTTTGCTACAGCATATTTACTGTCCTTCACAAACATTTCCAAAATATTGTCAGTTAGATGAGTGGTACAGAACAGGTTGGGTTCATATGGGCAACTTCCGAAGAGGCTAGTGACGTAAAGAGCTATATACTACTCCTATAAACAGTACAAGATGATTGTTCTGGGTAATTTCCTTTTTTTTATTTTTTTTTACTTTAATAAGCTGCACCAGTTTTTTAAGTTTAAGGGACTCACTATTTAATATAAGTGTTGTTTTTGATTCACAAAACAACAACCATAAAATGCCAATCCAAAGCTTGAATCTGCCATTGATAACAAACGCTTGCTTTGTTTTTTAGTCTAACATTTAGTATTTTTTGACTGTTCAACACAAGAACAAAATCAGCTGTTAAAATAGTTTTTCCGTTTACTTCCCAAAAATGCGTAAATAAGGCTTCCTTAACCTCCATTCAGCAAACTGTAGTCTTAAGCATTGCTCCAATAACTTTAAAAAAATAGGTGGGACGTTATGGTAAGCTTATTTTGGTTGCTTCATGCCCCATTTGACAGAAGAGACTGACCCACACGATACTTTTATTTTTCCTCAGGCATGCTACTACTGAAGATATGAATTTCTTTGATCTATGTGAAACCTCGAGGCCTGAACCAAATCTGTTTTAGTCTTTATTTGGCTTAACAACAGAGTCTACTTCGTTCCCTATGTCTTAACATAATTTGACCTCAGTGAAGCATGGAAAGTAGACCACTCTGATCATCCAATAACACAAAAATATGTGTAGGAAAACAAGTGTTGGGACATCCGCGCTGTGTGAGACTATGATAAGACTGATCCACTAAGACCTCCACTCACCTCTCCAGCCGTCTGTTGAATCCACCCCTGGTTCCACACTCAGGCCTTTTGAGAAAAGCTGTTTATTCCACATGCAGCATAAGTACTGGTTTCAGCTTGGAGTGGTGTGTTGTGCATGGTAAAACAAACAGGCCTATTTAGTCTGCAGGCTATAACCATAGTAAACAGTGTGAAATGGAAGCAGCTGGGGGTTATGTTTTGTAATGTATGTGTGTTTATATACAACTGATTGAGACAGTCATTCTGGTCAAATAAAACATTTTGTGTGATGAACAAGCAGACTGGACTCTGTTATTTTGGTATGGGGTATTGCAATAAAAAAAACATCTATTTTCTCACTGTTAAACATGCTGTTTTATGTTCAACCCAGTGCATAATAACAAGATTAAGCTCAGTCTTTATCTTTACCACAGGTTTCAGCGCATGTGGACTCTAAATTGAAGGAGTGCAGTTTTATGTTTACCATTGGTATACACACGTTTAGTCTTTTGTTGTTTAGGCATCTTCTCTATGTAATATTATATGCATATAACGGTTGAAATGGCCAGCTGGTTAAAAAGGTCAGCTCCATACTTGGCGGGAAGCTGGACTCGCTGGACTGTAGTGGAGGTGCGCATCAGGAACAAACTGAACACCATATTGGACAATAACACACAGCCTCTCCGTGGTGCCCTTGCTGCACAGAGACGCACCAGCAGCAGATGGCTCTTCCCACTCCGCTGTAGGGCCGAGAGGATCAGGAGATCTTTTGTTCCCACAGCCACCTTCTGAAGGGTTTAATGTGTTAGTTTGTATAGGACCGTGTAATATTACTTAATGTCTTGTGTTTTCAAATTGTGTTTTGCACTCTATCTAGATAGATAGATAGATAGATAGATAGATAGAAATATTCAAGTCTAGCATGTACTGGTGCAATCCCAGTACATGTAATTCATTGCTCGAGTATTTGAAGTATGTGCGTGCCAGCAAGTGTGATTACAAAGTGGGAATGGCATGAAGAGACCCCTGTAAGCCCAATGGCCTGTGAATCTCACTCGGAATGGTGGCATGAGCTGTGTCCCATCCTTTCCATGGACACCTGTCTTGGGGTCAGAGGTCATCCTGTTCAGGGTAATCTATGCAGTAACCTGACCGCACTGGTGGATAGCTGCCCCCAAATGTGCTATGCTGTACTAAGCTTCTTCACCAATTCATGCACTAATCACTTTTTAATTGAATTCTAGTGAACATGCAAAATGTGGTTCAGTTTAGTTTCTTCATTTCCTAACAGATGTCCCTGTGATCCCTGTAAAGTGATCTGCAGCCCTGACATCTTCTGCTAAGAATACATACTTACATGGCGAGAGTGGTCTTGTTGTTGAGGTATGTGTGGTAATTTCAAATACAACAATCACAAATATCACAAAGCTTTGGAATTATGTGCTTACTTATTAATTGTATAAAAAAAACATTTATTGACCCCACACCATTAGCTATTAGTTACCACTTTTAATTTTTTGACAATGAATAAAACCATACATCAGACGAGTAGTACTCAGCTGGTGGGTTGCGACCCACTTTTGGGTCACGGACCAGTTTTGGGGTTGTGGGTTGCAGGCCTTTGCCTAAAGAAAAAAATTAATCTTGTGTTTTTATTTTGAAGGATTTTAATTCGGTAGAGTGCCATTTACACTCCTCAACAATAGGGGGCGATAATGCCCTGTAAGGCTTATTGACAGCTGCCATTTAACAGAATCAAAGGTCACCTGAAAATTTGGTTTTCATCAAGTTTCTTTCATGGAACCTCTTAAATGGTCCTCGAGTAAGGGCGCCGCCATATAGCGATATACAACAAAATACAGCGAAATTCCGCCGTCCACCAGGGGGCAGGCTCCAAAAGTGGAGACGAGAAACACACAGCTGTAGTTACAGTAATATTCAGGTTTCAATATTCAGGTATTCAGAAAAACAACAGGTTTAAACATAACCGTCTTTATCTTTATTTATAATTAAATTAATTATTTGAGAACATTTTCCTCAATTTGAGTTGCGGCTCATCATCAAGAAGCGATGGTGGGTCCTGAAGCCAGACCAGTTGAGAACCACTGCATTAGACCAAACGGATACAATGTCATATCTTGATGGATTCTTGGTGTTAGACTGGCTGCAGAAATTTGCATCGTCATTGTTTTTTTTAATCAACCAGTGTTTAATCATACAGATGTTAATTATATCCACATTAGTTAAAATGTAATAATTGTAACTTTCAACCTACATATCCTCAACAAGTGATTTTCCAAACCCACTGTTTTTATTGTGCCTTCTAGTGACCAGTAAAAGTGCTTTTATTCAGGGAATTGTAGTAGTATGTGATGCCCTTCTGGATCAGCTGTTATCAGAACCATGACACATAGAGGATTCATTCAATTTATAATGCTATTGGATAAACAAAGTTGTTAAATTAAGAAGGTGGAAAAGCAGTAGACATCGATCCTTTATAAAGTGATTTGGCTCCAGCCTTGACAAAACTCACATTTTCTTATCCAGTGTTGGACTGAGAGCAAAAAAGGCCTTGCAGTCATCATAATACAATAGTGTTTAATAAAACCTAAATATTCATTAATCATTTCTTCAGTGGTGTATGGTGGCAGAGTGGTGGCACACCTAGTTCACAAGTAGAATGTCCATGTGGGCATGGGATTAACCCCAACATGTATGTCCTGTGTTCTTCAGGGCTTTGACAGACATTTGGCCAATTGTTGTTTGTCAGTGATTGTGTGTAAGTGGTGGCCCCTGCAACTAAACGATGATTGTCCAGACTCCAGAGTGTACCACTTCTCACACCAGGCTGGGTTTGATCCAACACAAAAAAACTTCAACAAAACATAAACAGAAAGAAATTATTATTTATTCATAGCACTTGTGTTGGATGGGTTTTTACCTGATTTATCTGATTCCTGCTTTGACAAAAACAAAGTAAGTAAAAAAAACAGCAAGTTCCTGTTTGGTCTGACCATTAAAAGGTTGCAGTTCTGAGGTAGTTAGTTGATTTCACAAGTAAATTCTGTCAAGTGAGGGAGGTCCACATGTATACTCTCAGCTCTGTGTTTAACCACTACAAGTTAGCACAAAGTTCTGTCTGCAGCCCACTCGCCTGTTAGCGAGTGTCAAATCAAAGGGCTGCACTGTTATTACTGCCTGCTTCTGAGGGAATTTGACTGTGGAGTTAAAAAGGGGTTGTCTTATTTGATCATTTATTACACATTTTAAGTGGTTTGGAAGTAAGTCAGGCCAACATGGTCGACATCTCTAATTGCTGTTCCTTTTCTCCCATTAGTACATCCAGCTTTGTGATTCGACTAAAACAGGCCAGAGACAAAAAAAAAACAAGAAAAAAAAAAAAAAAAAACAAAACAAAACAGATTCTTTTGTCTAAACAAAGCATTTGTCATCAGTTTGCAGTTGCTCTGTTCACAAGCATGGTTCAGATTTGCTTCAATGTGCAGCTGTCACTGAGCCTGTTGGACGTCCTGGACCTCAAACACAGAAAAACAGAAAAGATTAGTGTGCCATGTCAGCCCACTGTTTCCGCAGATGGCTCGGATGCTTTTAGCCTACTCCCTGTAGACAGCCACTCATTGATCTTTCCCACTAAATTCCTCGCAGTAGGACTCTTGATACTGTTTTATTTATCATTCTGGCATTTACTATTAAGGCCAATCAAGTTTGACGTGTGTGTGTTTAAGCTGTAGGGGGCACTGTGGTTTCTATACAGTGGGGAAGAGGGGTATGTTCATATCCTGGCAGAACTGTCACAAGACTAATACCTCACCTCTTTCAAACAAGAATACTATCCCAAATTCCCCAGGTCCAAATCCAACCCATAATTCACTACTGTTGTCTCTCACCTTGACGTACACCTAGTAGACGTGTATAACATTCTGGTGGGATTTGCTCCCAGTTTAATACCAGAACATTTCAAGCTGTTTATAGGAAAAAAAGGGAGATATCAGTTACTGGTCTTTAAGGATCCTGGCACAGGCTTCGGGGTCCCCTAAGCCCCTGCACACAGACTACATCCAAAACCAACACAAGGGACAACCAGGCAATTTTCAAAATGTGGTTTTTGGTTTCTGTGCATATTTTCCAGTTGTGGCTGACCATGATGAAATCTGGTTGGGGCGTTTATCCAGGACATTACCTGTGAGAGTGTCAGGTGATAGCCCCCCCTAATTGCCCTGGAAAGCAAACAGAGAATCTTTCTCATTGAGATTTCACAGAGCCCTCAGCACCCGTAAATGTGTTGCTGCTGTGGTAAAATGGGATCTTTCGGCTAATGAAGGACACGCTCGACACGCTTCGTTTCTCTAACTCAATCACCCTCTAGTTGTGGCCTCTAGGGGGACCTTAGTAGACCCTTTTTCTTATTTTTACTGTAATAGGAGGTTAGGTCAACCTTTTTGAGTAGCTATTGATTTATGGCGCGGTGTAAGGTGTGCATCTCTCTTGGGGTATACAGCTTGCCTGGACACAAGCGTGTGTTGAACAGTGGCTTTCAGGCATCACTGACACTCTGTCCAAGCGCTGGACCAAGAACCACTGATTGGAGCCTGTGGTTTGTGGTATATATGTATGTGTGAGTCTCATACACACACCAAAGCAGACCAAAGCCCTCAATCACTGGCTCTCGGTCCAGTCTATGCCCCATGTTCCCGGGTTGAGTGACACGCTGCATGCAGAGTACTCATTAGAATCTATGTTTCACAAGCAAAGCAGGGATAGTAAATCGTTCAGGCCTCAATGTTGTTATAGCTGGCCCAAACAGGCTGTTCTCTGTCTACTTTGGTTGAGTGTAAAAGTGGATTCCATGTCATTTTTGGCAACTTTGAAAAAAGAAAAATCAAAAAACAATGTAAACTATTGGTTGTACTGAGCAGGACTACATCAGCTTGTTCAAATGTTTTCAGGCCCTCTGCTACTGAGCAGGACTACATCAGCTTGTTCAAATGTTTTCAGGCCCTCTGCTACTTAGAGACCAACAAAACATCATTAGAAAACACAAACATAGCATTTGTGTTTCCAATAAGCTCTAAAAGTGGAGCGTGCCACTGGGATGTGGTATACTTGTAGTACAATGTTATGTGATCCCTCATGTCATGGTCAAGGCCCTTGCTCTGGTTGAGATTGTCTCCCAGTGGCATACTTCATAATCTGATCAGCTTTTTAGAAATGTTACATTGTATCCCCACCTCCCATGTCTAAAAACCTCGCCCTTTGTTTGCTCATGTTTTCCCTCTCCTTTGTGGAAGACTTGGCTCTGAGCGTGTAATAGAGCACATTCTGGCCAAGTGGATCGGCCTGCTGTGACCAGATCAGATATGTGCTCCTGATTATGGAAGTCCTTTTGAGTCACTGACAAACATTGTAATAAATGTGTCCATAAATTGAATTTGGGGCTTTTGAAAAAGAGCAGGAATAACTAAGGAGCATTTCAGCTGATTGTTTCCAGCCGACATGGCAGCGCTTCAGTGGGATTCTGGGGGGAAAACTGATCCCACCGCGGTGTGGTTGGAGGGCCACGAATGGGATGTGGAGGGGAGGATATGGGACGGATGCCCAGCCAAGCAAAATAAAGACTGCTTTATTGCTATTCAGAAAATCATTTGATTAGATTTGCACAAATAAGAAGATTGAGAGCATTTTGTGGAGTGAATGTCTGTGTATATGTCTGAATGTAATTGTATTTGTGAATGCATGTGTCTAAGCTTTCAAGACCTTTTAGACTATCTCTGATGGATCCTGCACAGAAGTGACTTTTTACTGACAGTCAAAGTGCATGTATAGTTACCAACTTGAATACTTTTCTCACATTATCACTACACACTGTGGTTTACAGTACATTATGAAAAAACCTATTTAAATCAGACCATGGTCTTTCTTAAAATAAATGAAATTTTGAACTTGGCAGTCAGTCTGAAAAAGTATGAACATTCTATTATAAACGCAAACTCAGAGAAAATTGCTGTTTATTATATGACATGTTAAGGAATCTGCACCTGTCTTTAATTTTGGCAAAACTTGAATTAAATAATAAAAAAGAAATCATACAAAACCATGTTTTTGTATTATTGCATTAAAATTTTCCAAAATGTCTGGTGTTGATGGTCTCAAGGTGAGAATTGAAAAATTACTTATAATTGTTGTTATGTTAAAATTGTTACAGCTTAGAACAATGTTGTTTCTTTACTCTGCCATAAAGCAGGTTCATTTAAACTTAAATGAAATGAATAATTAAAATGATATGAGTAGTAAATGAATAAATAGCAGATATGACTGACTAAGGCATCATTGCTAATTTAGCATAGTGCTGACCAATCAAGGATGCAGTGAACAAGTGCATGCTAGATTGTGTATATTTAGCCCTGGTCAGTCATGAGGGAGGCACACAAGTTCTCAGATTGGTGTGACACACGTAAATTAGCCCAGAGAGTCACACGTCCCCATGTGTTTGCCAGGCCTGTCCTTGCGGCTTGATTCTCAGAAGGACGTGAAGTGACGGGCCTGGAAGGTTCTCCTGGGGCAAAGGGCAGCCTGAGTCATCGCCAGGCAACAGGCAGGAGCTGCCACAATCCCAGATTAGAACGAGTCACCTCACATCATGTTGTGAAACTGTTCCACTTCATTATTTATTCACTCTAGACATCTGTCTTGGCAGAGCAATTCACATTGTGATTTTTATCACTTGACTTTTTCATTTGCTCATATCTCCGTCTCACTCTGTCTGTCTTTTTCACCTTTTCTTTCTCAATCTGACAATTTTGTCTTTCTTTTAAATGTTATGACTCACCAGCTGTGATCTCTATGAGCTGTCTCCTTGCAGTCTGTGTGCCTCCCAAGTACGACCACAGAATGGTTCATCACTTCGATTACATGTAATTTCCTAGGTTTTATAAGGTACATTTACTCACCCTACAATGGTCTGAAGGCTGTTCTTTTCTACAGGGTTCACAGTATCTTTCGTTTACATCACTGTCCTCTTCATGGAAACCATTATCTGGTGTTGGGATGTGCCAAGTGTAGGCTACAAACCTCTTTAGATCTGGATAACATTATGAAAGTTGGATTCACATAAAAGAATCAACCACTCTGAGTTATCAGAAAGCAATATTATAGTAGGACCGTGTCTCAACATTAAGTCTTGGTAGCAGTCAAACCACATGGCTCGTCTGACCTAGCATACATCTACAAGGAGTTTACCTGCCTACGGCTTCAAGTAAGGCGGAACACATTTGCAAGTTAAAGCTAGTGCAGCCAAAAAGTACCTTCCCTCTTCGTCCTCTCTCCCACAACTACGCAAAATACAAAATACAGAATACAAAACATGAAACCTTCAACGACTAGCTCCAAAGTCCGTGTTACGCTGATGCATCTTGTGACTTATTTCCCTATTTTTATTTGTGTTTTTCAGCAATGGAATTGTCACTTTCCCATTATCACTTTCCACTGCCACTGATTAAATGTTGACAAGCTGTGGAGACTAAACATTATTTGAATAGGAGCAATCCCTCTCTAAATGCTTGCTTGTGATTGGCCATAATTAAATGTTAAAATTCTCTAGTATTAAAGGTTGTAAGGTCTTGTTTTTTTTTAACAGTAATACATACTATTACGTGAATAAACAGTGTAACCCTCTTTATCTTATCACTTAAATGTTGTAGAGGAAATCCTGTTCAACAATGAATTTCTAAAAATAATTTGCCATTAAACTGTTCTAACTGGCTCCTTGTGTTAGCGATATGCTTTGCACCATTACAATCAGTCTCACTTATGCTGTTATTCTAACTCGTGTTTCTTTCACATTCTCTTTCACCTCAATAAAAAGAAGCCAATAAATCACTTAGCCGCCGCTGTGGGTTTGGGCTATTGGTGTTGGATAGAGTGGACCCACTATCCCAACCAGCTGAGTAGACATGACTCTGAAAGCATGAAGAAAAAAAACTTCCCCGTTCCCCCTCACTCACTCACCAAAACCAACATGGTGAAAATTACATTTTGGTTGAAGAGGCTAATAAATCTTGGCTTGAACGTGGCTGGAGACGTGGAAAAGAGCCCTGGGTTGGCGGCTGTCGTCTCAGTGATGTGGACGGCCCGCTGAGGGAAAGGGGAAGCCACATAAGAGGAGGTTTGTGTTAGCGTAGAGTAGATGAGGTGCAAGGGGAGTCAGTGGGAGGATAGAAGACTTTAAAGTGTATGTGGATTATAGGGAGTGATAAGTCCAATGTTTGGTGTTTCTGGCTGAGTAAAGCAAGTCACTCTAATAGGTTTGATTCGAAAAACAGGTTTACTGCGGCTTATAGCAAGTACAGACAACGTGTAGTCATACACTTCAAGGTAACATCTCATTAGAATGCTGCAGGAATGTAGTTTTATGTGCAACAATTATGACACTAGGTTCTTAAGAATAGCATAAAGGAAAAAAACTCTTTTCAACTGTTCAGCTGAATTGCTGAGCCTTTGATGTAAAAGTATCTTATTCCAAGTCACTGTAGTTTGCCCAGCAGTTGTTCAACATGGGTCGCTTTGCTGGGAATGAGGTGTGTAATTCCAGCTGCAGTTTGCCAGGCTTAATTAAAACACATATCTACAAATCAGTCACCAATTGTAACACCCAGAAACATTTGGTGCAAGTCACAAACAATTTGACAAAAAAAAAAACTGTGTTTACTGAGAAAGCTTTTCATTTTCAGTGCAGTCCCGCAAAACAAACACTGATTAGAGTTCTGTTTGATACAGCAACATTCATGTTTATTTTGCCATTTACATGCTGAAAAAATTGAGGCATCGGAGGCCATAGTAATAGAATCCAGATTTTGGCTTTATTTAATTTGTAGCTCTGCATGGAGTCATTTTGATTGAGATTATAGTCCTGTATAAACTGCTGCAGCTTGTGTCACTCAGGGTGAAATTTCTTTCTGACATTGTTGTGCTCTAGTCATCTGGATGTGCTTTTTTTGGCTAAAACAGTCTTTATACTATTCTATAGTCAAGTATAGAAATGAAGAGTTGTTGGTGATTTTCTAATCTCAGATTTACTGTTACCACAGATGGCAACAGTAAATTGGTGATTAGTAAATCAAAACATAGAGAGGCTTTAGCTTGACAAATGTGTGTGTACGTATGCATTGAGATTTAAGTGTCTTGTTTTGTAGTTCAGAAATAGTTGATACAGCAGCGGAGAAAACGGCCGTGGAAATGTGGAGATAATCCCTGTGGCTCTTAGAGCACAAAAGCGTCTGAAGAACACCTGTCTGTCACTGATGGATCCCCTCCTTCCAAAGCCCAGATGGATCTTATGAGCAATGGGCCCCATCATAACTTTATCCTTATCCTCTTTCCCATTAACACTAATGTTTTTTCTGCCTTAACCCATTTTCCCCCATATTGCCTTACTGTGCATGTCTAAATTCCAGTAGGGGGTGGGTGTAGAACAGGGAAAAAGGGGTTGGGGTAGTTCTGTTGGAAGGCCAGCTGTGTGCCAGCTGCGTGCCAGTAGAACGCTGACTGGCGTGGAGAAAAGCTTATTATCTCCCACATGCACATAACCGTGGCTCTCAGTTTTCACACCCTTAGAAATCAGTCAGTCAGTCATATTCTGCTAAAATCATCACTCTCTCTTCAATGAATGTGGTCATCTTCAGCACAGTGAAATATCTATAACACGCACACCAAATGCTTCAAACTAATGTGACGTTTGGTCAGTGAGCCATCTGATGGTGCCCTTTAGAGAGCACCAGCTGTGCAAAATATAGGCTTCAAACCTTATGTCAACTGAGAAAAAGTACATCATTTAGAAATGGGTTTGACTCGAGACTAAAACAAGCTGCTTACAATCTGTTTAATTTGTTGAAAAAGTTTTATGGCTCAACCGTGTTACATTCCAGAGAAATGTTGGTTTTAAATTTCAACTACAATATTCTCACTAATATGAGAAAGTGCAGAAATTGAGTTAAAAAAAAATCTAACTGACAATTTTGACCACAGTTACTGCATTTGTTTTTTTTGGATTAGTTTCTGTGTTTTTTCACAGAAAGATTTCACTAAACTTGGGACATAACATGCAATTTGTCAGTGCATTTTGTTATCAACTTAAATGTGTCTAGGATATTGCTCAGTATTTGTTTTAAAAGATTTTCAGATATAACTTGTCCAATCTACATTTTTAGGAGTCAATGGCCAAATCAGGGGTGTTTTTTTTGCGATTAAAACAAGCATTACATGAAACATTATCACTAACAGTACCTCTAACAGTACCTCTAACAGATTTTGTGGGACATAAAAAGCCTAATTCTTTTTTTTAATTTTCACCACTAATACAGATTAGATTCTGAGTTGCTTTGAAGAATCCCTGTGTACATTTTTACCATAAAAACATAGCCCTGAAGTCATTCATCCAATTCATTTTGCCATATTTTATAGATATGGTGCAACACCATGTCTCTTTTGTCTTAATCTAACTGGGCACTTTAAATATGAACATATATCTTAACAGATCCACATAACTTTCCACAAATCAGATTTACATAACAATCATATTCAAACAGCAGTTCCAGACAGAACCCTGTAGAAGGCACAATTTCTGAAATTTGTATGGTGTTGCTATCAATTGGTAATTGACTAAAGAATGCAACATTTCCATTCACACTCCTTATCTCCACTCACACACATGTGTAGCATTTCAGCCTGGCCTCTATATGCCACCCTTTGCATGTCACCATTTCTGACAGACCAAACTAAACAAGTCATTAGAGCACCTCTTGGATGGTCTGTACACACAGTCTTATGTGTCTGCTCTCAGTCAGCCAGCCCACTGCACAGCTGCTGGACGCCTCTCACTGCTGGTAGGATATAAGCAATTAGCAGGGAAGACCTTTTAGCTCTGCCAGCTGATTTGTGTCCAGCTTCTGCATATGCCTGTAATTCACTCCGACATTTCATCTCCTTACTTGTCACAGTCTTTATTATGTATCACCACAATATAAACAATAATGATGAAGTAATAATCAAATTGGAGGCAATATAATCATGGTGTTTTCCCATACGCTGATGTCCACTGGTTGAACCGGTGGGAGACAGCTGATAAGTGAGCTTTCTTGTGTGTGGAGCGGAGGTCTCTGGAGAATGAGTGGAGGCAGCCGGGGGGTGTCTTCCCAAGTCAGCCCAGGGGAGATAGATGACAGTTACACTACCCTCCGGCCAATTAACTGTCATTCTAGCTGTTGGTTTAACTTGCTGACCTTACCTCTTCTCCACTGTTTGTCTTATCATTTCCGCAAAAGAGAACCTCATCTGTGTATGTAAAGCTGACCGCTGACCTTCAGGGAAGGGAGGAACAAAGGTCACAGTTCATCTGCTGTATATTTCTTCTGCACGACAGCAAATATGGAAAGGAGCTCTTCAGGGAATTAGAAGGAACGCTAGGGGAAAAGTCCTGTGGGATTGAAAGAGAGCTATCTGTTATTACTTCCAATTACTCCCCAATCTCCCGCTCTATCTACCTGTAAAATGACATTAGATATGGCTGTTCTCATGGTCTTTTGGAGATGAAGGCTGTGCTTCTTAGTGATGAGGCCCATGGGAGCTTCAGGTCCACACCACTTGCCCTTAAGTTATTAGCTAACTGAGCAAATTCACAGATCTGAGTGAGCTATGTAAATTTCCTCAATTGCATGGATTTAGACTTTTGACAGCGAGCACACACATTAACGGGACGGAGCTGAACAGGGCCGCCATGTTTGTGTCTTAGTGAGCGTAGTTTTGAATAGAAGCAGAGTTCCATTGAGTGCTGCTGTCTTAGCATGACAACAGAGCGGGACGGGCTGTATGGCGGCACACCCCTCTCTGTTTGCAAGACCACCACTTCATTGTGCCCTTGTCTTCACTGGTGGACAAAACCCTGGAAAGCCTACACAGCTGGAGGTGGCAGGTTCCATTTAGGTTGAATACTTAGCTTGTTCAACCACTTCACTGCCTTGTGAGTCACAAGGGCCCACTTCCTACTTCCTGTTCCCCGACAAGGGACGGGCAACAGATTTGACTTTATATTGTGCAAATGGAAAGCAGTGTCTCCATTGTGTTTATTATGACTTCTAACTGTTCACTCAAGATGCCATAAATAAATGCTGTTGGAATGCGGCATCAGCACAAAAATCCCAGTGTAATTAGATCACATTGATTAGTGGCTTGCTTGATCACCATAGTTATCTGTTATCACTTTGAACTGAAAAAGCATGATGTTTTCTTGACTCTAATCCCGCAGTCAGGTAAAGACATAGGTGGAATAAATTTACATTTACATTTGACAGGTCCAGGAAGTTTCTTTGTGGTTTGTTCAGCATCTATAAATGATTCTCTGCGGGTCTCCCTTTTTGTATTTGTACCATAATTTTGGATTCTACCAAATAAAGAATCCCCAGGGCAAATTGAATAAATCTGCCAGTATTATTATACATTATAACAATCAAGCATGCCATTGCTAAATTACTCTGTCACTGGTCCTTTCATTCACTAATAAACACTTACAAAAGCCTTGCCTGAACACATACAAATACACCAACACATTCACACAGTGGCGGTGCAGGCCTTGCCGCCACTCATTTGCATGGCAATACCATTATCTGTCTGTGGGGTGTCGTGCCTGGAGTGCCTGACAATGCACCTGACAACAAGTTTATCTAATGAGAAAGAAAACTTTAGACAGGAGCCTTCTCTTTTCTTGTATATTTTGAAGTGCTCGTTGAAAGACCAGGAAGCATGTCACTCTTTTCTGTCTGATAGAAACTATTATTTATACTGCAATGAAACCCATGGTAAACACTTCGGACAAACGTGCTTTTGTTACAACCTTTTTCAGTCTGTCTGTTTATATCGTCTTTACCATATCCTTCTATTTGATATTTATTTTGATGTGTTTATTTTAGCTATAAATATTGGATATCGGATTGTATATGGACACATTACGGTAGACTTTCAGGCATGGCCGATTATGGAGCCTATTGGCTGACCTGAAGAGAATCAATAGCAGGGTTTACAACTTAGACACTGGTAGGCATCATCATTACGCAGCACAACCCTCTCACCTGCTGTTATCGACCCCTCTCTCCGGTTTACAACGGCAGCGAGCAACACTCGGCTTGTCGGATGATGTCATATACGCTTGTGTCTGCGTGTGTCTGGTTTGTAGCAGCATGGCAAACAAAACCTGTCTGGGTCATGCAGTAATGCGGCTGGGATGTGAATAGCCCTATCTGCGCTATCCGTGTTTGAATAAATCACTAGTGGTGGTGTGTTGTGAAATATAGCTCCATGATAAGTTGGAACAGCCGTGTCCATTGCTGGTAAAGTCTGTTGTTCCTTTGTTGGGCTGATAAGAATGCTCGGCTGTGGGTGACAAAACAATCACAAACATTTCCCACTCCTGTATGATGATTAGCCAGAAATATTTGGAATTCTCCACACTTTAACACTGAACCATGCTTTTCTGCTTTTAAAATTATGTTAATCATATCCAGTCATTATCAGAAGTAGTGTGCAAAAAGTCACACAAAAGCCCAAAATAGGGGCCGTCATTTAATTCACTAACTGTTTTGTTTCAAGTAGATTTAACTTTAAATAATGCTGTTTATTTTTGTTCTGTACAGGCATCAGGTGCAAACTCATGCAGCCATTACTTTTATACTGAGGCTTATTAAAGATGCGTCATGGATCTTGATTCAATTTCATTTAGCTGTAAACTGCGAGTGGAAACTAAATCAATCTTGCCTCTCATATTACCCAAGAGAGACCTCCGTAAGTTAAAGACATTAGACTTTTTTATAGACTTTCGTGTTGGCACATAAGTGAAAACAGTATATGAAAGTGTAGCTCATATCTTTAGCGTGTGCTACTGATAGGGAGGTGATGGATTTAGCCACTTGGGCATTGTGAAAATGAACTGGTACTAAAGCGGATGTGGATCAGAGAGAAGGACAGCGCCGGTGATCACCGTGAGACTTTTCTGCACACACCACATCCCTGCCACAGCTTACTTTACATTACCATTATTAAAAAAGAGAGGAGCCTCTTAATAAAGTCTATTAATCACACCAAGGGAGTCGGTTCATCGGTTCACCCTCTTGAGAGGGTCTCTAATCAATCAAACTAGCTGCTAATGTATTCATGGGAGATGTAAGAAAGGACTTGTTTGACAGTGTTCCAAGGAGGAAGAATTTATTAAGTTCTCTTTACCAGTCCTAACGAGTCATGAGAGAACCCCTCCCACCCCAACCCAATCTGACCTCATCCCCTTTGCCTGGAACTGTGAATAAAAGAGCCTTGATAATGTATGAAGTCTGTACAAATATTGGAAACGTCCAAAATATGTCCTCTCATTAACAGTGATGAGTGAAAGTCGGAGTATTGGCATTTGTCAGATACGCTCTGAGTGTAAAGGCACTGTTGTACAAGGCCTCCGCTGTGTTGGGTGATGTAGAGACATCACTCTCCTGTGATCCTCTCAGAAGACGGAGAAAATGTGTCTTATTAGTTCACACAAGGTGGCGAAATTCTGTGCTACACCGCTGACTAATGTACAAAGCTCCATGAGCAGAGTGCTGATGGTTTGCTGGACCCCTGTTAGTGACGTATGAAAGGGTGTGGAGAAGGGACGTGAGGCTGGTAAAGTCACACAGCTATTGGACGCTCAAGACGCTTGGGGCCCAAGAGTATTTTAGCTAAATGATGAAAAATTGGAAGATGTGAAGCATAATAAGATGATGTACTGAAGCTTTGATTGGTAATTATGGACTAAAATCATATTGTGCAGAGTAAAAATTATGAATTTAATTTATTCAAGAGGCTTTAAAAAGCCCATGGTGGCTTTGCATTCTCCCATGGAAAACCTAAACGAGAGCTATGCCTGGCTTCAAAGCTACATTTCCATAATTGTCCTGTAACTCGGCTCTGTCTAAAGGACCTAAGAGGGGGCTGAGAAAGGCACAATCTTTCAGCTGGGTGAACGGCAAAAAAAAAAAAGAAAGAAAAAAAAAACCCTGTCCAACGCTTTTCCTCCCTTTGGCCTGTCAGCCTGTCGCCCCCTTCTCCACTTGTTGCCTTTTGCATTGAGTAAAAGAATTCCTCTCTGTATCCTCCATCAACAAAAGGCATGAAATCAGTGCCCTCCCTTTTTCCCGCTTCAGCCCCAGAGAATGTCACTCCTTCTGGGCCTTTTGTCCTTTACTCACACCCACAGAAAACACAACAACCCTCTCCCCTTCTAGCCTGGCTATTCTTTAACATGTTCCCGCTGCACTTTCACTCACAGTCTGAATAATGAGTGTGCTATAAAACATGCAACGCAGAGAAGTTGTATATCTTTGACCAAAACAGGCCTTTCTTTTCATAACTAGTTGCAGGGCCTGTAAGCTCACATATATGGCGGCATGTGGTGTGCGGGGACATGTGTTCCCAGAAAGCAGATCCCCACTCGTCCTCGTGCTAACACCCACACAGGACATGTATAAAAGGGCAGCCCCCTCGCTCTGGGTATGGGATACTGGGGCGCGGTCAACAGTGGCTCATAAAAGGATTAGTCCAGCGCACAAAGACAGTGGGCCACTTCTAAGCTGCGACTAGATCCACAAAGAAGGTGACATTTGCCTGTCTCGGTGCAGGAGGGGGAAGGGGGGGGGGGGCACAATGTCCAGGCTGGGGGTAAAGGGGCGAGAAAAAGAAGAAGGAGGAGGAGGTGATACTGACAGAGGGCCTGGACGAGGTGAAAACACAAGACTGACCCTTTTTGATTTGGACTTTCACAGGCCACCACTGGCCAATGGGCTGCTCTAGTGTTTATTTACTCCACTCGTTTGCTTCTCTGATGGCTCCATTGGCCCAGGACTTCAATTGCCTTGTACTTGCCTTCTGCTAGATCAGTGGCCAGCACCACAAACAGATTGTGCTTCCATTTTCTTCTTAAAAATTCCATTATATAAAATATAAACATGGATGCATGCTTAATTTTAATTTGTACACATCATATTGAGTCATATATTTTTTTATGAATACGTCTTGTTGTCCTTTAGTTCTTTCTTTAGTTTTTAGTTAAATATACAAATGCATTGATAAATCAACACTAGGTTTCTCCTGTAATGCAAATTCTATCTTTGTAGTGCAGAGAATGTTTTACTATTATATATGATAGAGATGGTGTATTAAGGTAATTATAAACAGGGGCATTTCCAAGAAGTTCAGAATTATCACTTTTTGTATTAAATCCTACACTTTTGAGATATTTATATGGAATGTTGAATAAATATAATTAGTATATTAATATTAATCGATTAGTCTATCCTTAAAAAATAAGCTTAGCGATGCAGAACTTACACAACTGGTATTTTATCCGCTCTTTAAGTCTTGAGCCCAATTGCATAAAACTGAAATTTACAAAACATACAATTTCAAATTATACGGTTATCACAACGAAGAAAAACGCGTGAATGTTGATTGATGTTCATTAGTGAGAACAAATGCACGCATGACACCACGCTCTGCAAAGCAGGCCCCTCGTGCATGCGCGCGTGTGTAGCTCTGAGCAAAAATGTTAGCTAATGCGTTCCATTTCCTCTCTGCAACAGGGAGCAGGGTGGACACGTATGGCGACATAAGCAGGCACGATTACTTTGTTTCTGCCGAGGCATTTTAATCCCTAATTTCATGCAGTGATCAGAGGCGAGACCTTCAGCTCCACACACAGCGACGCACGCAGGCCTAGACGCACACAGAGGACCACTGTCCCTTCGGTGGCAGTTCAGCTCAATCCCTCTTTATCGTGGTTTCGTCTCGTCCGATTAGAGCAACCATACTGTAGACAGTGCGCGGTGAAATAATGCCGCTCGCGACTCTTTACGCACTCCATTTAACTCTTCAACTTACACTTGTTTCCGGCGTCATTGAAGAATCTTGTAATGTTTTTTTTCGTCTTTATATTGTTGCATTCTTCTTTCAGTTAGTTTTATTTCTTCGACCGTCAACTTAGAATTTTTGTTATGTGTAAAGCTGGTCATTCAAGGCCAATTCCCATTTGAGGGTGATGGTGGGGGGAGGGGAGAGGGGCAAGAATATGAACAAGAAAAAGAGTGGTCCAACATCAAGCAGCTGGCTGATTGCTCTTATTAATATGCATGACGCAGTTAGATGAGGCTCTGAAGGCAGATAATTGATTAGACAGGAAGGCAACATGGTGAGAAGAGCAGCGAACAGCTTCAGAGTGTTCCTGCGGCTGAGCTGGGGTGGGTTTTGAAAGCGCAGCTCCAAGCCCAGCGAGGATACAGACATGCTGGCAATAAAGTCCACATGTAGGCAGACACAGGCTAAGCGCTTTTTCTGCTGCATTGACTTCTTTAATGGATTAAATTGACTATTCTGCTCAAGGAATGTATGTTTAATTTGTAATAATGTAACTTTATTTATTTTAATTTTTTTTTTTTAATGGCCTATTGATTTCTGGTATTCAGGTAAAATGATAAAAGTTGTATAACTAATGCGAACGAATTGGACTAAGAATAAAACACTGCATTTTTCAAACTGACAAAATCTAGACCTGACTTTACTTTCCTGAATTTAAATTTGATTTGACGATTTCATAGCTTTTTTATTTTATTTTATTTGTTTAAATCAAGGCAAAAAGACTTCTACAATTTAAATGCCCCAATCACCATAAACTACATGCGTAAACATTCAACACAAAATCTGACTTTGCTAAATATTACACGTTAGAAAATACGATTAGGCTATATTAATGCGAGGTTCTAATGACTTTTTAATTCTACTTTATTTTTTCCCCCATTTTGCAATGATAAATTGCAAGTGGAAAATATTGTAACCACCCTAATCAATTTTGTTTCTACCACAAGAATCATAATGAAGCATGTTTTAGCGTAGGTTTGACAAAGAAATCACAATCTCAACCCATCATTGCGAGGAATGGAATAATAAAGAAATAAGTTACTGCTGCTTGAGGAGTGTGGATAAGAGCACAGGAGCATGCGTGACGCCCGGCGACTGTAGAGGGAGCTCCAACACAGAGTTTACATTAAGTTCCTCTGATAAGAGCTCATGCAAATGATAACATCGCAGAGGGAGAAACAAAATAAATGATGGCATTATTAAAGACACGGTGACGATACATTACAATTAAAGCGCACAGTAAGGAGAGTAGAGGAAGAGAGGGCTCAGTGTGATGTATGTGAGAGGCCAATGCGCTACAAATTGCGCATGATGAGATCTGGGAGTTGCACTTCCACAAAGCCAAAATCCATCTTCAGGATCAACTCAAACCGCTGTGACCGAGCCACAGTGATGCTACAGCAAGTCATTCATTACTTAAAGTCTCTTCAGACAGCGCGCTTTTTTATGGGAAATGAATGAGGTGCAACTAATGCACACTCCGCTTCCATAGGGACAATCCCACAACATTAATATCTAAACATATGCCGCAATTCTGGCTAATTTTCCTTAAATCTCCACTCTTTAAATTATCATGATATTAATACATAATAATAACAGGCTTATCATAATAATCCACGTCGTATATTGACTTTTAAGTGACATGGAGCATGTACTTCGCTGTCCACTTCTATCAAAAGGAAACGCACCTGAAACAAACCATAAATATCCCCCAGTGAGCAGCTCTGAAAAAACAACGTTGTCTTAAAGTTGCAGCAGTTCATTTATTAGCCAAAATATAGACTTTTTGTACAATTTGGTTCACAAGTATGTACATATTCTTAACTTTATATACAAAATGTTTGAACATCAAATCCTCACAGAACTTACAAAAATGAAAAAAAAAAAAAAAAAAAGAAGAAGAAACTCACAGACTACAGTTCATACATTATTACATTAGCAGTTTTACACGGGACATGCTTACAATGTAACTATACAAAGATGTATTATAATTATTTTACATTCCATATTCAAATGAAAAGGAGAAATGAAAGGGGCACATGAGGTTGTAGAAGGAGGAGTAAAACCTAAAAGAAACACAGTCAGCGCTGCTTCTAGCTGGTTCCGAGGCCTGGAATCAAATCAATATCTAAAGGAAACACAGTTCTAATAATAGCCACATCAAGAGATTCAACACAAAGAAATAGAAAAGAGACATTTGCCTTTCCAAAAAAAATAAAAAAAATGCATGGAGCTAATTTGCATGACCACAAACAATAACATGTCCGTGGGAACGCAAGTGCACACTAAAATAAAAGGCTTATTTTGGGAGAATGTGGCGTTTGGAACAATAATAAAATAAAACAAACTCCGATATGTCTTCAAAAAAAATATCTTAAATGTCAATAACAGCTTCTTGCACTCTTTTGTCTAAAAGTTTTTTTTTGTTGTTATTTTTTATTTATTTTTTTAAACAACTTCTCCTCTGCATCCAAGGCACTATATCGCTCAGAAATAATGGCTATGATTTATAAAATAAAATAAAATAAATAAAGACGGACTACTTTTGGGCCGGAGTGTATTTCAAATTAATTTGCTGTAATGTGTGAACCATTAAACTCAAGCATACGGGCCTCTGCGTCTTTCTGAACCAATTTCGTTTTAATTGCGTAAAAAGCGCTGAACTTTGTTTGACAGACATTTGAACACACGCACTCCCACGCACACTGTAAGCTGTAACACTGTAACACTGGTCATCTGTGTGGCCTAGACAAACACAATCCATGATCAGTCAAAAAGAAGGGCTCTAAAATAATGAATGACTGGCAATGGAGCCATAGCGTCTTTGTTTTGGGCTTATACATGCACGTCTCAGTGTCGGGGACATGTACCTGTGACGGGAGACTCTGGACTATGACTCTTGTCCTCCGTTTGCATGCAGTTGTAGAGGGCCTGGGCAGTGGCCTGGTTTGCCAGTTCCAAATAGCGATTAGAGTTCAGTAAAGCCAGCTGATGCGCGGAGAACGCTCGGTTTGTCCAGTTCTGAAATTTCACGAGTCTGTGTGGGGCCATTATGCTCGACATTGCGGATCCACCCGAGTTACCTCCATTTACTTGAGGTGGAGATTTGCGTGGATTGTCTGGAGCCGTGGCTGTCTCCGCCAAAGACCAGATCTTTGGCTTTTGGACAGAGGGGGCCGCGTTGTTCTCTGAGGGAGGGGAGCTTACAGACACCGCGTTGAGTTTGAGCGGCTCCCTGTTTGACTGGGCCGCTTTGATGTCCATAGAGGGATGATGATGATGGTGGTGGTGGTGATTATGGAAGTGCTCACTGTCCATATCTTTACCATCTTTACCCATAACCTTTAGAAACCTCTGCTCTGGCCCTTGTAAATCCTCAAAGCCGTCAGAAATCTCAGAGTCACTTCTCCCGTCCATTTTCATGTCAGAGTGCAGGTCGTCCTGGTCGTCCAAGTCGTCCTTGTTTTCGATATTCTCTGTGTCAATGTTCTCCAGGTCTATCTCCTCTTCGTCCTCCCTCTTGTCTCCCTCCTCCCCTTCGTGGTCGCTAGGGTAAACATTGCCCTCTTCGTCGGTGCGGTTCCGGGGAGTCCACGTCATCTTGTTCTCTTTCTTGAGTCTCCTCCTGGCGTTGGCAAACCAGGTGGACACTTGGGTAAGGGTCATCTTGGTGATGATGGCCAGCATGATCTTCTCACCTTTAGTGGGGTAGGGGTTCTTGCGGTGCTCGCTGAGCCAGGCCTTCAGGGTGCTCGTGCTCTCCCTTGTGGCGTTCTTGGGTCTGGACGGGTCACCAAACTGGTACTGGCCATAGGGGTAGAAGGCAGGGTGATGGTGGGCAAAGCCTGGGTGCTGCACCCCGGGATTGTCCTTTAGTTCATACTGAGCACCCTGAAAAATAAAAGCAACAGAGTCAGATCCATTTATTAAACTTCAAATATTTAATGACACACGCTTCTGAAGAATAAAGTGGATTAAATAGAGCTTTGAAATATGGAAATATAAGTAAATGTTTAAATTGTAAAACCTAAATGTAGCACTGACATTATAGCTTTTACTTTCTTCTCATCTAAACTTTTACAGCACTTTTTAAAATTATTTAAAACATTTCTTTTTACTGCACTCCTGTGTATTTTAGTGTTACATCCTTGAGTCAATCGTGTGGTTCCAACTTTTAGGAAATGTGTCTTTTAAAATATGCGTCTTAAAGTGGGCCATGATGCATTAATAAGTCACCTTTTAACCACTTACAGACCTTTTTTTTAAAAAAACAAAAGAATCTATAACAAAGTTCACCGGGACACTCTGAAACTTGAAGCTCCAAGTTGAAATAAACTTTTGCCATAAAGTGGAGCATTTCTTTACCTCTTTTTCATAACTTTTGCGCGAAACCTTTAGAATATAAATGCTTACCAGCTGATTAAAAATGGATATATCGCTGGAGTACGGAAGAAAGGCTCCATAGCCCTGCGCGGCGGCGGCGAAAGGAGATCCGTACATACTGGAGAGGACGTTGGAAAGCGCGCCGGACGGACTGAGATCTGTCCCGGCCCTAGCGTTGCTGGGAAGCCCCTGGCGCTCCGGCGGGTATATCGGTCGGATATACTGATATCCCAGCTGAGGGAAAGACATGGCTCTCAAGAGGAGGTAAAGTCTGCTGCAGTCACACAAAGCAATGGAATTGCCTCGATATCCACTTTTCGCCTACAGTGTGAGCATGTGGGCAACAAAAGGTGCACGCGAGACAAGTCTATATTTCCTCTGGAACGGCCAGTGTAAAGGATCCGGTTGCGCCCCTTATTTCTTCCTCTTCTTGCCAGCCTCACTTCCCTATTGATCTGAATGGACTAAGGTCAGGTCCTTACAGATTGCTTTAGATTATTGGGACTCCCTTGCTCAGATTGACATTTCTAGTCGTTTAGAAGCCCCTCCCATTTCTCAAATCTCACCCCTCTCACACACCACACACCAAACAGTTCTCTCTCTCCCTCCCTCTTTCTCCCTCACTCCTTCTCTCCTCTCTCTCTTCCTCTCTCTCTCCTCGTGCAGAAGTGCACCGACGTCGCCTGCGCACTTTTGAATGAGGTTTCAAATCTCATTTTATGCCTCGCCAGTATATTTTCTTTATTTCTATAGGTAGGCTATGTCCCGCAACTATTTTTTGTTAAGTTTGCTCACATGCACAATGGCATGTATTTTTTGGCACAGAGAGTGATTCACTTTTTGTTAAGTGTTTTATTTAACGATTCGGAATGATAGGTTTTTGTTCCTTGGACTGGAGTTCAGAGGATGACTCGTGTTATGTGGGCTACAGTAACACTGGGGTGAAATTTAGTTTTAAAAAAGATCAAACAAACAATTAGGTTACTTTCAAATTCGTGTGAAACTGTCATGACGCTGTATGAAGTCACGTTATGATGACGGCAGTATGTAATATTTTTCCTGTACCGCAGGTTTGTCGAGGTTTGGGTTGTTACGGACTTTAAAGTGCCACGAGAAAGAGTTTGGTTTTCCTAATTAAACAGATCAAACGGTCGTGTCGTGTAGCCACTTGTCTTCAAAGAAACCCTCGATCATTGGCGCATTATGTTGTTAAAGAAGACTGAAGTGTGAAGAGCAGCGCTGATAAGTATTCTAATAAACATTATAGTTGATTGGGCAGGACAGATGTTTATTCAAGGAAACGTTTAATAATATGTAATTATGACAGGGATAATAACAGAAAGAAAAAAAAATCCTGATTTTGTAAATAACCATATAATAATAATAATATAAAACAATATAATAATACACCTTACCGCCATCTTCTAGTACTTTTATAATTGTGATATAACTTACCCGTGAATAATAATACGGAGTAATCCCCACAACAGTCAAAATTAAATTTCCTTGAATCAATAAATAAAAGTATGTAGAGGACAATCATAATCCCATTGCAACCCACTTTATACCAGCATCTGTTTTGTTAATCGTTTGCAAAACAACTTATTATTATTTCACGCTGTGGAGAATGTGGCAAAAGTATTAAATGCAATATTAAGAACAACATAAAAATCTCACCAATCTCACTAGTTAATGCGATTCGGGTTTCCAGGAACACTCAACTTGTCTAAACCTTTAATCTTCTTTTGAAGCAGATAGTTATCATTGTCTGGGAGGGATAATAATAACTATAATTTCATATACTGAACTACCCATAAAGATACGCCTTGTTTCTGTCAAAGTCCTGCCCTGAATCTGTGTGTGTTCTGAGTCGACATCCACCCTAACCCGGATTATGGGGTTATTAATTACATCGGCTTGCTGGTGCCATCCGACCGGAATGGTAATCACCAGCCTACATAGCAGTCAATAGCAAAGGCACACATGCTCGAGCGCGCACACATGCCATCGACCTACAAACAGAGGGGCTCCAGTCCAGACAGTGCCGCTGTGAAGGGGTTCTTAGCGATAAGTAGATGCTCTTAGACTTCAGACGGGGACAAAACAAGGAAACACGCAGAACTCAAGTTTATTTCAGAGGAGAGAAGCACAGACACGGTCGTGTTGAGAGCGCGCAGTCTTTACCTACTGCTGTCCGCTAACCAGCGCTCTAAGTTCGACTGGGCACGTGTCTCATCCCTCTGACCAAGTCTGTTTGGCCCCACCGCACGCAAACCCCTCCTGTGGCTGATTTATTGCCTCCAATCACTTTCACACCGACGCGGGAAACTGCCAGAGCCATAAAAGCATTAAGACGTGCTGCTCCACTCTCCTTCTCAGTAAACAGTAACCTCTGTCTGACTTCCGCACGCACGCGCCCCGCACCACAAGTGGCATTATTATTATTATTATTATAAGGTGGTATTATTCTTATCATCATTATTATTGTTATTATTATTAGCCACTTTGATTTACACTTGCGTAAAAGGAGGCCACTTACTCACCAGTGACTTGAAGGCTGTTTAGCACAGAGCTCTTTGACGATAATTATGCAGATGACACAATTTCACATTCTCCTAAGCAAACATGCACGGCCTATCGCTCAACAGTAGTTCCTTATGCAATACACAGGGCACCAGCGACACGTCTCCAAATGATGAACCGAGTCTGTGCAAAACACGTCAGATCAAAGGCTTCAAACAGAGGCTTTTCAAATTACACTTTTGGATCTTTTCCATATCGCCACAGTGACAGGAATAAAAAAAATAAATTAAAAAACACATCTTTAATCACACATGGAATCGACTTATGAGCAGCTAATAAACAGAATTAGTTAAAGGCTAAAGTTGTGTGTTGACTTTGTGTGTGTAGAATTAAAAAATAAATGAATGAGCGACATCAGCAGAGTCTGACTAGAACAGATAAATGGAGTTATTGAAAATCAAATCTTCTCTGAATGAACTGCACTTAGCTGACCCTATCATATTAACCTGCTCAAGACAATGTATTTGGCCAGTGTAAAAGTCAAACTCATTGTCAACACCAAAAAGAAGTTTGTCAAATAACTTTCTGTATTATAGAAAGTTATTACATACAAAATGAATCTTAGCTGCAGGGAATATACATCACTGATGTTGTTAATCAGCAATGTTTCTCAGTGGGTTTAAACTTAAATGCATGGTTAACCTAGAAACTAACTGTGCAACACATTGACTCACTAAATATGCTCTGTCAAACTCATGTCCCATTAGGGTGAAATAAAGGGCCAATAAATCTCAGTGTTTAAAGAACAGTGAGGCTTAATCCAATAAATGAATTAGTTTCTGAAATTAATTGTTCTTAGCAGCAGAAGCAAGTGTACTTTGAAAATACATTTGAAGTTTTAATTTATTTTTTTTTTTTTTTTACTGTGAGGATAATTTTAATGGTATAATTTTAATTATATTACACCAACCATTCATGCATAATAAATAGATAGGCCAGGTCAAACTTTGATTTGCATTAGTGGCAAAGTAAAACATTTTGGAGCGGTTCCTCATGCTCACACCATTTGGAAACAAATTAATAGTCAATGGACTGCAGCTTATTAAAGCAGGTTATGACAGTGAATCATAGCATGAATTAACACATTACCTTAAATATTTTACATTTGCTCATAATGTTCAGGTCAAATGCTGCTGCTCCAAATGTGAAGGCCCAGGCTTGCTCTTTGAGAAGCATAGTGCCGATGTAAATGCTTTCAGTTAGGTGCTAGAAAGAAGGGTTCTATGAAAGTCTATTTAAATGTTGGATTTTACATTACCGACAAAACAGTTTAATGTGTGTTTAAGCAGCTTTGCATTCAAACAAATTTTTAAGTGACACTCAAGAATATTATAGTGTCACTTTACATTGTTTTATTTATGTATTGAACTGAACAAAATTATATAGTTTAGTAAATACTACCATTACAATTATTACACTTAATATAGCATAATAACGACACAACATATGTCTAATATAACATGATACATTTTTAAAATAGAACCATGGTATTAAGTACTTCCTTATTTTGTAATATTTATGCACTTTTATAAAACATTATTGAACTGAAGGTATTTTATTTATTTATTTAGTATTTTTTTGGGGGGGGTTCTTGTCCGTACACTCTTTTTCCCTTCATCTGCTGCAGTTTTCCCTGTATCAGTAACACAAGGCATTGATTTTACGGTAAAGTCACTTTGTAAAGCGAATGAGTAACTCTGGGCCTCACTATCACTGTATTACACGGGTATGGCCCATGTAACAAGATGAACATTGATTCAGCATTACGGATGATCAATAATGAAATAAGTAACTTCAGGGCCAAATTAAAATGCAAGCAAGGTTGATGCTGCCAGACTCTGTGAGGTGACAGCAGGAGAGAGGAGAAGGAGGAGGGGGAAGAAACAAACACACTCAGTAAGAAAAGGGAGCCAACTGAAAACACTGTAGTCCTTGTGTTTCTAACATAATGACAAAATCCATAATGCAAATGATCTCAGTGTCACATATTACTTTTAATAAAAACTTTAAATTACTAGAAAATAATTGTTCCTTACCATATTTCTAATTAGACATTATATTCCAGAATGGACTCAAGTCGTTTGCAAAATAAAATGATCAAAGTTAACATTTGGTTGAACAAAATTAGGGCTCCAACTCTAAGCATATCCCCTGTGAAAGCTTGTCCAGTGGTAGCCAGCGCTTCTCTCTTTGCCTCCACACTACTACTGTGTTTAGACACATATCACTTTCCCAGCAGTTCTTGCCTACTGAGCCAGACAAAGCCTCGGTCCTTCCAGCTGTTCATGCTTCTGGTTTCAGGCAGCTGTACCAACAGGGATGAGCACTGGCCCCTCAGCTTTGGGAGGCCTGGACTGTGCAGTGGAACAGGGTGAACAGAGAAAGAGACAGAAAAAAAGTTTGGTCAACATGAGCAATAACTGGCAGTTGAAGTCTGTAAAACATGGCTGCAGCTTCACCAACATTATCAAAGAGAAAGTGTTGTCAGCTTTATTAATAATAATAAAAATAATACTAGTTTGGATTTATATAGTGCTTTTCAAGGTTCTTAAAGCACCTTACAGAATCCATTATTCATTCACTCCACAGTCACTCACTGGTGGTGGAGATGTGGCAGCCATTTTGCACTTACAGACTCTCCAACCTCCAAACATTCTCTCACATTCATCCACCAGTGCCTTTGACACTGGAAGCTGGGTGGATGCCTTGCCCAAAGACACAATGGCAGTACAAAATGGGGAATCAAACTGCCAACCCTCAAGCAACAGAACAACCGCTCTACCACTGTGCCTCTGCGCCCCACAAAGTAGTTTTACTTGTGTTAACCTATTATGGTTGGTATTGGTATTTTAGAACTGCGCTCGAAGGTGTAATGCATGCAATGATAAAACACAACTTACATTAAGTCACTATTGCCCAGGTTTAAATCCATCCTGCAAAAGGCGTTTACATGTCTTAAGGCATGTCAATAGAAATGTCAATAATCTGAATTTCTCTTTGTCAACATAACACACATAGATAATGAGATTCTTAATTGAACAACAGCGTGTAACTACTTAAGCTGGACTGGACCCCGACCAAACATTCTGCACCTGCTGCAAATTGTCTTCACAGAGCTAGCAGAGCATTGTAGGAGAAGTAAACAACTGAGTAAAAGACAAAGGCGGCCAAAGTTTCAAGTAACACATACGCACAGGTGGACTACAACATAGTTCATATGTTATTGCTACTGGCAAACGTGCTGGATTGTTGTTCTGATCTAAAGTAAAAGGTCAAACCGGAAAGGCTTTAATGTTACAGCGGAAGCGGGGAGGGTCTGAATACCTCTCATGCGCCTATACTTTTGGTACATCACTAATAATATTTAAAGGCTGTATCTATGTCTATATTTTCTTTTTAAAGTTTTACAACCAACAGCACAAACCCATCAATAAAGTATTTTTGTGTGTAAAGACAAGCACAACCTCATCTATGTCCTTGTAAATATGTGTGTGTCTCAGCTTGAGTCTGTTGTTCAACAAGCACTGGAGCAAGACTGGACCCAGCTGTCAGGTCACCACTGTCACAAGCAATAATGATTACCCTCTCCCTGCTCCTCAATTCCTGCTTCATAACCACCAACGCAGGGGAGATACGCCCCTTTTAGGAGAACAATGCATCCATGAGTGGGCCTCATCATCGCCCACGCCCACTCTTATCTGTCCTCTGAGGGCCTGCCAGACCCCGTTTGTGCGTGGATGTGCGTGTCTGGATATCAGCTAATCTTTGTGTATCTGTCAAATTTCCCCATTTGAGTGCCACTGGCCCAGCATTTACTCCCCAGACCAAGAATGATCCCCGTCCTTCTGGTGTTGGCAGATTATATAGCAATCAATACATATGGCCTTCTGATTTGATAAAACAGACAAAAGTATCCATTCTTAAAATTTGATATTTTTACCATTAATTTAAAGTTAACAGCATTTCCTTTATTATGGATTTGATTAAAAATATCTATACTGTGTTATGTAGGCTATTATAAAAATGCGTGTGGTTATGTTAGGCCACACTATCCACCCTCCCTGTGCACGCAGCCCAGAGCAGCAGTGGATTAGCAGTAGTGGCAGGAGAATATATATTCATGTATATATACGCATGATTATGTATTGAAAAAGTGTCTGCACGTTATTCCCCAGGTCCCTTTAAGCCTCTTGACCAGCAAAGCATTCCAGTCTCGTGTGGCAAGGCGAAGAGGAATATCAGTAATGCTCTTAGCATCAAACAATAAATCCTAAAGTTATTTGCCACCATGTTTAATTAAATATTTGGTGAAGAAACACTTGTGATTGATTTGCCTTCTGCATTGATCCGCTATCGATTGTGCTCCGTTTTGTTGCCCCAGCTGGGTTAATGCTAAATGGAGGCTGAGTCGCAAGAATAAATTGTTAGCAAGCACTAGAGCAGAAACAGAAATGAACGTGTCATGTATCAAGTGTGTATATCAATGTGGTTCAGTTAAACAACATAGACTAGTAACCAGTAGGTGCATTTATTTCTATCATATTCAACATCATATTTCTATGATCTGTTTTTAATTTTTTTATATTTTAATAAATTGAGCAGTGTTTTTCCCCCAAAAGCCTGCTTTGTTGTTGAATCAGTGGTGCTGTTGAAGTTTAGGACTTTTACATGTGGTTTTAAAGCTCAATCAAGACACCATATCTTTATAGTTTCATATCTAAAATGTGTTTATTTAGTATTTAATTCT